>JAWLRI010000332.1:2603895-2666301 GCA_034781795.1 Crypturellus tataupa
GCCCGGGGCCGCCCGCCCTGAGGAGACGGGGGCGGCCCCCGAGGCGGCAGGAAAAGGGGGCCGCGGGGGCAGGTGGGTCCCGGCGCGGCGTGAGCGCCCCGCGAACAGGGCTGCGCTGGTTGCTCATAGTAATAATCCTCGTCGTGGCCGTCGTTATCATCGTGCTCTCGCAGGCCGAGGGCTGCCTCCAGCGCCCGTCGCCGTGACTAGCTGCATCTACGTGGCGTTGTTAAGAGACGTGGGAGAGGCGAGGGAGGGGGTGGCAGGACACGCTTCCCCGATTCCTTGGTTCTCCCAAAGATGGAGAAGAGCTGGGGAGCATAAAGGGAGAAACACAGTGTGTGTCGGGGGGGGAAAGGCTGGAGGCCTTTCGGTAAGCGGAATATTTGGGGTTGGGCAGCGTGGGGGTGCCACGGCCCTAGGCAGGGCGAGCTGGGGGTGCAGCGCAGTGAAGGGCTCGGGGCTGGTGCCCAGGGCCCCCCAGGCCGTCGCTCCAGGCCGGTGCGGAGCTTTGTTCCGAGCGCGTCGCACGCAGGGCGACAGCAGCGGCAGCAGGGAGGTGGGCGCAGGGCTGCGCTGCCAAACGCTTATTTAGCATCCTTTGTGTCGGCGCTTCCTCACGCACAGAAGGTGTCTGCGCAGGGAGAACTTTGGTTTTTTTTTTTCTTTCTTTCCTCAGTGCTGAGCTCATGCTGCACTTCTGCACGCCGGGTGCCGTGTATGTTGGGCTGTGTTTGTTTTGCAGGGTTTCTAGCCATGTTCTTCCTCTGCATGTCCGCGTTCTCCACCCTCTCTGCTGCGCTCCGTTTGGCTCCAGACAGCAGGGAGAAGGACAAAACGTTGATTCCGATTTTACATGCAAAAGCGTCCTTCTTGTCAGCTTGAAGTACCTTAAACCTAACAGTATCAGGCTTAAATTCTAAGATACCATTAAAGAGTGTTCTTCTGCAGCTAGAACAATCTGATGGCATTTAATGGTAAGAAGATCGTTTTAAGGCTGCATTTTTAGATGTGTGCAAGTTGTTATCACAGCTCTGCTTCTTGCATTCCTGAGAAATTACTGGCAGGGAGGATCAGCAAGTTTTTGTTTTGTTGGTTATGACTTCAGATGAGTTGTCAAAGTGCCAGCCATTTAAAAGGTAGGGATTATTTTGGACATAATCTTAGGATATTTCTCAAGTGCTCTTCCCTCAAAAATCTTAACTAAAACATACATAAGAGAATGGAATGTTGTTTATAGAATTGGGAAATTAAATCTTTAAATAGGAAAAAAAGGATGAACACCCTTGCAGTGAAACTCTTGAAACAATTCCCTAGGAAAACTGTTGTTTATTGATGCTTCTCAGTATTCATTCAACTTCGAGGTTGTTCCTGTAATCTTTAATGGCATCTTTTTTTTTTTATTTGTTTGTTAAAAAGAAAACAAACTGGCAGAACAGGGTCTGCCCAAATCTTTTCAATGCATCTCCTTAAATATTCCTGAGTCATATTTCAAAACATTTTAATAGTGAAGGTGAAAAGGCAGCAAGGGGAAATGGATGCTGGGACTAAAGTTCACAGAATTGTGTCAAATCCTGCTCCCTTCTGTAGGAGGCAAGTACCTAAAGCTGGGATTGAGTCCATGGATTTTTACTTCTAACTTATTCAAACACTTTGTGTGAAACTAATGTATAGCACTTTTTTATTATTGGTTACCAGTGTGAAAATTAAGATATTTTCTTAGAGCTTTGGGCATTGATATTTTTCCCTCATGTGATTAAAATGTAAAAGATTGTAGACTTGTATTTATATCCTTCCTGTTTCCTCCCTCTGACTTCCTCATGCCAACCTCACTAGATAATAGTTGTGTAATAGCTCTGCGCTTGCAGCATGTTCCACAGAGCGCCTTCCATGCAGGAGAGCGCTTAAAACTGCAAAGGGAAATCCCTTTTCCAGAGTCGAGTTGTGGACCCTTCAGGAGTAGAAGTGCTTCAGCCGCTCACCAGTAGTTCAGCTCAGGAAAAGTGAATTGCCTTGTTTAGCTGGATCTGGAGAAGCCGTTTAAGTGCACACAATAATACTTGAATATTTTGTTCTCCCCTTCTCCTCCCCATCTCCCTTGCCCCTTTGTCAAGGACAAGAAGGTTACCAGCTATTCTTCTGAAGAGCTGCGTGGTAGAAATTATGCTGGTCTCTCCTGAAAGCACAGAATGTGGAAGCCGGCGATTTAAAAAATGAGTGAATACTGACATTGTTGTCGCAGTTCTTTGCTGAAACACTAATAAAGAAGTGATGACAGGAAGCCAGATAATTTGTCCATATCTTTAGAAGCATAAATAATTGTTAGACTGAGCTAGCTAATCGACCAGAGTAAAACTCCGACTGAGAAGAGGGAGTACCTGGAAACAGGGATGAGCACTTCTCCAGGTGCTCTTATCTGGACTCCTGGCTCCTGAGGGCTCTGATAAGCGTTGGGTTAGTGGGCTGAGTTGTTTTAAAAGGCAGCTCATCTTAAGGAGAGCTAAGCACCTTCTCGGAGCTGTTGGTTGACTTCAACAGTTGGCAGCTGTGGGAAGGAAAAATACTGGCAGTAGGTTTAATACAGTATTCATTTCTGCTGGAAATATTTATCTGATTGTTTAAGTGGAACAGATAGGGAAGTAGATCAAAGGGTATGTTGTTTCTGACCTGAGTTCACAGAGTAGCCCAAGTTGGAAGGGACCTCGGATCATCTAGGTTTCTGCTCCAAGTAACCTACAGCAGGTCGCCTGGGACCTTGCTCTCTGTGCTCTGGTTTTGACATGAAACTTCTCTGGACATAATGTTCACTAAAGCACGTGAAAGAAAGGGTTTTCTTGTGTTCAAATGTACATTCTCATATTTCAGTTTGTTCCCGTGGCCTCTTGCCCTTTTGCTGGGGGCCACTGGGAAGAGTCTGCTGGTTTCTTTACTACCTCTTATCAGGTATTTACACACATTGATAAGATTCCCCCAAGCCTTCTTGTTTTTCCAGGCTAAACAACTCCAGCCCTCTTGACCGTTGCTCTTCACTGGACTTACTGCAATTGGACTGTGTCTTGTGTTGGGATGTCCAGAACGGAGCCCGGTGCTCGGGATGTAGTTCCACTCATCCTAACGCAGCCCAGGGTGCTTCTGTGGCTGTTGTTGTCATCAGGCCCACAAAACTCACCTGCCCACCAGGACTTGCAGGGCAGTTTCTGTCTGTCTGCTTCCCGGCTGCCCACTCGGGCACTTGCTGGTGCCAGGATTTATTCTTGCGCAGGTGCAGGACGTTGCCTTTCCCTGTCTGTTCCTGTACTCCCTCTTTCCCAGGCTGCCCAGGACCCTCTGAGTGGCAGCGTCGCTGCCTGGCACAGCCCCCTGAATTCTGTCACCTGCAGGTTGCGGAGGGGCACTGTGTTGCAACTTAGAGGGCATTAATGACCATATGAAACAGTTCAGGCCAGCTTCTTTTTCCATTAAATCTGAAAAGACACAAAATGTATTTTGGCTTGCAATGAGCAAAATAATTGATTATACTACTTCACATTTTTTTCCCTTTATAAGCTTAGATATAAGTTGTTTTTTAGCCATAGTGTTTTTTCTTTACACTTTGACAAAAAAAATAGTGGCAATGGCCTATTGTACGTCTGTCGTATGAAGACTTTGACAGTAACATCAGCAAGAGCAGTTCAATGAGTGTGGTTCAGGCAGACTGTGAGGAGGGCAGACGTAGCAGAGCACTATAGGGCACTTACAGAATATCAGTGTGCAGCAGCATAGGGGATCTCTACCTGACTTGTGAATAGCTTGTCAAGCAGGATAGTGAATGGGTAACTTAATTCTGTGCTAAGTCAAGTGAACGGTCCTGTGTCAAACTGAACTCATCTTCAAAACCGGGGTTCTACCTGGCTTACTGCACATTAAATGTTCATCCTGACACTTCCTGTCTTGCAGCATGACAAGTCTTGAGTCCATGTCAACAAACCAGTGGGACCTCTCTTGTCCTGTTTGTCCTCTTGTCTTCTGCAGTCACCCTCATGTGCTGCCATGTCCAAGCAAATTCTGATATTGTGGTACTTCAGAAAGCAACTGAAGTAGGTGCTGGATTCAGAGAGATTTAGGCTCATTTATCCCCTGCTCGTCTCAATAAAATACGTTTTACAGTGATTAATGAAGAAAACGCAATAAAAGCCAGTAAACAGTAGGGTTGGCGTAAGCTAGAGATGTTGTGTGTTTATCAGTGCATTATTGTCTCTGTAGGAAAATATTGAAGACAAATATTTACAAGCATTTTGCAGAAGAGCTTCTGTTAGGAAGCATCAGTGCTAAATTGTTACTGCTCTTCACAGTTATGGGGTACTTGTTTCGTAGCTCACAGGACACTGCTCTGTTATCTTCTCTGTTTGGCTTCTGTGAGTCTTCTAATACAGAAATACTACATCCTTATGTGCCTAGGATGCTGGAGGTCTAGAAATGTAATTATAAAACCAGAACATCTGGGAAATCTTTGATTATCTACATAGTGCATTTTTTTTTTTTTTTTACAGTAGAAGTAAAGATGATCTGGTAAATGCTTGAAACTGTCTTCGTAGGTAGAAAATGTTCACAACTTTCTGTGATAAGAGTGGAATCTGTTTCTGGTCTGTTACAGGCCACCCACTATCTCTTTTTTTTATTTTTTTATTTTTTAATCTTATCCCTCAATTTTCTAAATCCTTCCTACATTTTTCTTATAGTAGTTCATACACTAATCAGCATGATCCTGCACCTCTGGGCCTATAAGCATAGGGAAGAATTATTTTGGCCGATGTTTATTTACTAACAGGATATGCTGGTAAAATCAATAGCCTTTGTAAGCTTAGCAGACTGTTTTCATTATATTCTTGGGCTTCTGTAGCTTGTATCCTGAAGATAAACTTAATAGAAGATAGAAACGCTTAGTTACTTAGACTAGGAAATAGGCTGTATTGAGGATTATCTAATCCAATCTGAGGTACCTTATCTTATTTAAGTAAAGCAAAGCTTTATTTTGATGTTACAATATCTGGTAGATCTAACAACCTCACTACTTCATTCCTCAGCTTTCATTTTGAGAGTGATCAGTGGGTAAAATTTAGTTGCAAAAGACATTATGAACTTCCAATAAGAGCTCAATTACTTGAGATGATATATCAAATAGAACTGTGATCAGCCATATTTTCTAATACTGAACTGCTGAACCCATAGCCCTAAACTGTTTGGTGAAATCCTCTTACTTCAACTGGAATAGCGTTGTGATTGGAAATGGGTTCCATAGTGTAAACGTTACAGCCAATATCATGGTATTTGGACTCAGTAAGCACAAAGGAAGATGTGCTCTTTCATTTTAGAGGTGACACTGTGATTAAATTGAACAAATATTTAGAGAAGAAAAAGGGCCTAAACAAGTGGAGGGACTTTCTCTGAGCGCAGAGCTGCTGTGTGACCTTAGCTTAGCAACTGAGCTGACCCTTTGGACAGGGGAATGCTTAGCTTTTCCTTTGCACTGAAATATTTCTATTAAAAGGAGAAAAGCAAAGGAAGTTTTCTCAGAGTGGCTTCAAGGTGGCAGCTATCAATGAGTGTGATGAGAATGACTGATCTCTGATGTCCTCAGTGTTCCTTGAGGCAGAGCTCTAAAATGGCTGTCAATTTGCTTATGTAAGGATGCAAGACTGTTATATAAGAATAAAATGGCTTTTGTAAAGCATTTGATGAATTTTCTTGATCAAGAATTTGTGTAGAGATCCCTAATGTATATAGGTATGTAGCCAGAAATATATTATTAGCAGTTTGTATCAAAGGATAATATTTTGAGGTACTATAATTGTATCTCTCGTGTAAACATTTTTAGATAGCAGATGGACAGTTGAAAATTTTTCACCATTAATTCTGTCCTATGCTAAATTAGCAGTTCTGAGTATTATGACGTTTTCTTCCTAGACACAGCTGCTCTAAAGTGTCCAATACTGTTGAAAAGCTGCCATGTTTATACTTAAGTGTTAGGCTTTACATTTTAAAAACATGAAGAGTGTTTTAAAAAGCATTAATATTTTATAATTAAAGAAAGCCCGAATAATCTCCAACTCAGTGGAGGCTTATGAAATTGCTTTATGCCTTTTGATTTGTGAATAAACTCTTTGAGAATTTATATTCATGTTTGTATCTACTTAAACCTAGATCTATTTGTTATTCTAAATCTTGCATTTCTGAAATACCGTCTTTTAACCGTCTTTCCTTTTTTTTCTAATTTTGTGTAAAACTGGAAAAAATATTACTTGAAGGGAATTACAATTCAGTATTCTTTCTGCGAAGAGGTGGTGATATAGTTCTCTTTTCTAGAAGAGTTCAGTGATTTATGATGCCAGCTGAACTCTGAAGCAGTCCAAGAAATACAAATGAAGAAGTAAAGAATCTTAAGAATTTCAGTAATTCCACTTAGAAGTGCTTTAGTCCCTTTGAGGGGGGACTTAGTTTACTGTAGCCTGCCCCTTTTTTTCAGATCTCATCATATGTCGTATTTGTACCTTATTCTTCTGTTCTGTTGATGGTGAGCATGAGGAGCTACTTTTGTCTGGAGGAAACAGTTCCATGTTCAAAGGTGTTGCTTTGCCAAGTCACAAGTTCTGATATTTACTCTTTATTTTTAAATTACTTGGGAAATGCTTTATTCATAAGGCTTTATTTATTTATTCAAGTTCTCCATACTTAGTTTCCTCTTGCATAACTTAGGGCAATGTGTCTTTGCTTCTGTTTTTTGAAAACATTTCATCACTTTGCTTGCCACTTTCTCTTCTATACCTATCTATGGCCAAGTTTAAAATTTTACATCAAAGTAGCATATACTGTTTGCAAAAGCTCACTTAGATCTCTTCTTGATTGGTTGAACTTGGAGACCTGTGGATTTATGCAAATTGCTGGCACTTGTAGGTTGTATAAGCTAACACAGTTTGAGAAGAGGAAGCACCTTTTCTTCTGGTCCTTGAAAAGAGAGCGTAATTCTGTAATCGTTTCTCCCACCTAATCTGGTAGGACTCTTATTTTTCTTAAATCTTACTTCCCTCTGCCCCAGCTGGCTTCACATTCTTCCGAGCTTTAAAAATATCCATTTTGAGTACACTTATGCCTGTGATGGGGATCATTTGAAGAAGAAGAAGAAAAAAAAAAAACCACAAAAACCCACAAATGTAATGCAAGTATTTCTGTGTTTTGCTACTGTATGTTTTGTGCGGCAGGGAGTTTCATCCATTTTCAGATCAAAGATTATAATGTGAAGTAAGTTTTATGCAGATATAACTTTACTGATAACTTTCCTGTGTATGAGTTGGTACAACCATAAAGTTAGACGTGGTTAACCTCTCTTCCCAGAGATGGGGGAAATCAGATGTTCTTTTACGGAACTGCAAACAGATGTAAAACACTTTTTTTATGCAGCCAGTGGAGATCCTCTGTCAAAATTGGAGCTTTTAGAAATTAATCTTTGAGAATTCCTGCTAGCAGGAGGCTGGGGAAAGATTAATGGATCCACTTTCATTTACAGAAGTACAAAATAGTTTTTCCTCCCAGTTGTGACTTTTCTTTCTGAAGTACTGCTCTTTAATAGCGAACAACTGAGTGATAACACAAATTGGACTTACTCTCATATTTCTTTCTCCTATATGCAAACTATATATTCTTTCCTATATAAAGTCCAGTGCAGTCACTGAGTAGAAACTGCTTTAGTGTTCTGGCCTGGTAGAATGATTTACCCTTTGTGATCTTTGATTTCTGTTTTGTTTGTGCTCCTTCAGTCTCGGTCCTGCCAAGCAAGGAGGGAATTTTGGGCGTTTGTGTGATCATTTGGTAGGTGTGACCCCAGAGCAGTTTGAGAGCTACTGTGATAAAGGACTAGCATAAATTTAGCACATCTGAATAGCAGATTTGTATTTGGGCTTGTCTTTGCTCAGGCATGGATTTTTCACAAAATACTAGTTACGAAAGAAATATTTGCAGTTTATTCTTTCACTTTGACTGTGTCACAGTTCAGAAAAACTTGTTGGCCCAAATCTGTAGTTCATGCAGTAGAATTACACTAAGGTAAACTCTGAAGTAGGAATGGGGGATGGAACTGTTATTTAAAAATAAGCTTAATTATCTCTGCAAAGATCCATTTCTCCTGTATCCAGTCCTCCCCATAATTCTCTATTTGTTCCTGCTAAATGAGTTTTTCTTCAAGTACATCTAAGGGCTTTTTTTTTTCCCTCTCCCGCCCTCCCCCAGGAGGACAAAACATACTTTGTTTCAGTGTTCCTAAGTAAAGCTTTAGTAGGGAGCTTAGTACAGATTTTATTCCAGTGAACAGCATATTGATTGATGCAGAAGTACTGTCCTACATGAGTAAATATGGAATAATAGACAATAGTTAAGGACTTTCCTAAAGGAGAAGCCTTTTAGCTAAAGGTACTGAACTACTTTGGAAAAATAATAATTTGAGAAAGGGAGATTTTGTTAATTGTCTTTTCATGTTAGTGGATGCTTTTTGGAACCATCCCTTACCAGGCACCCCTAGGAACACTTAAAGAAGAGGGAAGTCCTTGCATGCCTGGGGCACTGGCCAGGAGATGGGAAATGAGCGTTAAGAATTAGTAGCCACTCTCTGTAACGGAAGGAGAGTCCTGTTTGGGCTCTTATGGAGTCTCTGCCAGGATTGGTGGTGTTGGTGTTACAAACAACAGCAAGACTGAAGTGTTATGCATTGTAGAAGAGGCATACGAGGCATAAGGGGTAGGTAAAAAATGGTATAGGTAAATGTAGAATAATGTAGTTAAGTACACTGAAAGAGAAGACAATCCTAGTCATGTGTGTGAAATAATTAACTGAAATTATTACTAGATCTGGAGGATTGTAGTGAATGTTTTCTGGGAACATTCCGCTTGATAGGGACAAAATTGTCAGCAAGATGAGCGGGAAAGTGGAAAAATGGAGAGCCTCATTATTCAGCTGTAAGACTTTGTGGTTTGTGACTTGCTTCAGTAGTAGGTGTTATTCTTGTTTTCTCCCTTCTGTTAAGTTGAAAAAGGACAGTAGAACTGGACAACCTTCACAGGAGGGCAAAAAGAATGATTGTATCGAAGGAATGAGTTAGAGCCCTTACAGCCTTGAAAGAGACAAAATGAAGTGTGTGGAGAGCAAAACTTCCCTTTTTCTTCCAAAACAAGAACAAAAGGGTGTCAAATAAGGCCAGCAGATAACAGTTCAAAAATAAGAAGCATTTTTTCACACAATGCCTAAGGCTGTGAAATGCCTCACCACAGGATGTTGCGGGTGTTGAAATTCTGCAGGTCAGTGACGACAAGCAGAATTTATGGGAATGAACAGCCTGTGGCCTTTCTACCCTCAGCTCCACCGTGGCAGGGCAAATCTGTGACTGAGACTAGAAGTTTAACATCTCTGGCTGATTCTGGCTGGGTCCGCTTGGGTGCCGAGCAGAAGCCATGGTCACTTCTCTCTGCCCGCTGACTTCGCTCTTGCTAATGCAACCTGGTGCGTGGTTAATATTCTTTGCCACAAGAGCTTGTTGCCGCCTCCTCTCCAACCTGTTGTCCTTCAGGATCTCTACATCTTTTTCTGCAGAGCTGCCCTGTAGTGGGTCAGTCCCCAGCCTGTACTGATGAGTGGAGTTGTTATTGGGCTGTGTTCTTGGACAAGTTGAATTTCTGAAGTTCACGTTGGCCTGTTTCTGCAGCTAGTCAGCTTCCCTAGTGGCAGCTCAGCTGTTGAGCATGTCAGTCACTCCCCCAGTTTCTTGTCCTTTTTGGACTTAGTGATGAGATGTTTGGTCACAGTTTGCAGCTTGTTGATATTGAAGCTGGTAGCCTTCCTCAGAAATCAAACAGAACTTGTAACTGGCCACCAGTTGGATTTTAAACCACTAACTGTTATTCTTTGAGTCTGCCTTTTCAGCCTGTTCTTCAGCCGTGCTGTATTCCGACCATCCAGTCCATGTTTCCTCAGTCTGACTAGGATGGTATTGAGGGAGACCGTGTCATAGACCTTGTTGAACTTGGCAAGTGTGTTAGTGCTCTCCTGTCTTTCACAGGTAGTCATCTCATCACGGGAAACAAACAGGGTATCTGGGCTAGTTTGTTCATAATGAACCTGTGCTGACTGTTCGCAGTCATCTTTGAGCTTGGAAATAGCTTCTGTCAAAACTTCCTTAATTTTCTCAGGAGCTACTTGATCGGCTTTCTTCCTCAGAGGAACAGCTTCCCTAATCCTCCTACTTTTCTTGGAAGAGGTGTGATAGCTGCCTGTTACAGTCATTGAGGACTTCTTCCATCACCATGACCATAAAAAATAAGATAAGAGCAGCCTTGCAGTACCACCATCAGTATCTTCCACTCTGCTTCCATGGATTTATAGATATCTCCAGCGTGGCCTTGTATTTTTTTTTTTTTTTTTTTTTTTATGCTTGGAGCAGGATCCTGGGAGGCTTGAGAGCAGAGCTGGCCAGTGAAGGCAAAGGCTGCGTTCAGGACTGACTCACTCTGACTTGTCCTTTCTTGTTAGGTCGCTCACTGGGTTCTGTATACAGTTTTTCTTTATCTTCCCTATGCTGCTGATGAGCCTATAAAGCCCTTGTCATTAGCTGCTGACTAGGCTGAATTGCAGCTGAGTAAAGTGATGGAATACAAGGGCCCTGGTGGTTGAGTGTTGGTTTCCAGTGGAGAAGCTGTAATGCTTTTCCCCACCATGGCTGGGTGGATCTGACATCATTTCTGCCCAGAAGATGTTGCCACAGCTAATCTGTCTTTGTCACCGTGGTCTTGCTTGGGACTATGTCTTCACTGGGTTCAGAGCCAAAATGCTTAATGAATGAGAAGCACTTGCTTTAATGCAGGTGCTGGGCTGTGTGTTAATACTGAAACTTTGCAGAGTTCCTGGAATTCCCTTAAGCTGCTTAGCAGAATTCAAGATGCTAAAAGCAGCATCAGAAAGTCCAGCCTGGTTATCTGACCACTACTGTGTAAATGGTACTGAGAAGATGGGGGTTAATTAAACTTTGATCATTATAATTAAGAAACTTCTGTGAAGGGAATATGACTTGGGCTTTACTCTGCCTTCCTATATTATTCAAGACTACAAATGATACCTCCCTATGGCGTGTGCTTAAAGCTGGTTTCTGAGCATGTAGAGGAGAGCTTGGCTGAGCTCAAAGTGTTTATGGGCAGTCTGTTTCTCTTTATCTGATTCATGGATGGAGTACTCCATATGTGCCTGTAGATGCATATAGAAATTTTTAAGGAAAAAAAATGAAAAGTGTCATTAAAATGTTCAATAGTGACTGTGAAAATAAAGCTTGTGATGCCTTGTGTGCTGCTGCGTAAGGGGTTAACCAGTTCAACTTCATGATATTCAAATACTTTAATAGTCTGTTATTAAGCACTTAGAAACTACCTACCATTTATTAAATGTAATATAACTTGTTGACTATCATGTTATGATATATGCAAACGTTTAATACTTAATGCTTTCTAATTTTAATATGTATTCAGAAGTATTCAGAAGAACCAAGAAAGTCTCATTTAGTAAGTGGCTTGTTGCAAATTTGGTAGAATATTTAGTGGATAATTTCAGTATGCTTAAAGATACTCAAATCTAAATTTTCTCTGTCTTAGGAAATATTATCTACAGTTGCATAATTCGAACCACCTGTTTTAGCCACTGTGTCCTTCATGGCTTTAGAACAGTCATTCCTGCCCTGCTGCCTTTTTGGCATTTATGGTCTGGAAGCAAACTGGGGGTGGGCTGAAGGCCCAGCAATTAACACCCTCGTCTTGTTACACGTCCTGCTAAAATCTGCCACTTACTAACTCCTGCCTTTGCTGTTTCCTTCTCCCTCTACTCAACTGCCCAGCTGCGGTGGAGGTCTCTGTGCAGGTCTCTGAGCTTTTAGACCAAGGAGGCTCCTCTCCCATGGCCAAGCTCTAAAACCAGAGGTTGTCAGGGCACGTTTGGGGAGAGCACAGCAGGGTGTCCTGACTGCCTACATCTAGAGTGAGAAACTGCTGAGGTGAAAATGTTTGTGCCGGGTTATCTTGTTATCTCTGGGTTAGCCCAGCACTATGCACTTGCAGAAGTCCCTAATCAAAGGACTTTAATTAGCAGCATTTTTGTATTGGGGAAAAAAAACTCGTGTGTTTTTTTTTTTTTTTCCTTCCCTAGGCTGTTATAATTTAAACCTAATGAAAAGAAGTTTTGACTCAAGCTGGTCCTGTTTTAGTATGTACTTCAGGAGGACCGTGCATGTGCAGCTGGGGAAGCCAATGAACAAGAAGTGGGATGGATTATTGATGCTGACCCTGTGTGCTGTCTGCTGATGTTCTGCATTTGTGGTCCATATCCTCACATGTGCTCCTGGCACGAGGCAGCTGAGCTGGTTCTGTGGCTCTGATGAGCAGAAGTTGCTGTTGAGCTTTGCCAGAGTGCATTTCTTACAGTTTTTACAGCATTACGACAAAATTCTTAATGTGTTTTTTGTTGTTCTTTTTATTCTCCATTTTCCCTGTGTCCTGTCCCTTTAAAGTAGGGATTCCAGGGCTGCATTCTGCAGAGCAGGCCTGTTCTTAAGGAGGAGTAGTTGTGTAATCCAGGTTTGGATACTGTAATACCTGGGAATAAAGGTGAACTGCAGTCTAGAATCTTCCCAGAATTGCCTTTTCCAAAGCACTGCTGCTTTACTTTCTTTCTCTATTTACTTACCTTATTGCAGATACTTTCCTTATTAGAGGAGGAAATAAGCTTGCTGCTATAGTGACTATAACTTTAAAGAGTTCTGTGATAAAGCAAACCACTTTCAGGCAATTGGCTCTTTCCTGGGCCTCAGGTACTGTGTAAGCACTGTAGAATCAAAGGATCAACCTGCAGAGTCTGGATGAGGTGCTCTCAAAGGAACTGAGCGATTGCTCTTTCTGAATTCTGGCGTTTGTAGGATTTAGTCCTTTTAAGTAAGTATAAAAGCTTTCAAATAGAAATAGAGCTTTCAAATATTTTTTTCTAAATCTACCATCTCTGTAGTGACAAACGTGTCAATGCAAGTTACAAAAAACTTTGGTAAAGAGTGTTTGCACAGCTGGTAAATTGATAGTAAGTATTTTAAGTCATTTTCCTTTGAGATATCACCTGAAAGTTATGTTTAGCAGTAGATTTATTTAGCAAAGCATAGTGAAACCTCTAGGCTGCACTGGATACGCGAATCTTTGGAGGAGGAAAAGAAAAACTGCTTCAAAAATCTCATGCACCTCAGCACGATATAAATTATATCTAAGGACGTCAGTGGAGATCCAAGGCCCAGCTGCTCTGAATGTCCCAGGCACACGGGCTGTGCCAGAGATTTGCATGCCAAAGAGTGTGAGTATGGGAAGCAGGAAGTGTTACTGCTCTTGTGCAGATAAGAGACTAAGGAAAAGGAGATCAGGGCCAAGATTTTCGAAGTGACCAGATTTGTGCCCAATTCTGTTGATTGTTGCATGGAGTGTTCTGAAAAACACTATTTCAGATTAGGTGGTCAAGCTGAGATACCTCAGATCAATAGCAACTTCTGGCAACTTTGACTGAAGTGACTCTCCAGAGTGGTATGGAAAGCTCATTAGCAGAATTCTTGCAGAAATTAAGCACAGTAGATGAAAGTAACTGAAGGAAATAATTTCAATTGATTCTAGGACAAGTTAGAGGGGGAAGAAAGGAGATGGAAGTTGTCCTGGTGCTGTCTGGCACCAAGCCTTGGAGTTGGAGAGAGAAGCTTTCCTGCTTGAAAGTGCAGGGTTTGGAAATAATCCCTGCACAGACACCTGTTTGATCTGTGCAGCTCCAAAGCTTTCATCTCGTCTTTGGAAACGGAGGAGGAAAATAGGAACCAAAGACTGAATAAAAGATGGTTATATAAGGACTTAAGGGCTGCTCATGCCAACTTAAACTGTGATTTTTTTTGTTTGTTTGTTTTAATGTGGTTTCAGTTTGTTGGGATTTTGTGGTAGTGGAGTTTTGGAGGAGGATGGGAAAGGAAAAAGTTGTTTTAGCCTGATATTACTTGTGGTGAAGGATTGTTCCATCTTCTCATCCTGGTTTGAGATGCCCCAAACATCTTGTACACTGTTTTAGTTCTTCTGAGTGAAAGAGAATCCCCTGTGTATCTCATCAGAGCATCCTTGTGTTAAGACCTCTTACCATCTCCAGTAGAGGCCTGTAGCTGTGCCGGGGGGTTGGAAGGCCAGTGCTCTGTCTCATCTTCCCTATTCTAAGCGGAATCCAGTTCTCGGTGCGGTGGTTGTGTAGCATTGTCCTTCCTTCCGGAGCCCAAAAGGAGAGCATAACTCCAGGATATGCTGTCTGGCATACAAAGCATCAGAAGGAATAGAAGGAAACTTTATGTAATTGATTAGAAGGAATATACTTGAGTGATCTATAATCAAACATATGCACGATATGTGTATCAAGCACAACACTGTGATGAGCGCTTCCTGGTTCACGTCACTATGTGGAATCTGGGTATTTGCTGTTCTGTTGATCAAAGCTATGATTTATCTAGCAAGACTATCATAATTGCAGAAAAACTTTTCATGGGTTGTTTCAAGAATAAAAATCCACAGATAAACTATTTGCCTTATATATTTCATCTGCATTATCTATACTGGAATGTTTTTAGTTCCAAAATTCCTGTTACCACTGGAGCTCTGAAATAATAGAATTTCTTGTTTAAAATAGTTACTCTCTTGTGGAAGTAACATCATGGGAGCAATTTAATGGGTGTAAGTTTCTTTGACCTGCTATATAAAATACTAGATAAGACTTTAGATTTCCCCTCATCTTGGTGTTTTTAGTGGCTGTTGATAGCAGTTTGATATGGATGATGATCAAGGCATGGAACAAGTAGGAGGACTGGAGAGCTCCAACACCTGTGCAGTTCCAGGTTAAGGAATGGAACTGTAGAGGAATTTAACCATCTGTTAGGGTTGTGTTGTGGATTGGGTCCCTTTCACTAAAAGAAACCTTACTTACCTGGAGCTTTTCTTGGCACTTATGGTACTATTAGAGTTAATACTAAAAATTGGTCCTTTGTGGAAAGAAGTGCGTAGACTTCTTATTTCCTTAAGAGCTAGTGGAGTACTGTGTTAGCTTTTTTTCTAGCCCAATATGACGTGACTTTTCTAACATAACTTTTCTTTTGTACACTCCCAAGGAAAATAAGTCTGTTTAAAAAGTCATGTTCTAAGGGATGATCCCTTATTTGTAGCTTTCTTTTATAGATGCATGTTTATGCTTTCTATGCTCACTGATCTGTTTCCCTTAGTGCTCCAGAACTGCTACAAAGGAAGATTGGGAAGTTGTTGGAAAATAATCTGCCTAAGCTTTTATTTTCTGTCACTGTTTGGTCATAGTCCCCTGAAGTGTCACCTAGTTGCTGAGAGAGCTTAAATAAAGGCTTTTGATGCAAGAACTGCAGCTCAACTAGTAATATCTATTGTCCTGAAACTTAGGTGTTCTTTTAATTGCATCAAATAAAACAAGTCCTCTTAAATAGTAGAATCTTTTTGCATACGCTGTGATTCTTGTATTTTTAATTTTAATATACAAATTCTAACGAGCTGATACTGCTCTTTTAGGTGCCGTACGAAACACTGAACAAACGTTTTCGAGCTGCCCAGAAGAACATCGACCGAGAGACGAGCCACGTCACGATGGTGGTTGCAGAGCTGGAGAAGACGCTGAGCAGCTGTCCCGCCGTGGATTCAGTTGTTAGTCTCCTCGATGGAGTAGTAGAAAAACTCAGTGTTCTGAAAAGAAAGGTAGGTGGCCCTAGGATCACTTTGTTCTTGCCAAGTTAACAACAGAAGTCTTCTGCATTGTCATTCCTTTAGGTTTTCCTTTCAAGCTACAAGTGTTAATGGCGCTAAAAACAAAGGCCTTAGAATGTCCACCAAAATATCAAAATGTCCTGTATTTTCCTTCATTTGTGCTTACAAAATTTGACCAGGAATTCATGATTACCTATAATGAATCTCAGTTGGTGATAGGGATTAATAAAGATTTACAGCCCTGAAAAGGTATTTTGCCCTGAGGTATTTCTTACCTCAGAGGCAAATGATTTGTAGCCATTTCTTGTTGGCAAATGGAAAGGTCTGTGCAGTTTACTTTACTTTTGCTGATCACTTCATGGGGAAAGCCAGGTAGAAGATGAGGTTGGAAAATGTGCAACTCCAGCAGAGATGTATGCAGAGTTGAGGCTTCTTTGCAGAAATTATTCAGATTTGATATTTGAACACTCATTTTTAACCCTAAAATTTCAAGCTTGAAGGTTCCTAGGGAATGTTAATGAGAGCAATTTAAAAAAATCTTAGCAAGAGAAGCTGTTCTGTTAAGCTCCAGCATTTGTCTAAAACATAGCCACAATTTCAAGCCCTTGTCACATTTGTGTTGATTTTTTTTTCTAAGAATAAGTTAAAAACAGTGTATAGTGTAAGCCATCCTTTTGGATGCAAATAGCTTTTGTGCCCTACTTTAGAGCAATTATGTGACAATAAAACAAAAGGAAGAAGAGATGTTTCATTAAAACTTAAATAACCAATAGATATAAATCTTAAAAGGAGACTTCATGTCTAGTGTCGAAGTATCTTGGAGGTTCATAACATGAAAGTAACACTGTCATGTATGCTGATTTGGGGGTTTCTGCCTGGACAGATTAGTCAGGTGTTGAAAAGCCAATCTGCGAAGGAAGTCTTAAATCTAATTACTGTTTTCGTATTTGCTGTCTAACTTTGGAGGTCCTGAAACATGTGTTTTCTTCACTTGGCATTTGCCAAAAAAGACTGCTGGTTCTGAGAGAGGTGTTAGCAGATATTGCTTGTAGATACATAATGATGTGGAGGAGTGAGTTATATTCTTGCCAAGCCTTGTCTGGCTTCAGGGATTTGTCTGAAGGCCTTGCTGAATGTTTTTGGTGCAAAGCTCCATTTTTAGTAGTTGCTTGTTTGTTTCTGAGAGCCTGTGGGGAGTCTCCCAGCTGTCCAGAAAGGACAATGGGCAAACAAGAAATCTGCTCAAGACAGTGAAGCCCTCTGAAATGCAGCAGTCTTGGCTCCTGCTCCAAACCCGCAGCTCCAGTTGTCTTCTCTGTAGACTCTGCCTGGAGCAAAGTATAATAATTTTCCATGGGGCCTCTGGACCCAAGTGGGGTCTCTGTTTCTTCCTTTCTACAGCTAGAGATCTGGTGAACTGCTGAGGTGGCCATCATGGAATTAGAGGGCTCTTTTCTCTAACACCCTGCTTGCTTTTCTATAGCAGAACAGCTTTTCTACACAGCAGACTTCTTGGCTTCTGAAAATTAGCCTTTGGGTTTCCCTTCATATTCTTTAATGTGCTTTTCATGTGTTATTCATCTCCAGTAAGGCATTTCCAGATAGTAATATTTGCATTAAAAGACTTAGAAAAATCTGCAGCCTTTCTGAAGGCGCTAGGAGGATTGAAACAGTACGGGCTTTATAAATCCAGATACAAAACCCAAATAAGCGGAGTCACATGCCCTTAGGAATGGGAAGGGACTCAGCCTTTGTGCTTGTCCTAAATTCTCCTAATGGTATCCTGAAAACCCTTTTTTTTCCCCTACACCTGATAATACTCTAGATATCTAACAATTAAAAGTGAATTTTGACTCAAGTTTGTGTTTCTTTGCTGAATAGAAAAAAGTCATGTAAAACAAATTGCTGTTAAGTCATATGTTGTGAAACAAAAGTAAATTCCATAAAAATAACTCTCTGAAGATGTAACAAGTTTTCACTAAAACATTTTTGTATATAAATGCTTGAGTTTTATACAAAGAACCAGACTAGAGCCAGACCTAAAAAGGGAGCAAATGTTTGGGAGGCTTTGCTTGCATAGGTTCTGATTCAGTTGTTTGTCTTTCAAATATTGATTTCTCCAAGAAGAAGTCTTTAAATGAGCATGATTAGTAAAAGCACTTGGGATCAACCTGTGCTTTTTGGGCAGTGTTGTCACGCATATCATGGATGATGCTATAGCCTGAATAGCTTGAGTACTTGTAGGGGGGCATAACATAACATGGGGTGCTGTGTGGGCTGCCAAAGCTCCCCCAAAGTGTTTTATCTATGATGTTGGCTAATGTGCCAAAGAAATTTGATTTTTGCTGTTGCAGTGGCCATTTAGGTTTTCAAACACACATTAGTGAGTTTAAAGTCACCATTTAACTCTAAGGCAGGAGGAGTTTCAAACAAACAAACAAAAAAGGCTATGCAGGTAATTTGTTACCTGAATCTAGGATGTTTCCAGTGTACTAGAAGTAAAATAATACTTACTAATTTAGTAAAGTTTAATACAAACTTGTGTAACTTACTAGTTGAATAAAGAGGTATTTGATGTTAAACTGCTGTGAGTTTCTTGAATTCGAGAGGTGCTGAAAGGTTAAGTGTTGATACCCCTTTCATTAATACAGGGGTTGATTAAAAGAGTCCAGTTTATTAGCAGTAATGTGGGTTTACTCTGCATGGTTCCCCACCTGAACTTGGCCAATATTACAGCTGGTTGAGGAATCAGCATGTGTAGGTTTTAGGCAAACTCACAGGTTGTAAACAAACTCATGAGTTCGTGCTGTTTGGACCACGCAGCTGTAAAGCTTCTCAGAGCTCCTTGCAGACTACTGCAGCAGCTGAGGCTGCAGTTTGACACCTGATCCTTTTTTTTTTTTTTTTTTTTCCCCCCTCTGGTCTAACTGCCTACCAGCCAGGAAAAAGCAGGATTGGTTTGAGATGGATATGCTTCTAATGCTTATCTGAGGTGCGTCAAAGATCGTATTCATGTGTGAGAATCTCCAAGCACACTGCAACCATAGGGTAGCATTATGTGCTACCATAGTAAGTGTCTATGGTAATATATTAAGGGGGGGAGGAAAAAGTGTTATTGAGAAATCATCTGTGCAAGATGTAAAGAATGGTTACCAGCCATTCTATTAGTAAGGCATAGATACCGCTTTAAAAGCAACTATTTTATAGAGTTGAAAAGCTCTTACTTTTTTTTTCTTTTAATTGTTACTTTTTAGGCAGTTGAATCAATCCAGGCTGAAGATGAGAGTGCGAAACTCTGCAAACGTAGGATTGAACATTTGAAAGAACACAGTAGTGACCAACCAGCTGCTGCAAACATGTGGAAGAAGAAACGCATGGATCGGATGATGGTGGAACATCTCCTGCGCTGTGGCTACTACAACACGGCTGTAAAACTAGCCAGACAAAGTGGTATTGAGGTTGGTAAATATGCACTAACTTAGGAAAAATATGATGTTTTTTTAATGAAGAGATTGGAAAAAAATATACAAATAATACAGACTATCTG
The DNA here is from genome assembly GCA_034781795.1 of Crypturellus tataupa. Lineage (NCBI taxonomy): Eukaryota > Metazoa > Chordata > Aves > Tinamiformes > Tinamidae > Crypturellus > Crypturellus tataupa. Next base: position 2,623,276 of record JAWLRI010000332.1, read on the forward strand.
CTTTATACCTATAGCTGCTATTCGTAGGTATTAAAGAGTGCCTTTGTCCTTTATGTTTCTATTAATCTTCATAAACTTGTTAGGTTTCTCTACGTGGCGTAAGTTGTGTGTTAAGCCAAACTTAATGGCTTAGCGTTAATTCTGTTAGCTTAACAGAAGTTAAATGTTTTTGGGTAAATTCCTTTTTCTTTTAAAACGTGGAATACTTTTCAGATGTCAAAATGTATGTCTTGTTAGAGACTGTTAGGCTGCTCATTAAATAGTTGGTGGAGTTTCCCATCTGTCCAGGCACACTTAGGTGACTTGTGTAGGTGACCAGCCTGAGCAAAATAACATATGCTGATCACAGTAACACCTGCTTGGTTATATCATCCTATTCTTCAAGGCATTTTTTTTAATAGCCAGTATATCTTATCTGGTCCACAGTAACATTTTTTCTGTGTCTTTTGCCAATTTCCCCATCCAAAATCCTGTGATGGTGGTTTTCTTTTCATTTGTTGTCTAGAATGTTTTGATTTCTTTTTATAATTGCTGATGGAGATGTTCAGCTGTGTTCATAGAATCATAGAATGCTTAAGGTTGGAAGGGACCTCTAGAGGTTATCTAGTCCAACCCCCCTGCACACGCAGGGCCACATAATTTGGAAATCATACACCTTAGCGTAGTCTCTTTATGTGAACTACTGAGCCACACTGTGATCCTCTAACAAGGACAAAAAAAATAAAACAGTTTTCTTTTTAAATAGTAAATCATTATTTAGAGGATTCTTTTGTTTTGCTAATTTTAGATATTATTTGCTATTTGATTCTCAATGATTTTTTAAAAATCTCTAAGTTGTTTAATGTTCCTTACTCTAGAGGCTGTTCTAGTTAAAATCTTCCTGTGAAGGTAGGAGCTGCTGAGAGTTCAGTGGTGTTGTGAATTCCTTACTTGGCTTTTTCTAGTGACAGTTGAACACATCTTAACATTTTCTTTCAGATACTTGACACAAATGTTATTTATGTCAAAAATAACTGTTCTTTGTGTAATGCAAAGAACACACAATCAGGGACATAACTAGATATGTCTCACTGCACTGATTGTGTTCAAACCACAAGTGATTTCAGTCAATGGCAGAAAAGAAATGGCAAGTAGAGGTTGAATGGAAAGGAGAGGGAAGACAGCAGGTCGGAAATGCCATTTTTCCCTTTCTTAGCAATTTTTATTATGTCTGATGAAGTAATGCTCAGTTTGGGTTTAGAAGTGAGCATGGAAATCCATTAGTGATATATTGCAGAACTTTGTGGTACAGAGAGTTGCACTTATTGAAACCCTATAGTTTGGCATTTTTTGTTGTTGTTTGCTAAAGAAATTTCTGCTTTTTAACAACAACAAAAAGAAATTAAATAAGCTTCGCACTTAACCAGTGCCTTTAAGACTTAGCAATTTTTATTTGCAGGACATGAGAAAAAACAGAATGGCATTAGAATTTATTTATACAGGTTGAGTACTTTGAGCACATACTGCTAGTTAAGTCTATATACATTTTATGCCATGAATGTTAAAGCTTCTATTTTGACTAAACAAGGGAGGCTTCCCTCAGTCTCAAGATTGCTCCTCATCTTTTTCTAAACGCCCCCTTTACCGTGAGGAGGGTTGGACATTGGAACGGGTCACCTAGAGAGACGGGAGGCTCCAGCCCTGGGGCTGCTCAACACCAGGCTGTGCAGCAGGATCCTGAGCAGCCTAGCCTAGACCTGGTCTTTGGGGGTCCCTTCCCTCCTCAACTGCTTCCTCATTGTCACCCCCTATTTCTAAAAGGCTATCTCCATTTCACTTGCAGCTTAGGATCATAGATTAAACATCTCCTGGTAGTTCTTAGACCAGTCTTAAAACAAGCAGGCTGAGGCTTGCTCTTAAGTTCCTTGTGTGAATGGGAGGAGACCTGCAATGCTGCTGAACCACTTCATGAGTGGAAAGGTTTAGAAAACAGTCTGTTTCAGGGGCCAGAAACAAACCCTTAAATCATTCATATCTTTACTAGCAGTAAACAGCAGCTTGTCCAGATTGACTATGCACCATAGTGTCTAATTTTGAATAATTGTTGGTAGACTAGGGCAAATTGTGATTTTCCTTTAAATTAACTGTCTTCATATGAGTGATATTCTTGAATTCTTGTAATGGAAGAGGATGGCTTAAAAGCCTTGCTTGTAAACCAAGAAACAAACAGCCAGGGAAGGAAATGCTGGATGTGACAGTGACAGTTAAGTATCAGAGTTATAAACTAGCTCAAGTTGGAAATGTAGTATATTTATAAAGTATGATGATTGGTGATACAAGAAATAAAAGTGCAAATAGTAAATATGTGATATATCTTTAAAGAAAAGAAATGCTGTTTGGGTAAGTAAACCAAAATCTGAGTAATGTTAAAATAAGAGCTGACAGTCAAGGACGGAAGTGTCACGTGTGCCAGAACAAATATGGGGGGAAGGGATCTAGTGTGGATTTTGTTTCCTTGATGTATTCTGGCTTAATGATGTGAAAAACAGGCTGAATGGAAGATATAAACCAGAAATCAAGTTTTTGTTATTGCATACAAATGAAGCTCATCGTTATTAGCTTGTTGGGCTTAATAATGATCATATTTTGACTCTGTTGTGACCTTGGAGTGCAGCACGAGCATAAAAATGAATATTTCTATTTGCAAATTCATGTGTTCAGCTTAGCTGGCAGAGTTGTCTTAACTTTACTATTCTGGGTTCTGCTCCATTAAATGGTCTGTAATTTCTGTGCCATTAACTGATAGGTAAATTGGGTTTTGGAAACATGGTTTTTCTAGTGGGAAGCTACTGACTATTTGCAGAGATTTATCATTACCCATGTAGATCTCCTGAGTTTTGTTTTGCTTTGATCCTTGTTCTAACCATTTTTTTTAATAGGCTGGAAAGAAAAAGATTTACCACGGGGTTCTGTAATTAACTGTATAATAGGTGTAGTTGGTTTGGCAATACTGGTAAAAGCAAATCCTGGTTTTTAGACTACCAGCCTCTTACCATAAGCTATAAACCCTCTTCTATCTTTAATTAGTTGATTAAAATAGAATAAATATCCTTGCCTTAAAGCTCACAGTATCAGGAATCATACAAGCAGTAATATGCTTTTTGATCTGAAGAGCAAGCAGCATGAGCTTAAATCAAGTGTCTGCTGTTTCAAGGGAGCGTGGATGGTGTCGAGAGGGTTAAGCCGCGTGCGAAGTGATACTGGGGTGCTTTGCAGGGCAGTTCAGTGGGTGCCGGTGCTTCCAGTTCATTCCTTGCTTTATGAAACATATTCCTCAAAACTCTGCAGTTATTTATTTCTGGCCACTATGGGGCAAAACATAATGTTGAAGCTGCCGTTTTGGCAGGCAGCTTTCCCTGAGTAACCTTGTTTGTCCTAATGGTTTTTATCAAAAAAAAAAAAAAAAAGGGAGAGAGATTAGGAGTGCCATGAGTGAGTGCTTTGCATTTGTATTGCAAGTCCAAACCATTAATACTGTTCCCAAAAATGCTGTTCTGACCAAAACGTGGTAGGTTTAGGTCTTTTGAAAAGTGGTTTCCTGGCTGCTGGCAGGGAGAGCAAATGCCCTGAAGGAGGCTCTGTGTTTAAGAAGCTGCTTCTCGTTGCCTTCCCAGCTGCCTGGCCTGGAAGTTTTTTATGCCTGTGCTGGATAAGGTACCCTAGGATCACTAGCTGCTGCCCCTGCCAGCACATCCATTAACCTGTGCTCGGTAATGAAGCTTCAATTTGCTGCTCTTTGCCAGCAGGAGGGTCTTGCAGATGTGGTGTCGCTTCTGGCTCGGGGAGACTGATCCAAATGTTCTTTTTGCCTAGAAAAAGCTCAATTCTGCTTTCTGAATGACTAAAGTAGAATGTTGCGCTAGCAGATGGGTAGAATAAACACGTGTGCTCTGTGTAATAGTGTTGTGTTTACCAGTCTCTTCCCTAGAAGCCTGAAATGGCCATTCAGGCTTGATGTGTAGGATTAGATGGAGTAGGAGTGAAATATCAACCTAAAGTAGATCTGACAAATAGGCTATGTAGCAGAGGGTTTAAGAACATTAGAGCAGTAAACTTCATTTTCTCAAAGAAGTGGGTACTGCATTGCATGGCTCTTAGTCTTATGATGTGATGAGAAGATGCGACTCATACCAAGTGCTTAGCAAAACTGCTTTCAGTGAAGGAGGCTGTATGATGCTTGCATTTGAAGTTAAGCAGAAGAGGAATAAATATGCATCTTCTGAAGAAAGAAGAGAAGGAAAAACCTCATAATGTATACTTAGTTTTCCATGTTTGGAAAATTCTTGGACATGGTGTCCAAGAATGGCTTGTAAGCCAACACACAAATATATATTAACATAATTCATCAAAACACATTTGTATTCATAAAACTTGCATTTTACATAGCTAAGTATTTAATATTATACAAAATATTTGCATGTAGCTTGCTTTGCTGCCAGGCACTAGGTAGACACGATGCCTTTCCAAATGCAGTCTGTGCAACAGGATATGGTTTGGTCTGAAGCCTTCAGTTGTGTCCTTGTGCTGTGACTTGTTTCCCCACACTAGAGGTGTTTGAGAAGGCTATATGGGAAAGAGCTCCTTAACTTCTGCAGCTTATATAAAGGCGCCAGGATGTGAACTAGTACCTCTTCTGAGTTACTTTAATGGGCTACAGCATGGCGATTCAGGAACCAGTTTGTGTGATTTAGTACTTAATGTAGGCATGGCAACTCTGCTAGATTGCTGTAATAACTGTCTGGGTGTGTTCAACTGTCTGAATTTCCAAGGGCTGGAATTCCTGAGCAACTTGACATCTGTAGCTTGTCTCCGGTCTCCTTGGGATTTAGAATTTTGAAAATGCAAAACGGTCAAAATCCGTGTGGAGGAGCAAGCTTCCTCATTAGGAATTGTTCTCTATGTGAGAACCCAACCAAATAAGTGCACTGCCATGTTGAATGTTTATTTTTCAGTTGTTCGTTATCTTTAGACAAAATGGATGACCTAACTGTAAACAGTGCATCATAAGAAAGCTATTTAATGACAGAATACTCAACCCGTACGATTATTAAAATGTACTGACGTTCAAAAAAGATACCGGGTTGGTATTTTGCCTAAAGGGAGAATGGTGGTGTCACCTGTAGATTTTTGTCTAGGCATTTGGGGTTCAATTTCAGACATGCTTCCATGAGAGCGCTGTCATATGGGGCGTTCCTTCTGGCAAACACTGCTCAGAAATGTGAACAGGGCTCTAACACGGTCCCTATCCCAGTACCGGGTGAGATGAGTTCATCATCGTCGGAGGATGCGAGTAGCTGCTTGTGGAGACTGATCCTGCGTGGACACGAGCTGCAGGGCTCTTGCTCGGGCACAAAGGTTGTCTTTGCTCTACCAGGAGAGGCTGCTACAGAACAGGTCAAGGCAGAACCGAGGCCCAAACGGAGCATCTTTTTTTTTTTTTTTTTTTTTTCCTGCCCATGGTGCGAGCTCCGGAGACTGCTGCACTGGAGCAGCTGGTTTCTGCACAGCAGTTGCTGGCTGAGGTGCAGCCATTTTCTGAGCTACAAGAATTGCTGACATATTGGGGAAACAGTCTGCTGATGCTCTGCTAAGTGTCAGAGCCGTGAGGCTCTAGCAAAGGGCACGCAAGCCTGGGCAAAGGCAGGAGGCTAAAACCTTTCTCTTTATTTGGCACCCATCAGTGAAGAGCAGGATAGGTGTAGTTTGGGTGGCTGTACTTTAAGAAAACTATTGAGAAACTGGAGGGAGGAGATGAGAAAGTGTAAAAATTGGGGGTGAAGGAAGGCTTTCAAAAAGAAAATTGATAAGCTACAGGAACAAATATCATGTACCAGAGAACCACTTAATCTAGTGGAGAAAAGTATAGGAGGAACCAGCCCACAGAATTTTAAATTGGGGAGGGGAAAAGAAAACAAGGTTGAAATAAGACCCAAGTTTATAATATGACTTAGTCACTGGAACTGGTTGCCAAAGTAAGTGTCAGCATCTCCTCACACCAGCTAAAGAGAGTGTTGTTCTGGCAGCTCCTCGATGCGAGCTGCCGGGGTCTTCCAAAAGAAACCAGGTAGAATTAAAAGGTCTGTGCTATGCACAGGGAAGCAGAAGATGCTCTCGTTTGAAAGCTGGGCTGCATACACCATGAGGTGCTGTGTTCTCTTTGTAAACTAGGGCTTTTTCGACCAACTGTTGATGAATCTGTGGCTTGGCTCTGGGTCTTTGCTTTTCTTCAGTAACCGGCTCTGCAGCTGGCTTTTGAGTAAGACATTCCATCAATTACTCCGTTTATTTTCTCTGTAATCTTGTTAATGTGCAGCATTATAACACTTAATAGTAGCGTAATGAACTTCAGACAGCATTATTTTATGAGCAAAGAGCAAGACAGTCTCTTAATGTTCATTTGTGCCATCTTCAATAGCAGTGACTTCACTGTGTTGTCACCTCTGCCATTGTTTCTTTTGTTTCCCTTTACCTAACTGCAGTCTCTGTGTGCTCTGAAGTTGCTTTGAGGGATCCATGCTCCTAACCAGCAGACTTGTCCTTCTCTCCCTGTACAGGGACAGAGGAATTCTGGAAGATGTTTGATTTCTTTTTTCCTTTTTTCTTTTTCTTTTTTCTTCTTTCTCCTAACGCTCGCTTTTCTTTCTGTCCATGTCTCCAAGTTGGCATTGTTACCACACTGCATCCTAGTTTTCCTGACCTGTCTCTCACTCTTCCCTCTTTGCAAGAATACATTACTAACCTCCTCCTTCTGTATGTGGTTGTTTGTACCTTGTACCTCTTGCATCTGCCCTCTTCCCACGTTGTGCAGTGATAATCATAGCATCTAGATAATACCCTGATTTCCTGTGCATTCATCACACAGGAAACTTGAACTATAATATATAATACAGTATGTACTAATATAGAAGACTAATGTGAACTTCTTGTTTGTAACTGCATTATTGACTTCCTATTCCAGCTTTATAGCTAACTCATGTGTCCTAAATAGTATTGAAGATGAGGTTGCCAATTCAGCCTAAGTAGTCTAGTATGCAAGTAGCGGCTGAAAACAGCATAGCTTTTTAAAGTTGTTTCAGAGTGGTCATCTAAATAAGTGTTTATTGTGTTCCATCAGTGAGTGGTCTGAATGCTTGCTGTTTTACTGAATGCCAAGTGCAACAGCAAAGCATTTTTAAATGTGAACATGGCGCTGTTGTGCACGTAATGTCTATATATAGTCAGTCTTATTAAAACTGTCACTGGCACATACGCTTTGGGTAACAAACCAATCGTTGCTTGAGGCATATTGTCCTTATCCAACTTCATATTCAGCTACTAAGCAATTAAATATTTCAAAAACATACATACGCAGCATCTTACGATGCTATGACTTCATCGTTTTAATGAATAGAACTCTTAAATCTCTAGATATTCTATTACAACAGTCTGTTTTAAAATTGTTGGTAGATTCTTTCCACCAAAGGAGCTTGCTTTTCTGCAGAATGTTATCTTTTCCTGTCTACATTGAATTTTACAGCTTTCTCTAATCTTGCCATGAGCCTCACTTTTCTTAGATGAACTAACCAATTTTGAGGAAAACTCGAGGGCAGAGAAATGTGACATTACAAATAACTTAAATAGTTTGAAAATATCAAGTATTGCTTATTAGATTAATTTAGTACTTGTTTCTAATTGGTTTTGAGCCTTTTAAAGAGTCACACTTCAAATATGAGATAGGCTGCTTTTTAAGTCTAGTGCATAAATGATTCTCCATGACAGTTTTCCAGGCTTGTGGCTGCTAGAGACGTCATAAAATAAAACTCCTTCAACTGAAGCGTGAGGCTAGAATTGATGGAGGTGACTATTGACCTGATTGCTGCAGATCTTAAAATATCTTACATAAACTAATAACTTCAAATGAATGCTGCAGAAATTTAAGCAAGAGCTACAGGAGAAGAAGTGCTGCTGCTCTTCAACCTGTGTTTATGACATGTGCTTAAATACAAGGTTGTTCTTTTATGTGTTGTTTGCTGAAAAGAATACGCATGGGGCTTTGGCCAGTTTCTAGAACCAAAACTACATATTGAAGAGGTACATTTATAATTTTGAGAATGAACTAATCAAAACATTGGTTGCTTTGCATTTTAAGGAGGCAGACCAATCAGTGATGGTGCACTTCAAAATTGTGTAATGAAGTTCAAAATTTTACATGCTATGAAGCAGGAGCTCCGCTGCTTACATTTGCACTTATCTGTAAATTGCTCTTGGTTATTACTGTGAACTAATGGTTGCTCAAGGTAAAAGTTCTAATTTACCTGGTGTGTAGTCACAATGTAGAACGTTTCCCTTTTGTAAGTGTAAACAGACCTCTCTTGAGTAAGAAAAGTCTCCTGCATCCATGCTGATGCTTAAACAGCAAGTCCTAGTGACAGTCTGTTTGTCATGAGTAAAAAATTCAATGTATATCACTGGAACCAAACTTGCAGATGGATTTTCTGAGTTTTATTGAAGCTTGATACCTTATTTTCCCTACTGAAATGCAGTCATTTTGTGGTGCGGTGAATAAAATTTGCCTGAGGTCTTTTGGAAGAGTTGACTGTGCAAATCCTTGATATATTATGAGTAGTATCAATAACCCTGGAGTTAACAACTTTCCTTAACTTTTAAAAAATGTTCCTATGTGCTTGTATAGTTGCCAGTTTGTTGCTTGCTTCAGCTATGTAATAAACAGGGCTTTATTTAATTTCAAATTCACATGAAACTAAAATATCCACCAGTTACAAAAGGCAGCAAGAGGATTTTACATTTTCTAGCTACTGTTCTTCTTGTACCTTTCACCATATTTTTGTAGAGCACTTGTCTCTTTCTTGCTTTAGCACAGCTGTGAAAATCCTGGACACCTTTTCATGTTCCTGTTAGTTTTGATTCCTGAAACTAATTTTAAGCAGCAATTATTTTTCATTACAAAGCAGCCGTTCCAGGAGTTTCTGGAACTCGAGTGGAGCTTGGCTTCCTGCAGGCTTGTCCTGTGGCTGACATAAGCTTGATTCCAAACATCCCAGCTGCTGTAGAGAAAAGCTTCACAGGTCGCTCCTGTGTGGATTCTTTGATATCTAATAATTAGTGAGTGCATGCGGCAGACTTGCCCTCCAGTTAGGGCAGGTACTAGAGTCTGCTGAGAAGACGACACCGCTCATGGGGGAAACTTGGTGAGGAACAAGCACCTCCCTTGGCCCGTGGTTACGCTGACCAGCAACTGCAGGGCTGCTCAAAGAAGGGCACAGGCACGTACACGCTCAGGATGTTCTTAGGAAGAAACCAGTCTTGGTGTTCTGCAGGGATGTAGCTGCTCTGTATGCCAGGAGCGTAGTAATAAGCACAAAGGAATCCTCATTCTTCGCAGCATTTTGTACCTTGGTAATTGAAGTTCTGTGCAGAAGCAAGAGTGTTGGCAGCCTCCCTCCCTTGAGGCACTTGCAGCTTAGGAAGAAGCAGTGATATTTTAAAAGCTATATATATGTAAATGGGGCAGAGCACAGGGTGATGGAGAGGTGTGTTCTTTGTTTAAATAAAAGCCTGTCTGATTTCACATAAGTGTCTTCAGAATTCCAGTACAGTTTTGTCGAATAATGTTTTTCTTGGAAGTTATATAGCCGCTGTAAAGGTAGTTAGGTGGTCATTTTATGGCAGAATTCATCCCGGGCTTGAGTAGTTGCTCTTCTGATACCTGTTTAGTGACTGCTGCCCGGAAAGGAAGCAAGGTTGACTTCAGTCCAAAATCATTTTTTAAACAAAAATGATAGTCTAGGTGGTACTTCCTTGCTTGGACTAGAAGGAAGACAAATGCTTATGTTATGCATTACCACCACCACCACCCCCGTTATTAATGGTTGCGTAGTTGTCAGTAATTCTTACAGCCAGAATTGCTTTCCCTTGGCCACTTAACCCTTTTTTGATACAGTTTTTTTTTGATACAAAGCATAAGTTAATGGAAGTTTGATGTTAATTCATCTTTCAAGTCAGATATTCTGCATGTACAAGCAAGGTGAGACAAGGAAGTTTAGGCACAACTACCATGGAAGAGATTACATGGGTCACTGGAAAATTTGTGATCAAAGTTACAGTTTGATAATAAAACTCACGTCTCTAGTGCAGGAGTCTCCTGAACGTCTGCAGTCTAGGGATTCAACTACTACAGCAGTTTTCCTCATATGAAAACAAATCCTGGAAGGAAGGAAAACTTTCCATTGTTGCAAAAGATAAGTAAAGACCTCAGAGTTGCTTTTTAATTTACAGAGAAGTCGCAAAATATTTGACATAATGCTGAATGTTTCATCAGTCTATGTCTAGAATTTTATTTAGGTTTTCTTCAGCACCTGCCAAACAGGTGGTGATAATTCTCTAATAGTTAGAATTTGTTTACACATAAAGCTGCATGCAAATATGTGAAATGTGTTTTCTTAGCAGCTTATTAAATCTCACGTTGCTTTGGAAATAATGAGCATATGTTCAGTGGGTGCTTCTGCCGACGCAAGTGTGTGGGAATTGCAGAATAGGTGCAGGAAGCCTCAGGGTTGGGGTCCTAACATGGGTGTTGAATATGGAGTTTTCCTCCCAACTGCCGACGCTGGCGTCAGTTTGAGTTCATACAAAATGTGGAATACAAGTAATTCTCTGAAAGTACTGCAAAAAGTATGGTATGGAGCAGTGTAGAAGAGTTGTGCTGCTGGTGATAAAGCCCAAGTTCTGGTGTTCCTCCTTGCCCTGTATCCCTACTCCTAATTGATGAACCGTGCGTCGGAGAAGCAGCGTCAGGATTAGCCACCGGCAAGAACAGGAAAGCACAGCCCAACAGAGCTTGGGTCACGAGAGATGCATGGGCTTCTTGTAAAGGTTTATCGCTTAATTGTATCTTAGGATTTTTCTTCTATCAATCTGTGCGCTTAGAGCTTGTTATCAAATTCAAAAGCTGCTTCTTTCTATACAAATGGGCTTCTTAGTGCTTTACTTGTATTGTTCCCTAACTCGGTATCTAGTCAGCGAAGAAGAAAATCCTATTTATTGGTGCAATTTAAATGTGATTAAAAGAGTTCCTTTCAGAACCAGTAATTAAAGAAGTTTTCTTCTGTCTTCTGGATATATATTGTCTAATAGAGACAGTTGCTAACCTTTAACTTCTGTGGCAGACAAACCTAATTAGCATTTCTGTACCAAATGGAATCTTTTTATTTTAAATTTGCAAAAGGAGGATAGAGTTATAAGTGTTTGTCTCTCCCTGCAGTAATTACAGTCTTTTTTGCTCACAGTTGGAGATTGGATTATATGCATTTATCAATGATGTGTTAGTGTAATAATTTCTTTCGCTAGCATGTTGACTTAACATAAGGATGTATTTTTAAAAACTACTATAAAAAGCTAACAAAGATGAAAAGATGACTTGTCTTATGCTCAGTGTATCTAGCACTAAGCTAATGTAGAGGAAAATTCTTTTGATTTAGCTTAAAAAGCAAATGCTGGTTGTTAGAAGAACACATGTAGTTCAGAAGATAAGCTTGCTTTGATGCAGTGATACTTGAATGCCTTAAGGAAAAACTATACTAAGTGCTTGTGTGCCAGTGTGAAAGTACAGGTATTTAGAGAAATGTGTACAAAACCTAGTCTGACAAATCTGAAAAAATGATCCATTTTCCCAATGATATTAGGAGTTTCTGTATTTATGTGGGCAAAAGTGAGGGATGGTTAATGCAAGATGTGGCTGTGATACGTCTGACATTTGTGCTTTTTTGTCTCGGGTGTATATTGAGTTGTTCCAACAGCTGTAAATGCCATCTACTTCTGAGAGAAAGGGTGTTGCTAGAGCTACTGTAATATTAACAGTATTCAGCATATTTTAATTGTACAGGTCTCAGCTTTTTCTGTAAAGTCTACGTGCACTTAATTTGAAATTTTCATTTTTATGCTAACAAGATCTTTTAGTCCTTCGTTACTCTTTGCCATATACTGAATTGTGTGGTTCCACACAAGGGTGTTTTTCTGCAAGTATTAAGTCTGTAGGATGGGGGGTTGGACTAGATTACCTCTAGAGGTCCCTTCCAACCTTAGGCATTCTATGATTCTAGGCTGAACTATATTGTGGTGCTAAGGCAATTGAAGATGGATCTTGCACCATTAAAGAAGTGAGAGGAAAGTATTCTGGTGACAGTGATTCATTGTAGGATTTTGCTTAACCTCAACAATAGTAGGTAGCTAGTTAAATATATTTAGGTTCTCTTCTTTTATGTAATTCTTAGTCACATCAGCAAATGTAATGACACTTTCATGTTCTAGTTGACATTACTACCCAACTTTTGAAAACCCAGGTATCATTGGGAATGGGCACTTTCCGTGGAATGTTCTATGGCTTAATCACGAGTCCCTTCTAGCTATGTTCTCTCGATAGATTCAGGAAAAATATTATCATTGTCTCATTACAATATGCTATTGCATGAAAACATGGTCTTTTAAAAATACTAAAATGCCATATGGGTGTTGCTCTGGAGACACCTTTTTATAGGACAGTCTCTAATACCTGCAGATTCTACCTTTATCCATTCAATAATGGATTTCTGTGTAGAGGATCAGTGCAACTTAACCAGTCCTGCCTGCCTTTTTTGTTTGTTTTTGAAGGACCTGGTAAACATTGAAATGTTTCTGACTGCTAAAGAAGTGGAAGAATCACTGGAAAGGCAAGAGACTATGACGTGCTTGGCTTGGTGTCATGATAACAAATCCAGGCTCAGGAAAATGAAGGTATGAATATATAACTTGCTAATGCTGCACTCCGGTTGCTGTGGTTTTCCTGACTGCTTCAATATTTGACATGGTCAGTTTGATTCAAGTTGTTAGGCCTGAATGAAGCCTTGTATAAAAGTAAAAACAGTTAAGTAGAAAATTCATCTCTCAAGGTTATTGGAGCTGAAGCGATTTGCACAAATGTCAAACTTCAAACTGAGCATAAATCATTTTATGGATTCAAATGTTATCTCAACAAATTATACTCAAGTAATGTTATTAACTTGCTCTTTAATATGATTTACAGAAGTCTAAATGCCAAAGTATATAAAATCCTGATGCATGTGGATTTAAGTGTGTAGTTTGTTTTGCATCCTGCTGAGAAGGGAGCTTATGATTTCTGTATGGAGGTATCTTGAAGTATGGTAAAGAGGTGTGTTGCTCAGGTTAATGTCCTCACGCTTCACATTGTGAGAGAAATTTAACACTGATTATGTCCTGGTGTTTTTAAGAGTTCTTTAAAAAAGAGAGAAAAAACTTCCGAAGAGCTACAAACTACTGTTGAACATGTTTGAGGTTTTATTTTTTTTCAACAACAAAAGTGAAAGCTGGGTCTAAGTAAATAAACCCAGTAATTCCCTTTAGCTGTTGAATACTGTGACCTGAACACACTCTGTATTTGTTCCTCTGCAGTTGGTCTCAATTCCCTTGTACCTTAAATTCTGTTTTTAAAAACATCCTGTAATCTTTTATAGGGCTTGCAGAAATTTGTTTTTAACTGATATTAACAAAGATCCCTGCCTCCCTCAAAGATGTTTGTCCTTTTCCTTTTTTTTTTAAACTAAGCGTTTTCTTTAACCAAAAATGTTTGAGTGCACTTAATGGTAAGCAAAGAGTGACATTCTTTGTCACTCAGGGGCGCCAAAATGAGAATGAACCGAAGATGGCATGCAAAAGTAAATCGGCCAGTGATTGCTCTAAAGAAAATGATGATCTTGTTATGGAAACCATTAAAGGAAAACCAGAATTGGTATGTAAACATTACTGCATAATTATACTACCAAGAAGAGAGAGGAGAAAAAAAAAAAAAAAGCTTGTGTAATTTTAATGCATTTAGTAATAGAAGAAACAAAATCTGAAAGTCTTACTAATTTATCATCAATCTTGAATAACAATAAATAAAAAGAAATCTTCCTGAACTCTCTTTTGAGAAAAAAGAAAAATTCTATTTCTGCAAGCCCTACTTTTTTATATAAAATTTAAGGCTGTGAGCAATCAGAGTTGGCAGAAGAGAAATCACTGTGTTGCTTTTTGAAACAAATAAACATTTCTGTTTCTGGTTGCTTAGCTACTGATCAGTGTTAGCTTCCTAAAATCCCAACCATCACCTTAGTGCCAGCTAAGCTAAAACTGAGATTGTGGTGGCCTGGGAGGCACCCAGTGCTCCAGGCTGCACACGTGAGCTATCTACCTGGTGTGAGGGGCCGCTGGAAGGTGCAGGGTTGAGCTACAGGCATCATCTGCTGGCCAAGGATTTTTGTAGTCACATTTCTTTGCAGAATCGATACAACCCTTGGCTTGCAGCTTACCTGAGGAGCTTTAAAAAACAAAGAGTATCTGAGGATTGTTTTGGGATATGGTAGATCTTTTGGTTCTTGCTGTGGAGTAATGATATGCTAAAGTCCCAGGATTTAGTATCATTAACAATTAAAAAGATCAGTCGCTCTTTATTTTTATGGAAACACAGTTTAAATTTCAAATATTTTTTTGTGTGTCTGTGTCACTTTTGAATAATGGGTTATTTTAAAATATCCTACTTGAAAATTCTAAACAGGAGAGAAGAAATCTTGCTCTTTGCTAGGCTCACACTTGAGTACAGGAAAATACGAAGTTGGAAAATCATTTATATTCTATGTCCTAAAGTAGTGCACTTCAACATGTTTTGGAATACATAATTTTTATTTCTATTTAAGTCACTTTTCAATTTTAAATTTTAAATTGAAAAAATTCTTTAAGTAATTGTGGTAATGTGTGCATTAGTTACCACAAGCAGTTAACTGATAAAAACAAATCTGGATTGCTCAAATTCCTGCTGGTGTCACGGAGGAATTTTCATATTATTGTGCTGATAGACAATAAACAAAAGGCAACTATTCATTATAAGCATGAGGGAAGAAAAGAAAACCCGCTGAGTAGAGAAGGGTAACTTAAGGAATATCCTTTTTTATTATTATTTTTAATTATTATTTTTTCTCCAAGAGCCAGAGGACTTTGTGGGTTTTTGAGGTAATAAAACAGTTGACTGTCCCTATAAAGAAGCCAAGTGACTTGTTCTTTTATGGGGGGAGAGTGTTGGGTTTTTTCCCTTTTTAATTCCCCATATTCAAAGTTTTTTATAGATTTTTGTGAACTCGTGATGGAATTTAACTTAAAGGGACACTGTCAACTTCATTAGGCTTCAAATTTTACCTTTTTCCAATAACAGGTAAATGCAACTTGGTTTTCGTGTTTGAGGTTTGTTTCCAGCATGATTTCTAGGCTCAATAAGAAGAGAAAGAAACAAGTTGGAGGAAGAGGAGTGGGGAGGTGTCTGCAGCAACTTACTCAGCTCCTTTTTGTTAATACAGGGGAGTTTCCAGCTCCTAATCAAAGACTTCTTCCCTGCAGCCCTGTTCACAGACCACTCTTGTCTGAGTGGTCACCTTGCCCCAAACTCCTGTTGATTCTGCTGCTTTAAACTGTGTAGTAGTACAAAGGACCCTGCTGTAATTCTCACCTGCATCCCAGATGACGATGCTTTGAGTCCTTAGGAAAAAGTCAGTCCTTGCTAAATGTTGAATTTCTGAAGGAGGCAAGAGGAGGAACGTTTTGTTTGCTTTTTGGGGAATTCTGTGCCAATGCCTTATCTGTTAAATCAGCATTTCAGCTTCTTTGGCATGAATACCTAAAAGCAAGCAAACAAAACTGCATGTTATTAACACTGATGTCTTTTTTGTTGTGCACTCCTAGTACTTTACATACATAACCTGCTGTGCAGTGCAGTTTTGGCACCATCTAAGACCTGTTCTTGTCTTTAATCTCAGAGCTGTCTGGAGTTCAGCCTAAGGATTCAGGAGTTCATTGAACTCATTCGACAGAACAAGAGACTGGATGCTGTGAGGTATGAAATCAGGATGCTTACCAAACGATTTTCTTAACCAGGTGCTATTATGCTTCATTAGAAACATGTGACTTATTGCAGCACCCAGAAGCTCCTCTACAGCAAAGGATCTTTCTAGCATTGCTGCAATCAGTCTTTGGATTTAGCTGGGGTTGAATATTTTAAAGGCATGACATCATTCTAGGTGCATCTTTTTAAAAATTGTTTTCACTGAAAATCTCCATTTTTTTTTTATATTCTTCAACATCAAAGGTTTAAAAGTTGAGCTGTTCTATAAAACATAATGTATATGCATAAACTTATTTTCTGGTGGCATATAGTGTAATGACCATACTTACCCTTAAGTAATTTTCAAAAGGTGCAGGTAGCTTCTAGTTCTTTCATTGCAATTTAATTAAAAAATCTAAAGCTTGATGAAATGTTAATCTGGAGATTTACCTTTTGCATTGAATGAATACTTTGAAGCTCTGTCTTGTCTGCTCTGTTGTGGGGGGGCTACGTCGTGTTATCCCTGTGCACTCCCCCTTTGCCCCAGTTAAACGAGCTCAGTGTTTCTCTGAACCCTCTTTGGGTAGCCCTCCTGCCCTGGCAAGGCAGGAATAGGAATCCTGCCAAGGGGATGAGTCAGGAGCTGATGGATTCAAACTGAAGCACGGCCCGACTCCAACCACAAGACAGTTAATTGCTCTGCTTATAATATCAGTGTGTGAAGCTATTTCTGCTCCTTAGTAGTCCTGATTTAAGGTGCTAGAACAGTGTTCCAAGATAATACAGAAAAACCATTTCTGCTGAAACGAGGGAAACTTGAATACTGGGTTTGCCAAAGGTGCTGAAGATTCTCCTGCGCTCCGCAAAGGAGCGGGCAGGTGGCTGAGGAAGAGGAGCTCTGCAGGGCAGGGCCGAGAGGAATTTGCAGCAGCTTCTAGTTTGTAAGAACATCTAAATACGGCCACATGACAAAGTTTATGGCAAGATTTATTGCTTCCCTGATATATTCTGGTGATAACACAGTTGCTGCTTAGTGTTTCAGATGACTTTACATTGAAGCTGTCAGTGCAACTCCCTTTTAAGGCTATCCTAGGTACTCTCTCTATATTGCTGAAACCGGCAGGAGGCTGCTCTCTGTTTGGACAAGTGCAGGGCTATAGAAATGCAAGTATCGTAACGCAGGTGTAGGCTGTCCGCTCGCTCAGTCCTCACTTTCAGATGTAGAACGTTCTTTAGGACAAACTACATGGCTGACCTTGTCTAGAAAAGAAAGCCAAGATGCCTTCTGTTCTGGACTGCCCTTGTTTTACTCTGCTACTTCAGGCTGCTGCCTCCCTGTAGCCAGTCCCTTCTGGGCAGTCATGGACAAGCTACCGAGTGCCTGGCCCCTTGCTGCATTCTCTCTCCGCTTTTGTGCTAGCTGCTGCCTGCTCATAGCATCGGCAGGTGGGAAGGAATGAAGCAAAGCCAAGATGTAGACTTTCTAAGAGCAGTCCAAGTGATCCAATATAAGTGAATTTCAGTCTCCCTAGAAGTATTAACCTCCTGAGGAATATTACTCCTAATTCAGAGTATTTATCAGCATATGTTCTCCTAGTTTACTTGTTCACTACTGGGAATCGCGTGACTTGTTTGAGATTGGTTGGGAGCAAAGATAGACTCTGGAATGCCTGTAAGTCCTGTTAGAAAATTTTTTGGCCATGAAAGATTACCTGTCCTCTCCAAGATTGTTATAAGGGTTTAGCATTTTAAGCAAAGATTTATTTTGGAGAAGGAGGGGAAGAAGCTAATATTAAGCTAACAAGAAAATTATGAACTAGAAACATTGTGTGTCATTCAGTTTTAGGAGCTCTTTTGCATACAGACTGCAGAGGAATTCACACTGAATTAGACCCAGTGAATCTGTGGTGCTTCAGTGGTGGCATAAGCCCAAACTGTAGAGCAATAGGAAGGATAAAGAGAGTAAGGTGAAGAACACGATGCTCGTTTTTATAATAGGGCATGGCTTCAATAGCAAATTCTAATAGTTAATGACCATTAAAATTATTGTCGGTCTATCAGAAAATTTAATTGATATCCCATAAAGAGGATATGGGTAGGTGACAGTTGAAATGGCTGAGAAAGCCTAGTTAAAAACATGAAAAAGAGGAGGCAGTACAAGTATATCGAGGAGCTAGTCTAATCCTAACACCTTGTTTTGTTGTTTTTTTCTGCTTGTTCCTCCTTACTCAGTTCAGAGCTGATGCTGGCTTCCCTGCTTTGCCCTAGTTGCACCTAAATCCTCATTTTGTTCCCACTTCAAGCACACATGCAGCTCCGTGAGCAGTGGCTCATTCCAGCATGTATAGACCTTAGGTTTATTTTTGCTGTGTGCTACCATTTAGGTATTTGCACCTGCCCTTTCCTAGGCCCCTTGCATGCTGCAGAATTTATTTACGAGAAGGATGAAAGATGCTCAACTACTTGATCTGTCTTCTGCAGCCCATTATGCTCTTTCTACCCCGTGAATACTCGGCTTTTGTGCTACTTGGCTTTATTGTCTGCTAATTTGGCTTCTTTGCCAACTGTGCAGTCATGCATCTTAAAAATGAGTAGCTGCTGCTCTAAACTTATTTTCTTTGAGTCGCAGCTTCCTTATGGAGGTTGGAAACCAGAGGGCAGGGGTAGAGCGGGATTAGGGAGATGGGCTGAGAACTGGGACAAAGTGGATAAGGTCATTCTGCATTTTATTGTTGCTGCTGGAACCTTGTTTCCTTTTCCCACAACAGAGCTAGTAGTACTTGCAGTTGTCACCGTTGTTGTTTCGGGAGCCAGCCCTCCTGACGTGGAGTAACCTGTACTATTGTGGCCTTTCATTCCTTTACGGTTATTTCATCTTTAGAGTTTTCTTCCCAAATGTGGCAGTTGAAACATAGAAGTAGTCTTTGATTTAAAATCTCCTGCTCCTACATAGAATCTGATTTCTCATATAGATCCCAAGTACTAAATGTTACTAGAGGTGGAACATTTATACTCCACATATCTTTTGAAATTCAGTCAGCCAAATATTTTTCTGTTCGGCAATTGTAACTTTAAAGTGAAAATAGCACTGCTTTTATATATATATATACATATATATATATATTTAAAATCTGCAAAATAAATGGCAAGGAGCTACAGAAGTTCTGTATCCTGGCTCTCTCCTTTTAACAGAATTGATTCATGTTCAATGAATTCAATCACGTTCCGAGTTCAGCATCTCGGTGCTCCCTTTAAAGAACAGAGCTAGTAAACGTTCATGTTTTTGCTGTTTCCTTCTACTTTGCTTTAAATATGTGATGAATAAGGGAGTATGTTCTAGGAAGGTGTAGCATAAATCTCTTCACTTCCAGCAATCCATTGCAACCTGTGTTTTTATTAGCTGGCTTCTGTTAAGTGCCTGCAGCAGGATTCTTTCAGTATTGTGTCCGTGGTGCAATAAATAGGTCAGGCATCCATTAGAAAGCAGAGAAAGAGGCTGTTTACCAAGTAGTTTCCTGTATGAGTGGGACTCGGAGAGCTGACATTTTGTTGAAACGCAGCTGGTGTTTAAATAAGTTTGAAAGCTTTGCCTGCTGCCTGCTGAGAAACTCTAAACTGACATACTGCTTTTAGGATAAAATTGATGTGAGCTTTAAAAATATATATCTCATTTAATAGCAGTGTTTGCATTTCTGTAGCTTTTTACAATATGATGGGTGCAAACTGACTTTTCTAAGGTAGCTTATTGGAGTGGTCTGGAAAGCGCAAGTTTTGGGAACATACCCAAATTATTTGTTTAATACTAAGCATGAATCTCACTTGCACTGAACTGCATCCCAAAGTTTAGCCCAATATACTGAGCTTTTAATTCCTGCAGCCTCCTCTTCAGAGCTACTACCTGTTGCATGTTGCAGTGACAGTGAATTAACGATAACATTAATTTCATACTTTCAGGGCTTTTATTTTGTTGTGAAAAACTCCTAGGGTTTTGCTTCTTCTGTTTTTATAGGATGGCAAAGAAGCATAACGGGTTCCCACCCTAAAGCTTAACAAAACACTGTGTGGATTTATTTGTTTTGGGGATATAAAGGACAAAAAGAAAAAACAAAAATAGTGATGATGTGGAGAAGGAAAAAAGAGGAACAGTCTGTTCACTTCAGTAAACTTCCCCCATAAGAGTGAACATATACAGCTTCTTTCTCTGTTATCTCTTGGGTCTTATTTAGTGTGGGGTTCTTTTGAACAGCTGGGGAAGTATCAAAAGCTTTGAGGTGCCTTCCTAGGAGTCACAATGGTCTCTGGGGTAAAGGTGCTCAGAGGGTAGCTGAGCAGGAAGGACAGAGCCCTTCCTGGATAGCACCTTCTGCTCATGCTCAGTTCTTGCTGCTTTCTGATAAATATCTTCATATAAAAGGCAAAACTCTTTGTTTTTTTTTTTTCTTTTTCACGTGTTGTACCCATAGCAGGAAGTAGATTATGAACTCTAAAGTTTTTATAAAAATCTTCTCTTGCATCTGTCATACAGTACATGTATGTTGTACCTATTTAGGTTGGAGAAACAGTTATTTCAAACAAGTAAGAGTAGACTCTGTCCCTCCAGAGCTTGCAGAACTGCTCTGGCATTTGGCAAAATAAAACTTGCCACCTTCTCCCTTGTGTTGCAGGCTGCTCAGCCAGGCCCTGCAGCTGCCCTGCTGCCCCGAGTGCAGCGACAGGCCCAGAGAAACAGAGCGGAGTCAGGGCCTCTCCACCCACAAGGGAAGCTGAGAAACCCAGTCACACGTTTCTGGGACCATAGCAGGTCTTCAGAATATGCCTCCTCCACAGGAGGAGATGCAGCACAAATCATCATTGTTATTAAACATATGTGGTAACTGCTAGAGAAGAGTTTCGCCTTGAGTCTTCAGTTAGAATCTGCCCTTTCTGAATTTGAGGAAACTCAGGGCACACTTCCCCTCTGCTCCTTGGGAAGCTGCTTTTCAAGTGAAGCTGTCTGCAGCCATGGCACCTACTGAAATTGGTGGCCAAATGCCTCCTTTCACTTAAATGATGGATGAAATAGTGTTGATAGTTAGTGATCTTTCTGCAGCTGATGGCAGAAAAATTAGTGGGAAATAGATGAAGTCATGAAGTATAGTCCTGTCCTTAGACATCTGCAAAATAAACTCACTGAGAGGAGGAGACACTTCACCCTTAAGCAAAATGCGGCTTTTTTGGTCCTTCAGAGATGATGTGTGGAGCTGTGGTTATGTTTGCAGCTTTTGGGTTCTTCTGCTTCATGCATAGCTGTGTCTTCTGCTTTGGAAAAAAAATAAAAAAAGCTTTGAAAAAAATAAAAAAAATTACATGACGTATTAGGCTTCCACTGCAGTCACAGATTGGAGAGGAGCATAAAATTTTAACTAAGACCTGGAGAAGAGAGAATTGAATGAATGAAAAGGGAAACTAAGTAAAGGCATATGGGCGAATAAGAGATTATAATTTGCCTGTTGCTCACATATGCACATCTAGCAGGATGGGTTATTTTTTTGCTGGTTGGCCTGAAATCTTACTTTATCCAGGGTTTCTTTCAAATAGCTATTGCAGCTCTTGCTTTCCTGTGCACCTCTCCACTAGCGCTTGTTTCAGCTCTCTCCAGGTGCGGTTCAGGCTGCCTGGTTCCTTCTCTCAAGCCCTGCATTTTGTCCTGCTCTCAGAACACCAGCATCACCTGGAGAGCAGTATTTACATTCTCAAATTGCTCACACAGAGTAGGAAGCCAGGTGGAAACGGTCCGTCCTCCAAAACTTCCATTGCTTCCTGGCCTGGGTGGGAGAGGAAACTGGAATATGGAAACGCTGCTAGAGAAACTGTTCTCACGGTATCAGTGACTTAGCCAGTGTAGCACAGTTTAAAACCAGAAAATAAAACTACCTACTTCACTTTGAGATGGGTTAAAGAACAGACAGTTGAGGAATACTGAATATTTCTGAAATTAATTTAAAATTTTCAAGAGATGGAAGCAACACTTAAGGCAGTAATCTTTTTCCTGCGTGTTTGTGCAAACTCGGTGTTTTCCCTGCAAACTGGAGGGAAAAGCAGCACAAAAGAACTTTCTATTTTCATGTAATGCCAAATTCAGTGCAGTGCTTCCTTACTCAGTCTACTACGTGACCTGTACTACTGAAAACGCAGCTTTTGGCAGAAATGCTGGACCAGTCCTGCAGTTGAAAGGCTCGAAGCCTCTCCTACAGATTACTTCTGAATTTGAAGTGTTATTCACCTTTAAACTTCTACTTAAAATCCAGCTTGAAAATTGATCTTGGGATGACCCCACAGGGGAAGCTTTCTAAAGTAGTCACATATCTTTTATAATTTGGATAATAATTCTCTGGCTTCTTACTAATTTTCAGGAAATAAATACTAAAATTCCCCATTTTGCTTTTAATACACTTAGTAATTCTACCACTTTTAATATTCAAATTTTCAACCTCATATGTTTCTTATCAGTCTGTGTTACAGTACAAAAGCTTGTAATGGAGTTCAGCTTATTTTTGTACTAATTATAGAAAGTTGAGTGACACTTCTGGTGTGTGTGTGTATGTTGTATTTGTGGGGTTTTTTTGGTGTTATTAATACATAACACTGTAGTTTATTGTATTTTGCACAGGAAATGAGATTATCTTCTACCCTATACCAGAAGATCACTTATTCAAAAGTAAACAGTCTCAAATGTCGATGTAAGTGAGGTAGATCATCACTGGGTGGTTTGAGTGTTTAAAGATATGAGATCTCTGACTGTAAGACCCTACTTCTCTTGTTTGTAAATGCCTGCAGGAGGAATCAGTGCACTACCCTGAGCTTGCATAAGCCAAGACATTTGTTCTAATAACCTGTCATTCTAGTTGTAGGTGAAGCTTTCAGTAAGAAACAAGGATTTTTGTAGAAAACTTCATGCTACTGTAGGAAGTTCTGGTACCAAAGAAATTAGTGTAGAACTGCTAACATTTAAAATCATTCTTGTACTTGTATTCACATTCACAGGGCAGACTTCTCAAGCCCTTAAATGATATATAGCAAGCCCTATAGATGATATGTATTGAGTAGCAAGCTTCTCTTAGAAGTTTTGTATCATTTGAAAAAACTTAATAAACTTAGACCACTATCAGATATAAAATTGTTTCTAAATTGTGTATTTCAGACATGCAAGAAAGCATTTCAGTCAGGCTGAGGGAAGCCAGCTGGATGAAGTTCGACAAGTGATGGGAATGTTGGCTTTTCCTTCAGATACTCATATCTCCCCCTATAAGGTACGTTTATCCTTAAAGCCCAGTATTGCAGGAGAATAAAAAAAGGTTTTGTAGATTAAACATTTTCTTAATTGTGCTTTCTGAATTCTGTTAAGTCCTCAATTTTAATAACCAGTCTTTTCGTGTCGGTCAATCCATGTAGCATTTGGATGGTTGTTACAATTGGATCTTGCGGGCTCCCCTGAGCCAGGCTTCCCACCAACACAGGAGACAGTTCTCTGGGATGGAGCCTGAAACCCAAATATGCAGCCCAAAGATGGGGAAGTGCAGGGAAACAGCGGGCTGGTTTGGATCTGTGTGCTTGGCTGGGGCCTGACTGCGTGAGCAGCAAGTTCTTAGTTGTGCTTTTTTTTTTTTTTTTAATATATGCTCTTGTGATTTGGATAAAGAAAGAAAATTTTGTTTTTAACCATTTGAATGTAGTATTTTCTATGCTTAAAGTAGATGTTTGTGCATTAGAATTATACAGACTAATGTAGATATTGGTGGCAGTAACTTTACCCAAATTTGATTTAAACAAAATTACTTAGTAGCTTTTTCTGTGCTGTTTCTGTTGAGTTTAGCTCTGTGCCAATTGTCTCTTCAGCTTCTGTGCTGTGCGTTGATTTACATGGCTTTGGAGGCAGAAGATAGATAATAGTTGAACTGGCAGAAAACAAGACCTTTCTAAAATGCCAAGCCATTATATGGCCATGCCAATATAAACATGTTTTTAAAAAAATTAATGATGAAACTAATAGTATTTGAGGGGGGAGGGGAAAGATGCAAGAAACAGAACTAGTGTGAATTTTTTTGTCTCAAATGTCATGTTTAGTGTGAGGTAGGAGTCACAGATGTGTTAAGACTAAGGCAGAGCTCATGGTGATTTGGCTGGTTAGTGAGAGAGGGAAGAAATAAAAATCTTGTCTTCTGCTTCAGGAGCTAGTTCAGAGAGAGAGTTTCACTGAGAGACTCCAAGGAGGGGAAAATGCTAATATTGTTTAACACACCAGCACCCCACTGGAACAAGTTTCCAACTGTTTATTATAAATCTGGCTTTAAAAGTTCTGGTTTCTAAGGGTAATATTAGGGGTCCTCTAAACAACACTTACACGGAGATTATAGAGTCCAAACTTTTTTGGAGATACCTTAACATGTTCCCCAGAAGTTGTGAACATAAGTGGCTCTTTAAAACAGCTTTTAACACTTCTGAGAGATAGTTTGTCTGAACATATCAGCCCTAAAATCAATTGAGTTTTGTTAACCAGAGGGAGAGAAGCATCTTCTATGACCAATGAATTGAACTTTTGCTCACTCATCATCCTATCCCCCAGGACCTAAGGAAAATGTCAGAAATTAAATATATTTAATGGTGTTGGGGGGAAAAAAAAGGGTTTTTTGATACCCTTTCAACAAACTTGTCTTGCTGTGCCTAGAATTACTGGAACCTGGCATATAGCGTGTTGCTACTTGTGTACCCTGTCACCAGGACACTTGAAAGCCATAGAGCTTTTATAATCATAAATAGCACTTGCCTCTTATCATGGATCCTCTTGGCTGGTACCGCTCCTTTGGAGTCGCCTTTGGGTCAGAAAAGCTTCATCCTGGAGGGCTGCGACATTCTGGCCTGCGGGAGAGCAGAGCTGTGTGGGCCTTGGCGTGTGTGTGTGTGTGTTGTTCTTTCTGCAAGAAATGGCTCTGCATTTCTCTCTTGCCTTCCTGTGTGGGTTCTTTGCCTCACTTCTCCTCGTGGGCTTTGTAATATTTAGAAGTTAGCCAAAAATTCCATGCTACATCCAGGATTCTTTTCTTTTGCCTCTGCTTCTTTCCTGTGGTTTTGTCCCTCATGTCAACTGTTCTTCTTTCTTCCTGCTGTTTTTCCTGCTTTACAATAGTTGATCCTTTTTTTTCCCCTTTGTGTTTTTTCCCTTCTCTGATCTGGTATTCCTGGTGGGTGAAGATGGTTGCCTCCCTTCTTTTGGGGGGAGGCGGGGCTGGAGGTGGTTAATCCATTGAAATCTATCAGTTATACTCCAGCTGCTTTTCAGCTCTGTAATTCCACTTTCCAAACATCTGTCAAAAATATATATCCAGACTCCTTTACCTGAGGTGCAGCTGTTCCTTTCTCCTCAAATATTCTCAGCTTAGAGCCGTGAAGATGTCATGGAACCTGCTCCTAGTCCAGCAGTTTTATTGTCTCTGTGGAGGTTTCCACAATTCCATAATCTCAGCTGCAAATTACAAGTTACACGTGAGCCTGTTCTCAGCACTGTTTAGCTAGCTCAGTCCGGGGTGAAAGCAGAGGGATGGGACAAGTATTTCTCTACTTCTTCAGACAGTTGCTGTCAAAATCTAGTTTCATGATTCCTTCATTGTCAGCTCTTTCTCCTTCAGCCAGGTACTTCAAGGTTCTCTTAAATATAATTCTGCTAATGTGTAATGTGAGGATAAGGGACCTTTATAAATCAAGCACTCCCAAAATGTACCATAATATTACAAAATTTTGGAGACAATTTTACAGACCTTGTGGATCTTCCTGGGGTGGAGGAATGTCAGCGTGGAGGTTACAGTGGGAGGCAGCGCTGGAGCCCTTCCCTTTCTGATCCCCTTTTTGAGTGGCGACAGAACCACAGCGAGGCAGGATGGGCCGTGCTACTGAAAAGAGAAACATAAAAACTAGTGCATACCCTGGCAGTATCAGTGCCCAAAGATCTTTGCGTTTGGAATTGAGGTTGCTACTCTGTCTGCCACTAAGTCAGTCCTTCAATGACTTTTTAAAAAAAACATGCTTACGAAATGTAATAATATATTAAAAATACAATTTTCTACTTGCCTCAAAGCATGTACAGTTGATAATACTGAGCTTTTTTTAAGATAGCTCAACACAGTTTTCCTGTAACAAGAGATGCAGGTTACAGATACAAAGCAAAAGGGGTGGTTGGTAGCAGGAAAAACGGATTAGAGTTTTGCCTGTGTCACACATCACAACCAGTGTGTTTTCAAGAGGCCTTAGTTTTTCATATGATCTTTTTTCTCAGTATTTTTTTAGTGTTCAAAATATCCTTAATTTCCCTGGGTTTAGTTCTTGTTTCCATTCAAATCAGCCACTTCAACTACTGCTGCTTGTTTTTAGGTAAGCCACAGGATTGCAATGGATATTAAAGAAATTTTCCCTTAAGTGCCTCTGAGCTTTTCTTCTAGCCTAGCCAACTTCTCAAACCTCCTCTCCTTCCTCCATCCCAACCCCATCTTCCCAGGGAAAACAAACAGTGACACCTATTTGCAGGAAATACAGTTCAGTAGCTGGCAAGCAGAATTAGCCTAACATGGGGTGGAAATGCCTGTGACTGTGGTACTGCTTTGGTGGTTTTCAAACAAACTCGCCTTGATGCTACTTTTGCCTCCCAAGTTCTCCAGCATTCTCAAAACGGAATACAGCAAATAACCTTACCTGGGTTTATGCACTTGCATAGAAATTATAAAACTTGAAGTATATAAAGTATAAAACTTTATTTAGAGTATGTGTCTAATAAAGTAGTATTAAAAGGTATTTTCTAGATACCTAGCCTGTATGTTTTTATTTTGCGATTCAGTCCTATGGATTGTGCTCAGTTACCACCTCAGTATCTCCCCCCACTCTCCCTAGACAACTCCACTGCAAAGAACTTATAGCTGTGTTTTTTCTAACAGGATCTCTTGGACCCTGCTCGATGGAGAATGCTGATCCAACAGTTTAGATATGATAACTACAGACTACATCAGCTGGGAAACAATTCTGTTTTTACTATAACCCTCCAGGCAGGCCTTTCAGCTATAAAAACACCGTATCCTTTAATGCCAATTAAACAGTTGAGTGCAAAAAAATCCTTCTCCCTGCCCCTCTCTTTCAGAGATGCTTCTCAGAGCTCAAAGAGGCAATCTGAAACTTGCATATTTTTGCTTACACCTTGTTTAAATGGAGTATGAATCAGCAGCTGTGTTAAATTTAAGTATTAAAGTGTGGGCTATCTTGAAGCTTAATGAATTACCCCACACCATGGTGTATTGAGGAAGGATTGATGCTACTGATGTGCTCCAAATCAGAAACTTTCTATAGAGGGTACTAGGCACTTGCTGCTTATTCTTGCTCCCTCTTGAAAGAGCTAAAGCATCCGATTTTTTTTTTATAGGTGCCCATTACACTTGAATCCAGCAATTCTGTGAACTGTATAACATAGTTCTTTGTTGCAGTTAACTGTTTTCCCAGTGTACATTATTAACACACTACTTTTTGCTCCATTCTGTGGTGTTGGTTCTTTAACTTGCTGTTAAACAGACAGTGTTATAAAGAGGATGGGAGTTCAAAAAACCCAGACTGCCCTGTGTGTAGCAAATCCCTGAACAAGCTGGCTCAGCCTCTGCCCATGGCACATTGTGCCAACTCCCGACTAGTCTGCAAGATTTCAGGGGATGTAATGAACGAAAATAATCCTCCCATGATGCTACCAAATGGATATGTCTATGGATACAATGTAAGTGTTTAAATCAATGACTCAAGTCCAGAATAGCTGTGGTCATAATAACTTTCTATATCAAAACTTATCAGAACTTTTTGTCAAAAACTTAGAAGTATCAAAAGCATTTTTGTATTAGCAAAAAAGTTGCTTCCAATATAAGAATTTCTTAATTATTACTTAGTTTATTAAGAATTACTGTGTGGGACTTTTTGGGGGAGTGGATTTTTTTTTTTTTTTTTTTTTTTTTTTGTGGTGAAGTGAGTCTTTAAAGAGGCTAACTTCTGAGTTCTGAATCTATAAAACAAATTCAAATGCCACTGGGAATCTTCCACTCTGGAGCATAAAAATGTAGGGTGAGGAACTTCTGTGGGAAAGGGGTTCTGACCTCAGACTACGGTACCTGTATTAAAAACAAACCAAAACGTGTCTCAAATATTTTCCTCAAATAACAGTTAAATGATGCTTTGACTTACACTTACCCTTGTGAATTTTATCTTATGCTTTTATATCTTTTTCAGTCTCTGCTTTCTATTCGTCAAGATGACAAAGTAATTTGCCCAAGAACCAAAGAAGTCTTCAACTTCTCACAAGCTGAGAAAGTCTACATCATGTAGGTCCGTAAAACACCCACGCTGAAGTGCCGCTGGAGTTTGACACAGTCTATGTTGGCATACCCTGGAAAGGGGGGGGCCTTAATGTGTGGCAAAGAAGCAAAAATCTGCCGCCTTGGGGATCAGACCTGTCGGTGGCAGTATTGTTTCTTGCGACCAAAGATCAATGAGCAACAATAAACACTCTTTAAGAGAGGAATTATGACTTAAGTTTGTACTTGAATAGAAACACAAACAAATTTTGATTGTTAAGGTTTTGTAACATGAGGTCAAAAATTGGACTCTTCTCAAAAGTACCTTCATCTTCTAAAGGATAACTTTCCTTAAAGATGGACACTTGCACTGGGGGAAAAGTTACAGCTGATCTGAAATTAAATCCATTTTCCTTCCCTGTTTTTCACAATTGTCCAAGACCCTTTTGTTAACAAAGATTTCAGTATAAGTATGTTCTCCTTTAAGCTCCTCTTTGCCGCCTTTATGATCCTCTCGTGAAGTAATCCTGAACGTGAATCATGTAACTTATTTCCATGGGAAGAGGTTGAGGTCACTGACACGAGACTGGCTTCTCTGGAGGATCAACTAGGGACTGGTTTGAAGGAGTATGAAGTCTTTTTCCAAACCCAAATAATTTAAGAAGGTTGTATAAGTATCAAGAGAAACTGAGAACATTTCAGGCAAAGTACACTGCTTGTTTAAATGTTCTTTTTCCAGTCTACCATAGTGTTAAAGTCCTTCTAAAGTTATTAGTTATGTGCATAGGGTTCAATATGAAATCATTAGTGCTACTGCCTTATTTCTTGCTTTGAGAATGTACTCACATGAAAATGAGCTGGTTATTCTTAAGTGTTGGGCGAAGTTTCTGAAGATGCCTTGCAGGATGATTACATAATTTTAGGGTCTAAATAGTATTCATTACTGAAACTAATAGTTCAATTTTAATGACTACAGAACACATCCTTATGACTTTTCAAGAGAATTAAACCATTGTAGTTTAAACAAAACCATAATGTAGAGGTTTGTATTTAGCGCTTATTTTTGCATGTTGATGTTGATTAGCTAATAAAAGATTGTAAATGTAAAACATGTTAATAAAAATTGTTTTCCATTTCTTGATTATATAAAATTAGAAAGCTGCTTTGTGTTTAAATGTAAACAAACTTAATTCTTCCATTTTATAAGGGTCTCTTCTTAAAAGGAACAACTTCCATATGTCTTTTCACGTGTTCTGCAAAATTTAAAAAAAAAGGAAAAAAGGTTTAATCATAAATGTTGTTCTTCAGACCTATAGAGTCAGAGCATCTCAGGCAAATACTTGCTTTTTTGTTTAAACTTTTCATTTATGAAGATGATGCTGCAATCTACCTTCTATCAATTTGTTCTTCTGTCACTTGCTAGAAGATTGTCTGATGTCCTGGATCTGTTAAACCGGTTCTGGGGAAGAGGGAAGGGATGGGAGTTTGTGCATCAAGGGAAGAACTAACAAAGCCTCTTGCAGGCAATTTAAATTGGTGTTCAGCACTTAACATAAAGTCTGTTTACATAGTCATAGTCTGTATGAGCCACTCTGCAACTGCAACAGTGAGATTTTTTTTTGAAGCGGTATGACTTATAATGCTCCATTTTCAGCAAGTTTCCCTACTGATGCTTCTGACCAGGTATATTTGGAAGATTGTAGAGCTGTAAATTTGGAAAAGACAAGGTTTCCTGAACTGCCTTGTGGCAAAGTTTCTTTCCCTCAGCATTTCTTAGGCAGAGGCTGGTTCCTGAGAGCAGTTTGCTGAGGGTAGGTGGAGCGTAATCTGCTCTCAGTGAGCATTAACCATCTGCTGCTCCCTGATGTGGCAGAGGGGAGAAGTATCCTCCACCCTGTGGGGTGAGGACGTGGCCAGGGAGAGCAGCATTGCTGATGTCCCAGGGCGCCCATGTCTGCCCGGCCAGAGGATGCCAGCAGAGGAGCAGGGAGGAGGAGAGGGAAAACGCTGAGGATGGAAACCTCGGAGTCTTCCCTGGTTCACAGAAATGTGTAAAAGTCCAAAGGGGAGGGGGGAAAGGGAGATCGCTTTCTGTCAGCGTTGAAGAAACGTAGAAAGCGTTGAATGTGGAAATTGTTGCTTTTGCTTTGTAAAGTACTGGTTAGAGTTGTGGTTTCCTGAGGTTTCAGGAAACCCTGAAACCCTTCTTGCTTTTCCTCCTTGCTTTCTGTAGTCTCAGCTGAAAGGTGGAGAATCCTTGCTTGTCCAGAGGCAAGTCTGGGAAGGGGAGGAGGCAGAGCTTGAGCCTCTGCCTAAACACACTCTCCTCCTTTGAGTGAGCCCGGGGCTGAGCTGAGCACCGAGTCCCTGTGGCTGAGTTATCCCTGGGCTCTCCCCAAGGGCTGGGGGAGCTGCTGCTGTCCCCATGGTACTGATTACCTGTTTTGGAAGCTGGCACTTGAAGCACCTGTTTTAATTACAGCAAGACTCTTAACAGGCTGTGGCAGCCTCCCAGCAGCTCCCTCTGGATGGTGTTGAGATGAGGCTCCAAGGAGCCTCTCCTTGTGCCTGCGCTGGCATCTCCCAGGGCAGCAGCATGTTGATTTCCTGTATGTGCGGGTGGGAGAACTTCCCAGTTGGAGCTGGGGTTTGTAATGGTGGTGGACGTAGGGCAAAGGTACAGAGCCCTTCAGCAGCTCAAGGCTGTAGCAAGAACCTGTGTAGTAGCAGGCAGGAAGGTCCTGGCGTGCAGGAGGGAGAAGCTGTTATATGACCTTGCCCAAAGCAAGTGTAGACACTTCAACCAGGGATGGCCGTGTCCCGCTCTGCACAACTGAGCTTCACCTGCCAGGTGTAGGTACATCTTGGTGGTAATACTGCATTTTGCATCCATTGCAAAATGGCTATCAACAGCTAGAGATGAAATTCCCTGATTCTTGTATGGATGACATGCACCGTATAGATGCTAGGAAATATCCCGAGCCTGAAGAGATGAGACCAATTCATTTATGTATTAAGGGAGCAAGTTTCTGCCGGTAGGATGAGGAGCCTTTTGAAGCCGATGAAGTGAAGACTGTCTCCTCAAATGTGAGCTTAAAATTAGCAATACTCCCTGTGACACTGAATTGCTGCAAACTTTGCTCCACCTCACCAGTAATTCAGATAAATGGGACTTGAGACTCTGGATTTTACCTTTGGTGTTGTCCTGTTCAGCGTCAACAGTTTGTCCCAGCTATGGTCAAGGCAAGTTCCACTGAGTTTTCTCAGTTACACCGAGCCTGAGAATTGCCTCAATCTTCCCCTCTATTTGATGTGGCCCAAATCATTAGTCTAGGGTTGAACCTTTTCCCAAACTGAAAGGGGAGAGGTTTGCGTTGTGTTCTCTAGTGTATTCCACCTTAAGGGCTGTTGTTCTTGGCTTGCCTGGCTCTGAACACTGAGGGATTTTTCTGTGGCAGGACTTCAGGCATGTGGTACAAATAATCCCCATCTTGAGAGGGAAAACACTTTGGAGTGTTTTTCTAGCAGTCTAGGTGCATACTTTTTGTGTTAGTGCACCAAGTAAAGCCCAGCACAGTACATCAGGATAGATGAACAAATATTTGATCTTCAAACTGGTGATTAGACAGATGGCAAGTTTTTTTCTGTGGAAACAATGTATGTGTTTATTTGCATCATGTTAGTATAATTCCCAGATATGCTGAAAGGCAACTTTTAAAATTATTAGAGAACTGACCCATTAAATAACTTTTTAATTAACTTTTTGTTTGTTTGTTTTGAGATCTCAGATGCTCAAAGGATCCGAATCTGTTCTTAACTCTTTATTGGCCTATTCTCTTACAGCCATGTGGGTTCTGTAAGTAGAATAAACCCTCTCTCACACACAGCCAGGGGAAAAGAGCAAGAGGGAGCAGGAAGCTACAGAGCCGCCTTCACTGAAAGGCTTCCCGTTGTGACAGGCACAGAACCAAACTGGAGTTCTGCTTTACGCTTGGCTGTTGAAGAAATTAATCACCAGTGTGAACTAGTCATTGAAAAACCTCAGCTCCAGAGACCTATTGCTGAGATCTACTCCTGACTCCAGCCTGATGTCTTAAGACTGTAAAGGAAAGTTCTTAGTCTGAAGAAGTGGAAGTTTTCCCCTGTCTTTACTGGCTGTTAGCTAGTTAACTTCACCAGCTAAGTCAATTTTGAGTGTATTGTTTCACCTTGTTATCTGCTCATGGTAACATTTCTGGAGATCTGTGTCCTGAGTCAGAAAAAAATCAGCTGTAGGTAAATAGGCCCAAAAGAACGGAAGTAGTAGAGGTAACAAATAGGCAAGGCTGAACAAGAAGAGCCATTTTTGTGGTGATGACTCAAAATCAAAAACAAGGTGTCAGGGTAGAGTTAAGAACTGTGAAAAATCCAGTTGATGTTTATTCCATAGAGACTAAAATAGCTGCAAGATTTGGATGTGAGAGGAAACAAAATGGTTGTGTATCACAGGGTACACAGCTGCAAAACTGCTGAGTTTCTCCCTTGTATCTCCTCAGTTTTGCTCTTACTAAAGATGGTGCTGTTAACATGGGAGAAGGGGAATATGCTGAGGAAAATGAAGTAATCTAGAGAGAGAAGTGGATGAAGTGGAGAAGTGGATGAAGCATGTGCAAAGTAAACGGTCTTCTCAGATTCCTCCCTGGTAAAATGTACTAGGAGCACATGTTCTACCTAGCCTGGCTATTCTGGCATTGCATGAACAGGGAACTGTAGTAACGATGTTCCAGAGGATGGGAGAAAAACGATTTGGAGCTGCCTGGATAATCTCAACAGGTCCTTGGATTCAGAGCGTGGTAGAAAGGTAGCTATAACAGTGAAGGGAAGAGGGTTACTGCAGGTAAATTAGGCTGTACTGAGCTGTATTACACAACTATGTGGGATGTCATTAGCTACCTTGGAGAAAGGAGAGAATTAGAAACTGTATGAGGATCTAGCTAAGGAATCGCAGAATCTGAGCGGTTGAGGTTGGAAGGAACCTCCGGAGATGATCCTGTCCAAGCCCCTGCTCAAGCAGCGGCACCTGTACCGCGTTTCCCAGCATTGCGTCCAAACCTCAACCTCTGGCATCCAGACCTACCCCTTCGGCTTGATCATCAGCTTCCTTAATTCTCTGCACAGCAATGGTTGCACAGCTCTGCAGGAGCTAACTCAGCCCTTGTTTTTCAGACTCTGCCCTGTCACTGCAGTCCTTGGACTGCACTTGTTCATGTCCCATAAAACGAAACTGTTGTGCGTCTCAAGGAAATAATCCTGTGTAGCTCACAGGGCTAGATGTCTCCTGCCCCCAGGGAGCTCATTTTGATCCCTAGGAAGGACTTTTTCCTGGTGGCCCCAAAAACAAGGCTAAGGAGAGAAAGAGGATAAGGCCAATTTACTTCAGGACAAATACATCATTAGCTAACTTAAATATTTTGTTCCCCACCCATGGAGATGAAGCAAGATTATACAGACCTTCCCCTAAAGGAAATAAACTTAAGTGTACAACTTCCTTTCCCTTTTTTTTGTACACGGAGGAGGCAAGACAGGAGCTGGGAGGAGCCCAGCTCTTCTGGGAGCATGTCCATGCCAGTGAAGAGATACCCTCTTGGGTTTATAGTAGAAGTGTTAATAATAAATGCATTTTATTAAAACACTTATAAGAATGGAGTGGGTAGACTCAAAAAGAAAAAGAAGAAGAAAAAAGAATTTGGCAAAGCTCAGGTTGTCCTGGACAGTTTGTACTTGTAGTTGTCCTTAAGGGTAATACTATGTAGAATTTTATATTAATTCTTTTGAAGTAGCTCCTTGTCCTTGCTTTGTGCTGTGTCCAAACAGACAGATAATTGTTCCCAGCTGGTACCAACCCTGTTCCTCCATCTCCACGCCTGCTGAATTGCTGGGAAGGAGGCTGAAAAACTCAGGGGCAGTTTTAGTCTCTTAGTGGCTGCCTCTCCTTCGGAAAGACTGAAAGGTTCTCAGTAGAGGCCGTTTTGTTGTGAAGGAGAAAAGGATATTTTCCCCATGAGCATCATTACACGGGCTCTGCTCAGCCCTGGGGTTTCTGTCACCGTCTCACTGTTCCATTCCCTGCGCACAGAGTGCCCTGGCCCTCAGGGATGAAGGACACAGCTGCTCTCAGTGGCTCTCTGGGACTGTGGTTGATGTGGCTGGGGGCAGCACGGGGTTTCCTCGCAGACACTATTTGTTGCCACAAAGCAACTCTCCTCTGGAGCTCCCGGGCAAAAGCGCTTCGCTTTGCTTAACTTTTTCCTCAGTACAAGTGTATGAACTGTGCTCTTCATGGCAAGATAGCCTGCTTATCCATGGAAAGATAGGAAACATGATGGAGACTTGGTCCTTTTCAGCTTGAGGAGTGTGAGAATATATACTGCGTAGGAAAGGGTCGCTGCCGCCCTCATCACTAATCTACAGGTTCTGATCTCCTGTGGTGTTTTGAGAGACCTCTTCCATGTTACCAGCCTTGGAGTTCTCTAAGATCATTGCAACCAGCTTCCTGTCTTCTCCCTGGAGCCAGGATTAGGCTTCAAGTCTCTCCTTGTGCAGACAAGCCTAAAGTCTCCACGTCTGCAAATGTGGCTGCCCCTTGAGCACTTGCAGCTAAATTTGCCTTGGTCCCTGAGGTGAGGATGGACAGAAACCCTCTTTCAGTTGCTCCTCTGCTTTTTATTAGAATTTTTGTTCAGTTTAACTAGTAGCAAAGCCCGGCAGCCACAGCTGAAGGGCTGCAGCTCTTTAGTCTCAATTTTTGTTTCTTTAGTGACAAGCAGAGCTACTTTGACACAACACCTACGATGCCTCCATTTTCATGATTGGGAAAAATACCCTCTGCCCTACTGATTGAGAAACACTCCTGCCCTTGACCAGAGAGAGTCATCTCTCTGGTGACTAGAGCTCTCCTCCGAAGGAGCAAAATGAGGAATTCCCCACTGCAGGGAGACGAGCAGAGCCACAGCCAGAAACACCTCTCATGCCCCAAACTAGCCCACAAGGAGCATGTTTCTTGCAGCAGGAAGCTGTTAATAACATCGCCCGTGTGCAACGATGTGAGGGGCGACATGGACTCTTCAGTCTGGATGAGGCATTTGTCTTCATTCCTCTTTTCATGCTTCCAAGACCAGCATAAAAAAATCAAAGTCCTGGGTACTTTTTTCCCAAGCTGAATAAACTGTGACCTTTGGGCCAAATTAATCTAGCAATGAATCTTCAAGTGTGTATTTAAAAATTGGGATTGCAAAATAATTCCTCCCTCCAGGCTCTGATAAGTTTGTAATTAATCATCGTTTTCACGATTTCGCTTCATAAGAAAATCAAAGCTACAAGATTATTCTGGTGGTTATGATAAAGATTATGGCCTGGTTACATATGTAGAGCAATGAAACAGTTCAGGGCTCCACCAGAACGTGTCCAGGCTCAAATAAACTTAGTTAGAATTATTTGCAAGCCAAAGTTATTGTTTGCACCACATCTGTGATCACATCTTTTAGAGAAGTACTGGCAAGAAACAGAGAATCTGCTTTCTCTGATTACAACACAAGTTTTTACCTATTTGATTTATTTTTGTGCTTTTTCCAGCTATACTAAAGATGGCCCTAGTATATGGTTATTTTCTCCATACTGTTATGTATGAACATGCCAAAGTATTCCAGGGCAGTTTGAGACCAGTTGTCTCTATATATTTGTAAGAGAAAATTATTATAGAAAATTATTATTGCAACTTCCACATTTGTTTTCCTAAGCCCTACGAAAGTTTTTAGTTGTGCCTTTAAAAAGACAAAGTCCAAACAATGTTAATGATTTAAACATAAGGAGACAAGAGAAAATATCCTGGATATAGATAATTTGGGTTGCTTGCTTGTATTCAGTAAATGCAGAGTTTATATGCATGTGAATGGATTTTTCAGGGTTTCCATTAGTTGCTCTAGTAATTCAGCATTTTGCAGCTTGGCTGTGACTTCAATTCACCAGAAACAAGTGCTATTTTGCCAGGCCCAGTTACCTCAGTTTTAATTCAAAGGAAGGAGAGCTCTGAGGTGCTTCAGCAGCTTTTTGGTGCAATCCAGCTTTGCTCTTACACAACTCTTAAAAAGCCCAAATACCTTCCCTTGCTTTTACTGGTTTAAGGCATTTTTTTTTGAGAGAAAAGGCAAAATGTGTTGCCAGGGATATTTGCTGCTTTTGTGTTTTGCTTGGACATTTTCCTCTACAAGCACCGGAAGGCAGAGCGGGTCCTGCCTCTGCCTTTGGCTGTTTTTCTGACAAACCCGCTCTCTTTGATTGTCATTAAAAGTGCTTTCCTTTATACAATAACCAGGAAATAAAACAAATCTCCAAAAAAAACCTCTTGCCTGCTATTTCATTGCTAAACTCTGATCATATTCAAGACCTTGATCTGATTGAAACTTCATTCCCTGGCCCGGAAGGAGGGTGGCCTGGCAAGGGGACGGTAGGAGCAGCAAGGGAATGTGTGATCTGAGCAGAGTCCTTCAGAGACGTGAGGTAGGGGCTTCCGTGTGTGTGTGTACGTGTATGTATGTATGTATGTATGTATGTATGTATGTATGTATGTATATGTTTGGAGGTATCCTCATGGCCGATCGCTAAGATTTGCACAGGTCACTAAACGCCCTGTCACAGGGCAATTCAACAACAGTAAATATGCTTCTTAAAAAAAAAAGAAAC
This sequence comes from Crypturellus tataupa, assembly GCA_034781795.1. Taxonomy (NCBI): domain Eukaryota; kingdom Metazoa; phylum Chordata; class Aves; order Tinamiformes; family Tinamidae; genus Crypturellus; species Crypturellus tataupa. The sequence continues at coordinate 2,660,278 of JAWLRI010000332.1, forward strand.
AAAAAGAACCCCCGCCGGCCCCTGGCCGTGCAGTGCCAGCGCGGCCCAGGCCGCTGCGGCCTCTCCTGCATTGCCACCTGCTGGGAGCGCTGGCCTTGGCGTCGCACACGGGAGCCACGGCGCTGGGGGACCCCCGCGTCCCCTGGACGCTCCCTGCACCCCCAGGCCCTCCTTCACGGAGCCCCACGGCCTCCCTGGGGCAGCTCAGACGCGATGCCCCGCACTCCTTGTGTCGAAGCTGCAGCAATCTGCTTACCATTAACCATGTGGAGGGAGGCTGAGAGCTCCACGCAGTGCGTTTTTAATGAAAAATTCAAGGCGTCTTATCCTCCCTAGAGTTTTGCAAGCTTTATCACTTACATCGTCTTCACTTCTTCTCGATCGGGGCAGGCGTGTTCTCGGTGTCCACGCTGCTCGCAGGGCTGTCGGAAGCCGGAGGTCGTGGTGCTGGCAGCACATTCACTGTGATTCAAGAGCAGAGAAGTCAGTTATCTCGCATGGACCTCTATTAACCTGGCAGTTTCCTGTACTGTCCCTATAACGCATCCATTTTAAATTACTGAGTGCCAGTTTCATGTTTAGCTTTGGGGAAAAATATGCTTCCTAGAATTCAATCATGCGACCGTGGGGAGAGCTGCGTGTCGGGTGCATCGTGAGGCCCTTGGAGGGCTGCGGCTGCAGCACTGCACGGCTGCAGCGACACGTCAGGGATTCTGCTCTCAGTTTACTCACGTATCCGTAAATGACCATTCATTACAAAGGAAGTAACTAGGCGAGCAAAATGTTTGGGCTTTTATCTACTTCCTTTCTTGGAGAAGTTGATCCTGTCTGTGAGAAGTCAAGAAATCCTTAACCGTCCTGTTTACCGAGGTTGCCATCGTTGCTTTTCTGGTATTTTATATCAATTCACTGTTAAGAGTCGTCTGAGGAAAATGAGTGATGCTCCATGCAGGTTTCTCTTAACGCGGCTGGAAAACACACCGAAACACCCATAAAACTGCTGGTCTTGCAGTGGTGGCTATTGCACCTCTATCTTTTAAGAACGAACCTAACAACTTCTACACATACCTGGACTCTCTTTATCATGGTTGTTCTGCAGGGTATGGAGGCTCAGTTACCTGAAGGTAATTTTGGGAGTCTCACTAGTGCCCAGGATAAAACAGCTCTATGGTAGCAGGTTGTGCCTGACACGTGTCTGAAAAGAGATGTCTCTGTACGAGCCTTTTTTGTACATTTTATTCCACAAAGTGTCCCGACAGCTGTCAGCGACAGGATGCTGGGCTAAAGACACCTTTTTCTGTGTCTCACAACGTTTATTTTTATACTCGCATTTTATATTTGCAGTATTATTCCAACTTGGAAAGGCATTTTGGAAGATCCCAGAAATAAATGTGTTTTGTTTAGCACTGTGCTCCTTTGGACTGGAATTTGGTTAAAATGCAGGATAACGACAACGGCAGTCAGGGTGTTTAACAAGCACCTACTGTTCCAGTGCGTTTCTTCCATAAACCTTCAGGAAGCATCACTTATGTCAAGGAGAAATTATGTTGGCTTAATTTTACCATCTATTGCCAAGATCTTGAATTCTTGATATTGACTGGAGACAGCAAGGATTGAGGTGCTCATTTTTAGTTCAAACACCCTTTACATACAAATTATCACAATAATAAAAAAAGATACTAGCATACAAGGGATGTAATTTAGAGACCCATTAGTTACCACTTTCTATTTTTTCCCTCACTTTTTGTGCCTTCGGGAGTTGAACACTGAGGAGCTCATGCTGTGATAAAGGCAAGACTATGAAATCTGAATAAATGTTGCTTCCCGTTGTGTTGCTTCTTACATATCTGGCCATAATTGCAAAACATGATGCTTCAAAAGCCTAGATATAATAAATAGCTCCAGATCACAAGACTTGCTACTTTCTCAATATATTCCATCTTCCTTTTAATTATACCTATTTCCTTCTCTCTCAAACTGTGCTCTTTGTTCTCCCTTTTTCCCCACTACCTCATAATCTCCTCAAGCCAGGGACTTTCCACCTGCCTGTGAATGCTGACCTGTAGAAATAACATCTCCTTAAAAGCAGGACATTCTTTCATCGTAACTGCCAAATAAATTCTCTAGAAAAGCTTGTTTTGATTCACGTGGCTTCCTTGGTCATTGCTCATAAAAGAAGACGTGAATACAAGGACAGGCCTGTGGGTTGACATCGTGCTTGCTTGGGCCACTCACCTTGTGCTGAAGGCAAATACTGTATTTTGATATGTGACTGAATTAACAACCATGTTACTGCTGTGGGTTGAAGCTTTAGGTATACAACCAGTAAAGAGAAATATTAAGAGGAAAAGGGAATTTCTTTGTCTCAGCAGTGATGGGTCGGCTGCTGTGCGATGGTATTGCAGCAGTGTTACATCTACGGTTTGGGTAGAGCTGAGAGCAGCCTTCACACCAGGAGTGGACTTTTATCCTGGCTACCTTTGATCACTGAAGAATCAGACCCTTCTCTAAGCCCTGTGGATACTCCATAGTGAGAGGGCGAATCTTGCTCCGGAGTGGCCCTTCTGGAAGGATGAACCACCCTGATGAACCTCACCTTCCCATGACCACGCAGGGAGCTGAGGTGACGAACTCAGTGCTGCATCTGACTTCCACACAGATAGTGTTTTCTTAGATGGCTCTTGTAGATGCATTTACACAGCTAAAATGAGATGCCGTCCTCCCTAGTCTAGTCTAACGTTAGTATGTATAAAACCTCCGTAAGTTCTTGCCTTCACTGCCGCAGTGTGTGAATCCTCCTGGCACTGCGGTTCTTAGGAATTCCAGAGCAGAATTCGCCTCTGTACATCCTTGTGAAAAGAAGGAAAGAGGAAGGAGTTCACTTTTGGTGTCTGAAGCCACAGTTCTGCATGTTCTCTCTCATTTACAGACCACTAACAGCAAAGGAGACCGTAGCTCTATTAGAGAGTGTGATTTGCTTTCCAAGGATGGGCTGCCTCAGATGGCAGGCAAAAAGCACCTGAAAAATGTTCTCTTGGTCTCTAAGCTGCTTAAGAAACTTTTGCTAATATATATTCAAAAGCAGTTGTGTTTGTATACATGTGAAAGTGACATTGCTAATGCTGCCTGATTCAGTATCAGCGGGTGTTCAAGCAGAATTTAGCTGGGTTTCCTCTTATTTCACTCCCTCTTGAGCTTGGGGTTCTGGTCTTCTTCAGCTCTCTCCTCTTCTATATGTTAACAGACACCAAGCTTTTCCTGTTCTTAGGCACCTCATCTGAGTCGCACCTTAAAGGCTGGTATCTGGAAAAAAAAGACAAATCATTGCAGTAGAAGGAGATTTGCTGCTGCTTTTTTGGGGGGTGCATTCATGTAAACATACTAACTTGTGATGCAGGTGTTTGTTATCCAAACCAGAAAAGTGCCAGCTGGTTTTGTCTTTATTTGCCTTTCTCATTAGGTTCCAGTTTCTCATTAGGCTTCAGTTGTTAGATGCAACCTAAGAAATGGCAACTTACCCTCAATACTGGTGAAACATGTTCATTCTGGTCTGGTCATTCAGGGACCACTGCAGGATTATTTTTTAAAACCAAACTAGACATGGTTATAAGCTAAGCGTAGACAGGACCTTCTCAATCTGTGATGAGTCTCTTAAGCTATTCCTGTTCCACTCGATTTACAAACCGTTATTTAATTACTGATCTGGACTGTACAGAGCAGATTCATTCACCTCCTCATATGACAGAATTATAAAACATTACAATAGGCTTAAGTGTTGTCACAGTCAATATTTCATATAATTAGTAGAGGTCGACAAATACCTTTGGCCTTGCATTATTGATGGTTTAGTGAATAGACTGCTTTTCTGTTGAGAACATCTGTTTAAATACAGTTCTTGCCCCAGATGAGATAGTTCAGAGCTTTCAAATAACCGTCATCCTTTTGCTAGCATCAAACTGGTGGTTAAGTATCTATTCAGCTTGCATAGGAGGTCAGTTTTTTCTTTGCAACCCAACTGGCACAAAGTCTGTGACAATTTAATATCAGTGTTTATCATGTTTCTGCATCTTTAGGCCTGAAACCAAAGTTATTTTAACTCCAGATTATTTGTAGAGAAGCCTTTTTTTTGTGCCCCAGTTTCATTTGGCAGGAAAATAAGCCCTCCTTTTTAATTTCATATCATTAAGCTGAATACAGCTATCTCAAAAGTTCACTGGGATTTATTTCTGCCTGACATGGTCTTTTATTTTGAAGTGGAAAACAAGCGCAGACAAAGAACCATCTAACAAAATGGAGGGAATTGTCCCCTACCTGATTTTTTTTTTCTGTAATAGAAAGACAATCATTTTAAGAGCTGTAAATCTGACCTTTTAAATTTGACAGAAAAAAAAAAAAAAAAAGCCCTGACCTAAATCACTGGTGCGAATGGACAAAACTGTCCATTGGGCCCTGCGTTTCTCTGTGCACTTGACCAAAGATACAGAGCAAACTGGTCATGTCTAGAGGTATCTCCTGCGGGAGCTCTCAGACTTGAGCAGCAGTCCCTGCCTCATAAGCCCATCCAGCTGCTCGTACCCCTCTCAGCTCTCTGAGCATCACACAGCCCCAGCTGGGGTTGTGCCTTGAGCAGATGAACTAATTCTTCAGTCTTCTGGCCCTCTCTTCAGCCTCTTAATGCAGAGGGAGGAGGTATGGAAATACTGCAACAGCAGATATTTACCATGCTCTTTAAAAAGGGAGGAAAAAAAAACAACAAAGAAAACAACTGTGTTGAACAAACACAATTTTATGTAATTGTCTTTTAAAAAAAGAATAAAAATAAATAGCTTAGCTGTTGTTGGGCTTTGCCTAAGGGACTGCCATATGAATGAGTTACACAACTGAGCACTCATTCATCAACTGTTTCTTTGCAAAACCATATGGCTCCTTGCAGGATTTCTTTAAATATTATGCATAGATATGAAATTGGTGCCTTTGTAGCTGTTAAGTCTCTTGCTTGAGGCTCATTTTGAAATACTGTTTCTAGATAGTAAAACAATGTTAATATGGCAAGCAGTAGCCTAATAGAAAACAGTTTCAAACAAATTAAGAAATGAAAGAGAAAAATAAGAAATCTTGAAGGAATAAACTCATCTAAACTTTAAAGATTAACTGTGCCATTTTATGTGATTTTCACATGAACCGCAGGACATTCATTTCACTATGTGGAAGACAATGAGAAAAACAGAAACATTATTATGAATGTCATTGGCTTTGGATATCAACTCAGAAACTTCAGAATCTCTACAAAATGCTTACATTAATTTACTGCAGTAAATATGTCTGAAATACAGCTCATTGCTTAACATGCCTTAACAGTGGTGCTGGGCAGGCACCTGGCCATATTTTCACGCCTCTGTGATGTTGACCAGTGCTGGCTTTTTCAGGAGATATAATGTAGTAATTACGGAATGATCTATCTGTATTAAAAGGCCCTTTTGAAGCCTTTCATTTGGTGACTTGATTTAAATTTAACCCCATAGTCTAAAGCAGAAGTTTTCAGTCCTCTGGGTTTGAAATATCACGTGGCACTTCTGGATGAAAAGAAGAAAAAACACACAATTATAATAAACACGCACAGGGTACCACAGATCAGACTTCCAGGGTTCTTTTTTCTTTCACCTGTTTTTATCTCTTCCTCGGTTTTCCCTCATGATCCCTCACTACTTGGTTCCTCATGGCTTCCACTTGATGCGTGCAGTGGTCACCGGAGCACCCTAGGTCGCACAGCGGATGTGTGTCCAGCCACCTGCAGGGTGGCTAGATGGGTTAAAACTGCCTTTTTCACTGTTTGCTTTCGGGCAGGAGGGGTGTTACTGTGGGCGGCTCTCGACGCCGCCACGGGGGCGCCGGCCGACAAACTGGCGCCGCGGGCAGCAAGGGGTTAACCCCTCCCCCGCGCGCCGAGCGAGGCGCGGCCCCTTTAAGGCCGCCCCGCCTCCCGCTGCCGTGACGTCACGGGCGCCAGCGCGCAGGAGCGGGCGC
>JAWLRI010000332.1:2666511-2690935 GCA_034781795.1 Crypturellus tataupa
TACGGGGCGCCCCGCGGGCTGGGCCGGCCGGGAGCGGGACGGGACGGGGCGGGCTGGGCTGGGCCGGTGCTCCCTCCCGGGCCGCGGCGCTGCTCCTCTCGGGTCAGGGCAGCCCGCGCTGTGGAGGCTCCCCCAGGGGCTCCCAAGTGTCGTGGTTTAGCGATGCTGTCAGCAACAACAGAGGCTGTTGGTTTAAAAGCCCGCAAAAAAAGTTAGTGTCTGCGTGTGCGATAACCCTCGTTAAATAAAACCTGTTGTGTTCTGTTTTTTTTCCCAGGTCCTCCGATGAACACCTCGGCCATGCCTATCACCTGCTGATGACGCGGCTGAAGGAGGAGCATGCCGAGATCCGCTTCTCGGCTTTTCAGATTGTGCTCGAGTTGTTCGCCCGCTCGCATCAGTTCCGGACGTTCATTATTTCTGACTTCCAAGAGTTCTTGGAGCTCACGGTTGGGATAGACCATGAGCAGCCTCTTCCCCCGCCCAAGGATGTGGCGCAGAAGCTGAGGCGAGCGGCCATTAAGGCAGTGCAGGACTGGCATGAGAAGTATGGTGAGGCCTACAAGAAGCTTTCTCTGGGATACCACTTTTTAAAGGAGAATAAGAAGGTATTCTGCATTTTTACTCCCTTTTGCACTTTTAGGTAATCACCTCTGCGAGATATTTAAAGTCAATTCAGTAAATCTCAAAAGAAAACTGTTGGAAGCAATCTCTTTGAGTCATCCCCTTTACCATGGTCTTTAAAAAGCAACCCCTAAACTTAGATGCTGTTCCTGGCATTTGTGGTGATAACCCTTCCATGAAGCAAACCTATCACCTTGGAGCACAAGCTTAAAGATCTTGAAAGAAGGCCTTAACTAGTCCTAATAAAGTTTTTTTCCTTTTTTTTTTTTTTTCTTTTTTTTTTTTAAATAACATCAACAAAACATGCACTTTTTCTGACCCCTGGATGCTCCACAGAAAAAAATCTTGTCTTCATCAGCTTGCCAGCAAGAGCTATCTTGGAGAGAAGCTTAAGCAGTTCACAGTCTGCACAAGCATCACACTGTAGTGCTTGTCAGAACATGAGCTAAACTTTCTTGTACTGTTGAAGCAGATGACTTTTTATTTTGAGCCAGTGCTTAATTCTGAATGCGGAACCATTTTCTGTGATTTTTTTTTTTCTTTATTTTCTTCATTGATGCAACTTGCAGTTTAGAGATTACATTTGCCAAGCTTTAGTGTTCTTTTGTCAGACAGCTAATTTGGGTAAGGAGAAAGGGCTGCCTGAATCTCCAAACTAAGCTGCAGCCTGACAGGAGTAGAACAGTAGGAATTATTTGTGTGAAGGGCTGGAAAATAATGGAGAGACTAGATTGCAGAGTGGTGGTGAGGAAAATGAATTATTTTTAAAGTGATGGAATGCCTTGAGAAACCATAAAGGATAGGTCCGTGTTAGAGGAATAGATCACACATTGGAGTATTTTTGCTCATCTGCTAGTGTGGTAGAGTTAAGTAACCCCCCCAGGTTGTACTAAGAGCTGCACTCAGTCTTTTTCCAGAGTGCAAAAATGGTGCTCACCAAGTTTAGCTTGCGTAGTGTAAGATAGGCTTTCACCCACTGACACTCATTTGAAGTCCCAGGGTATAGCCTTTTAAGAAAGGAAATGGCACTTTAACTTGAAGATAGTTTCAGCTAGTAATTCTCTGGAAGTTTAAACTAGCCTTATTTCTGTACTGCACTGACAAAAGCACTTGATTTTGCAAGAAATAAGAAAGTTTCAAGAATGTACTCAGTTAGCTTGACCCGTGGCTAGTAAATGTATGCACATTTTACAGAAAATAATTCCTAGGACTAAATAGAAAGTGAGACTTACCTGTCATATTGATGATAATCTCAACATCATATGGGCCTCTACCTTGTAAATCTGACCTAAATTCCCTGTTTCACTTGCTTGGTTCCAAAATATTAAGATAGAACATCTATGTCTGGGAACCATTACTGTATTTTCTTAAACTTTCTCATCCAACAATCCAAGCACCCACCAAAGGTTTCTTTTTATTGTAAGACAGACATAGTACCGGAGAGGTTGTAGTCATCGTTAGCAGTGTGGTTCTGAGGTGTGCGTTTACTCAGCAAAATCTGTCTTGAGGTTAATGAAAGTTTTTTGCTTATACACTAACACAATTCAATATTATTTTCAGGAAAATAAGAAATGAAAAGTATTTACATATTCAAATTCCTTTATGAATGAACTGAACCCCGCCCCCCCCCCGCAGGTGTTTTAAGAAAGAACAACTTGACTCACTCAAATTTCTTGTTTGTGTTTTAATCATAAGAAGGTAAAGTGAGACTAAATTTACCACCTCTCCCTCTTCCAAATCGGAAGTTTAATTATAAAATTCAAAATTCAGTCTTGTAATGAGTTGCCTTTTTTACTACTTTGCTTGCTTACAAGGTTATTCAGTAAGTGATACGTGTGTGCTCATGGTGATTACAAGTTTTCCTACATTTCCTACATTTCAATTTAGATGTAGAAATGTAAGCATTTTTTTTCTGTCTTATGATTCCTTTATGAAAGCCATTGATTCTCAGCAGGTCCTTACTATTAGAAGTAAAAACTCCATTAAGAATCACTGTAGTTATTGATTCCAGGAGGAGACGAGATAAAAGGAAGGACTGCTGAGCTGCTGGCTGTTCACTGATGTTAGAGGATTTTTCACCACAGATAAGGATCTTAGGAAATGGATTTTCTATATATTTCTTGCAAAGAGCGTTACACTTTTTTCTTTCTTTTTTTTTTCCCCTCCCTTTTCTCTCTCCTTTTTAGGTAGATTTTCAAGATGTGAGTGCTAGAACCCTGGCTGAAAGGAGAAGGGAAGAGGAGAAGCAAAAACGATTGGATAATGTTTACAAAGAAAAAACGAAAAGAGCTGAAAAAGAAATGGCAGGTGAATTATTTTTGTACTTTTGTCTGAGTTAACAGACCAGGCCTTTATTCAACAGAGTGCAAACGTGCAACCGTGAGAATATCAAGATGCCTTTTGGAGTCAATGGCATAAATCTGTGGCCTAGTCTGTGACTAGGCACTGACTTTTCAATAACTTGCTGACCGATGAACTGAATTATGTAGTGCACAGTTATCAAGTTTCAGAAGTATGGGCGCTCCTCTGTGCCAAAATCCTCCATGTGATGTAGAGGTTCAGTGAAAAGTATCATGATAATACTAAAAGGTGTGTCCATTGGAGGCTGAGTTTCTAAGCAGTATGAATAAAGCAACTCTATTTCTCAGTATGGAAGATCAGAGAAAGTGAATATATTATATTGCAGTTGCAAAAGTCCATTTAATGAAATTGCTTTGGTTTATGCAATTATGCATGTGTGTCTGCATTTATGCTGCATGCTGTCAATGCTTTCATGCATATTAAAGGTATTAAAGAGATTTAACCTTCTTAAAGTCATTTTTATTTGTTGTATCTCTTTTAGCTTCAGTTCGTATTCATAGGTACATCTAGAAACAATTGTAATACACGTAGCTGTAGAATGAGTACCCACCAACATCAGTAAGAATATCCTCATGGAATCTTGTTCTACTTGAAAGTTTATGAACTGTTTAAATCATCTTTGATAAATAATTAAAATTTTAGGGAGAATAGGAAAAGGACAAACAGTGGTTCTGAATTTCTTGCTCAGGAAATGCTAGATTTTTATCTTAAGGTAGTATTGTCACTGTTATCAAGATAATTTTTGGAGTGAAGGGTGTATGGACCAGTATTAGTGATCAATAAAAAACCGATTATCCCTTTGGCAGCTATATTTGTTTAAGTATGTATCTGCTCCAGAGGCATTAGCATTTTACATTGTCTAACAATATTATAAAATAATTGTCTCCTAATAGAAATGTCTCAGGAGATTGCTGACACGCTGACAGAGATGGAAAGCTGTTTCCGGCTTCTAATGCCAGATCCTTTTGACTTCACTGTGAATGATACAGAACTGGAAGCCAACAAACAAATGGCCGCTAGTGAGGACAAACCTGCATCCCACTCGTCTTCCCGTATAGCATCTCACCAATCTTGTTTTGGACATGTGGATGACGAACAGCCGTGCTGCAGCAAGGACCTTCTTTCTGTTTCTCAGTGTTTTAAGACCAACAGAAATGAAGATATGAATGAGGAGCAAGAAAAGCAGGACCAAAAAGAATTAGAGGGAAGCACCCACTCAGAACTTGAATCTGACATCCCCACACTCAGTGATGATGATTACCAAACATTTGTTAGGAACCATGGACTTATTTCTCATAAATATACTCTAGACCTTGAAATCTCCACAGGTAGCTGGAGCAGTTTTTTTTTTGGCAAACAGCAAAAAGTAATAAGTAGAGTTTTGCAAGGTTCATAGGTTCATGATTACTTTTTATATAACTTTGCTAATGTGAGTTATCTGTAGATTATCAAATCACAGCCTACGCTGATTTTTCTAAGTGGAGTATCTTACAAAGGCTATCCTAATAACATTTTATGTACAAACAGCCAGTAAGACTAGTAAGACACTTTTGTGCTTGCGGGCAGCAAAATTGGAACTGCATCTGCAGAGATTAGGAATGACTAACACATGAACATTTCCATTTTTACAAACTGATACAATGAGGTGTAATGTAAATAACACTTCACTTGCCTTTGGTTTATTTAGTGATTCCTGAATGCTGATGGCTTAGCCATTCTTTCTGTCTTAAGGGGAATAAAAGTTTTCCATCTTTCCTCCTGATATTTAATACTGAATATGATAACATTCTGATGTCCGTAACCTTCTGCAGTGATCAAATATATGAGAAAGATTTATATGTACTTTTTCCATGTAGCTTCTTTAGCTCTTGTGGAAGACGCCATAAATCTGTAACCATATACTAATCTCTTTTTTGTTTTGTTTTGGGTTTTTTTGAGCAGATATAAAAGTACATGAGAATGAAGATAATACAGCCATAATAAACAACATCATGGATGCTCACAGACTCCTCAGAAATAAGTTTTTGCCTACTGTGCAATCCTGGATTCAGGTGAGATAAAGAGCTAATTTCTTCATTTCTTTAAAAATGATGGAGGAGCAAGGGTTGGTAAAGTTCAAGTTCAGAGGGCAAAAAAGGCAAAAAAAACAAAACAAGAAAAAACTTGAAACAAGATTGAACTAGAAGCAAAGTTGTGGAAACGTTGGTAGAAATATATAGGGTTGCTGATTTTATAGATGTGAGTGAGAGGAGGGTACAGGTACTGAGTAACTTCTTTGAAGACTCTCAGCATAGGAATACAACCTACCACAGTACCTAAGTTTTTTGGGGTTTATGCTGTTTTCTGTGGGTTTTTTTTTTTTTTTTGGTCATGGGTTTTGTCGGACATGCCTGTATCAGAAGAGCACTTTATCCTTTATATTAGCTGATATTATAGCTCAGGAACCTCATGTATGGAATTTGGCAAACTAAATGGCTCTCTCAAAGGAAATTGTTTATAGCAACTGTTTGTTCTTTATTTGTCTTCAGTTGGTTTTGACCAGCTTTTGTATTCTAGCTGGTGAAAGATGTGGGTTCACTAATTTTTACTTAAGCAATAAAGGAATTTGTGAATGTTGTTCCATTTAAAAAATGAAAGACAATTTTTTTTTTTTGTCTGTGATGTCTAGGGAAAAAGAATAAAAGTGTAGATTTCTTGCTTTGCAGTTATTTACCAGAGTGGGAATAAATGATGATCGGCTAAGATGTGCCATTGATCTCAAAAATAAACTGGAGATTGCTATGAAGAAATACAAGGAAATGAACATTTCCATTAAGGAGAGAAAAAGAAAAGTGGTGAGTTCATTTTAAAACCTGGAGAGGACAGTTATTAAATTTTGGCTTGTACATAAAAAATACACTTTCTCTTAATGCTTAATATTGCAAACTTCTCAACACAAGTTTAACCATGGTGTACTTTAATTCAGCTGCTTTAGCTTCATTCAGGGAAGGTAAACTAAACACATGTACTATGTGAGGTCTAGTTATCTGGACAAAAACATATAAGGCAACTCTGTTGTTATTTTATATAGGGAAGTGGTTACATTCAGGCTTTATTTACCATTCATGTGAAATGTTATGTTCTCAACTGTTTAATACTGAGTAAATATTGGCACTATTCTTGTCCTTTTACAACATGCTGACTTCCACTAGTAATTCATAATTTGAGGAAATTCTCTGCTTTAAAGCATTTGATCTCTGTAGTGAACAGCTGATGTGATTGTGCACTTCTCATAAGAAATGGTCATTATGCAAAGCTTTAAAGCATCAAAATATATGTCATAAACATTAGCTCTCTATGACAATTTCTGTAAAATAGGTAAAATTAAACATGCTAATTTTGAGTAGGCTGAACCTGAAATACCAAATGCTTTATTCACATCTGCAAAAGGAGGTTGATTTGTTTATATATCTAAAGCAGCAGAGCTATATAACACTTTTTTCTGTTAGTTGCAATTAAACAGAGGTGCTCTCTAGCTTGACATGAAAATAAATGTTTTGGGTCGAGGTCTGGAGTAAAGACTGGCTTCTGACTGCATCACAAGAATTTGATCTGGTCATTGTCTCTTGGTCTAAAGTCTAGTAGCGTAGTTTAGCCATGATTGAGTGTTTGAGACTTGCTTTCATTGTGCAAATGAACCTTTATCAAGATTAATCTGGTTTATCATCTTCATATTACTGATGTACCAGTCAGAAATGCCAACTCTGAATGTAACGTACTGAAAGACTGTCTTGTCAGAGGTCTTTTTTCTTCAATGAAATATGCATGCCACCTTTATGCAACCAGCTATGAAGGAATCCAGACATCTGCTGTCATTTCTGCCATTTGCTTGACAGGACTTCATTTGCTGGTCCTCTGCATGGAATATGGGTTGCTATATTTCTTGCAAGATATAAATGACATTCAAGCCTTGCTTTTTCTATGGGTGTTAGTACACGGTTAACACCTAAAACTTCACTGTCAAGAAAAAAGGAAAATACATAACAGTGTTCACAGAGACATACAAAATGAAACAGTGCAGATTGAGATATGTAATCTATGTGTTAAAGCTATTTATATTTATTCTTATTTTTTCTTTTTGTATAAAATACCGGTTTGGTACCAGTTTTGATTTTAATGTTGAGTTACGTCAAGCTTATAACCTGAAGACAGCTTTGTGCTACAGAAAGGAACTATAAAATGTTTTTAGTCACATATGTCAGGTGGCTTGGTTGAAACTTAAGAACAGAGTAAAATCGGAGACCGACAGAACAAAATAAGCACCAGCGCTTCTAGACCTTGATTATTAAATCCCCATCTATCCAGTATTTATTTATGTCAACATATGAAACATTACACCCAACTCATCTTTAATTCAGCATTGCTACTTGTAGTGTGAATAGTCTGTATGTGTCTGTGTCATTGGAATTGGAGTTCTTGCCATGCCAAAATCTTGCTATATGTAACAGTATCTTCTGTATTTTTAGAGCCAAGAGAATTGCTAATAATCTCTCCTTCAGAGCACTGTCTCACAGCCATCCTGTTCTTTCAGAGCTCAGTGTGTTACAAATATTATTTGTTAGCACACTTGAGTGCGTGCTGTACTTGCCTGCGTGTGGAGATGAGCATATGTAGAAAGAAAGGCGAGCACTTAATAATTGGAGCAAGGGAATAAATAAAGTGTCTGAGTGTCCAAAGTCCTGTGTAAATTGGCTGGTTTGTAGTCATCTCTGACAGCCCTGGATATTCTGACGTTTAATATCAATTTGTTTGGCAACTAGTGATGGCAATCTGAAGCGCATGTGTTGTTAACTGGAACGTAAAGGTGAATTGTGTACCTTACAGCTCGTTTCTTTGAGTGTCATCATGATCCTGCACCGTAGGTGTGCCTTACTTTCAGGTTTTATTTTAATGGTAAATGTAAAACAGAAAAGTCAAAACTAGGAAATGTTACCTACTCAGTCTTTTCCGATTTTCTGTTTTTATTTGTGCTGCTGTGCTCGCTGTTTTTGCCCATTTTCATCTTTGTTCTGTGATTTGTTTCCTTTCTGTCCTCAGTCTTGCACTGGAGGTTTGATTTGGTGGGGAGGAGGAAAGGAAAAACTTTACTCGCTGCAGACTGAGATCAAGAAAGTTAAAAAAGGGAAGGTTTTAGTGAGACATTATACAGCGGAACTAGAGGAGATTTGTTACTATTCACTTTAAGAATAATACTGTATGAATTGCCAGGTAGAAGAAGGAAGGTCCTGCAGTTCCTTCTATTGCCATGGGCCATTGGTACCATTGTGCAACTGAACTGAGCTGAGGTGCATGTCTGTCTGAGATGAAAGGCTTATACATTCTTCATGCTGTGGCATCACATGAATATACCAGTAACATAACTGGATATTAACCTATGTTAGGAGAAAGCCTGACTTTCGGATTTCACAGAGGAATTCTTTAGATCAGATGAGTCGGGTGTTTATATTCTTGAAATACTTTTCCTATCAGAAACGAGCAAGAATCTGGAACTCTCTTTTTAACTGAATATAAATTTTAGCATAGTCTGGAGTCAGAGAGCAGGAGCTACAAAAGAGCTCCTATTTTCCAGAACCTGGTTGCTGGGGCAAGCTGCTTTTTCCCTTCTGCTGCTCAGGATAATCTCAGTGTCCAGTAGAGGGAGTGCACACTGCGTGCCTCACAGTTCGCTCTGCATCAGCTCTAGCCAAGCCAGCTATCATCCAGGTAAACCTATTACAGCAGCACTGTGCAAACACACTTTAACTTAGTTCTTGACTCTACTTAGATGAATTACTGTGACAGTATTGCTGTAGTTATTGGCCAAATTTGGTGTTTGTAATAGAAATTGCTATTTTCAGAGGTTTAACTCTTGTAAGAATAAATTGCTTAGATCTGAAGTGCTCCTTAAAAAACAAACAGAGTCGCTTGTCTGGAAATGGTTTCTTTTGTTCATATCTTTCCCATTTCTTAAAATACTAGATTTTAAATTTCTTCTGCTCTTTCTGTGTCTGATTTGCAGTTGGTTAGATCCAAATGATATTGCAATTTGAAAAGCTGAGAGGAAAAACATGTACTTTCTTTTAAAAGTCCTGCACGCTGTTTTATATAAACTATTTCCATAAAAGATTAGGATAATACTTAAAACTGTCATGTTATTAATAGAAATGTAGTTCATTAACTTTATTTTGTATGCTGTGTTGTTTTTTTTTATGCAGTTGCTTCTGGGCAGCAGTAGAAGGTGTAGTACTCAAGACTAAAACTCGACCAAATAGCATGTAGTGGTAATATAACAGAAGAAATATCTAGTTCATTTGCCTGTCAAGAAAGTGATTATTTAACAGTCTTGTAACATGCTATAACTCAAGTTATACCATCAACCAGGGAGATACATATATATATATATATTTCATTAACTTTTTTAATTATCTTGTGTTTCACCTTTCCTTATCTGCTGTCATATCTAAGTGTGCACTTGGATACTGATTTATACACATACTTAATTTTATCCATGTGAACCATCTGGCTGAACTCAGTAATGCCATTAATAATTAGGTGCAAAGCAGGTCCTCCTTGCATAGTCCAGCACCTGATTCCCAGTGTGATCCCTAACACCTACTGCAGTACAACTTGGTTATTATTTTTGAAAGTATAAGTTCAGATGGCTCTTACAAATTATATTTACAAATGAACTACTTGATTATCTTAGTTTTGTCTTAAAATTAGTTTAATACATAAAAGATAAAAATATTAATATGCAATAAATTAAGCCAAGAGCTCTGCCAATTACTTGTCTGTGAGACTATTGCTTTTTTCTTTTTTTTTTTTTTTTTTTTTCTTCTCCTTCATATCTTCAAATACAGCTTGGTATGTTATCACTGCTAAGGATTTATTTCTGCCTAATTATTTTTTAATCTAGCTCATTTTAAAGTCTATCTTTTAGTACTTGCCCAAAGAAAAAAGCAGTACTTGAATTTTCAATCGTATTAAAGGCTGTAATTTTTGTTTGTTTGTTTTTCCTGCATTCTTCTGTAACCAGGGAGAATCCCATTCGGGTGCTTACTTTCTGTTTTGCGTAACAGTTTTTATTACGCTCATTTCCTCCTTTCTTTTATTTTCTCTTTAGAGAAGTTGTTTCTGGGGGATAAATCATTGTCCCTAATGATCCCTCTCCATGCCTGAACTCACTTCTAGATTCTGCTAGATATACTCAGACCAAGGAGTAGGAGAGACATCTTTGTAAGAGAAGTCTTTTCCCGAGGTGGTGCTTTTAAATTGCACACAACCTTCCCACACCAAATCTTAGCAATGTTGCCCTCTGAAAACCCTGTGTTTTTTAACATTGAGATTGTATAGTCACTTAATATTGATTGTTAGTATGTCTCCTAAGAAAAATAGGAATAATTCTATATTTAATAATAATTGCTGTTATACTTTTTAAGGTGACATTTTTCAGATTGTATATATCATTAGCATGTAATGTATTCGGGATAAATAAAGTTTAAGAATGGTAGTTTGATCAAAAGAGCAGCCGATGCATCATCTGGTTAACCGTAACTGTAAAAGCAAACACAAACTGTTAAGTATGTCATATAGAAGAGGTGTTTGCTTATGCCTCCTCTTCCCTCCTCCCCTACTTTAACCCTCTTTTTTTTTCTTTAATGACTTAATGACTTTTCAGGAAAAGAAGCTTTTCTATTTTTGCGAGTCTTAACAGCATCTAGGACTAGCAAAAAAGAAAACACTATAAAATTGACGCTCTGTGCAGTATTCTCTTGTCACAGTATTTATTCAGTTAGTGTGATTTAATTTTTCTCTTTTGCAGAACTGAATTTTGCTGTGGTATATTTTGCACTTTAACCTGGATATGCAGCCTGCTGCTGTTGCCAAGTTATTAAAAATATCTTGTTATGCAAATCTAGTCATGAATTTTTAGACTTGTCACTGTGACGACCTCTGATTCCTCTCTGATGCGCAGGTCGCACAATGCAATTTGGAGCCTTTCTAATAGAGTGTAAAATAAAGTAAGATGTCTCTATCAGCAAAAGTTAACCCTTATGTTAAGTATTTAAGTTTATCAGGGCAAAGGGTCATCTCTCTTGATTCATCAATGAATAATGTGTACTAAGTAGTTACTAGATGCAGATTTGTTTCTTGCTCTTTACTCATCCTACCTTACAGGGGGAAAAATATACTTAAGTGAATAAAATAGGTTTTGAAGTTGAATTCAGGTGAACTGCATAAAACTTATAAAAATTAAAAAAAAATCAGGCTTGCAACATTCCTAGGAGGATTTATTATATTAAGTCACTTAAATTTTGTTGATGCAATAATGTTATTAAAGTAAATATATATGTGCATCTAATGTTATCAGTGTTCCTAAAAACCATAATAAGAAAAATGCTTAAGCTTATGTGGCACTTGCATAGAATATTTTATTTTTGACTTGTTGCCTATAATAAATTAGGTTTATTTATTTAAGGAAAATATCCAGCTGTTAAAATCATAGCAACTGAAATATTTTTTTTTAAGTCTGTGATTGCAAATTCATTCATAAAAGTGATAATTAAAGTGCCATTTAGTTGATGATTTTGTGTGTATGTGTGTGCAGATACATAACAAAACAGCCACTGCTGGTGAATCCAAAGTTTAGTAGCAGGAGTCTGTTCAGACTGAGTTTAGACTACAGGGATAGCCTAAACAATCGTGGTCATCTATCAAATGCAGTAGAACCTTTTTGCATGAATGAACACTAATAGGAATCTTGTTATACTGCATTTTAGATAAAAATTACATTTATTAAATTTTAATAAAGATAACTAGTAATTTTTTCCCCCTCCGCTCTGAAACTTACTATTACCATATATAGTTCTTTGAGTCACAAAGGGATTAAATAATACAAAATATCCCTTAAAGTCTTTCAACAAGACATGGAAAAGAAATGTTCATCATCTCATAAATGACTTGGACAAGCTGAAAACTACTGCTTTGAAGAATTCCATCTAGGCCTGTGCACCAGGGACAGGCAGTAGAGGAAAATACCTTGTCAAAAAAGAAGGTAGTGGCTGTTCAAGTAACTCTGTAGCCATGAGAGTGACTGTGTGGTAGCTGCTTTATTATGTAGTGACAAATGTGCTTTTTCCCACCGCTTATGGGAAAAGGAAATATCTCCTGAACTGTGCTCTGGAATAGGTACCTTCCTTTCTGAGCATGAACTCCAGACAAGATTTCCTGTCACTTAACTTGTCGGTTCTGTGGTGGCACAGGCCTGATCCCGCATTAGCCTTCAAGATGAATGAAAAATTGCAAATGCATTTCAGGGTTTCCTTACTCATGTTTATCCATGAGAATTGAGATTACAGAGAGTATTTAAAGACTTAAAAATATTTACCCACCCACCTGTTCTTGATGTGGGTGGATGGTAGGTGTCCAGGTAATGAGATAGAAAATGCATCTAAGGATCTGTGCCAAATAATTGAAGAAAAAACACTTGAGTGGTTATGGCTCAAGAATGCTAAGCTTGCTTTGCATCATCTTCCAGGGATGACATTTTTGTTAAATGTGCCAATTATGAAACTATAGTTTGGTGAACAGCTATGAAACTATGAAGGCACATGCTAGTACATAGATACACTGGACATAAATGAATCATGCAACAATTAGATCAAGGGTTTTTTTGAGTGTCTGCCAGGCTTAAGATCTACTGCTGTGGCATGTTTAGCTTGAAATGATCTAGAAACATAAGTTTCTGTAGCCATCAAAGAAAAGAGAGAGAGACTTTGAGCAATGTGTCTCATGGCAATTGAATGTACGAGTATGGTGGCACTCAGTTTACCAGTAGGTTGAAAGGGGAAAATTTGGCACAGCACTATAGGGGTCCCAAAATAGAGTCTCTGAAAATGTGACACTACTTGCAGACCTTGTCTGGCTGATGTATTGCCGTAAGGAAAAACTGGATGCATGAGCAACAAAATTGCTAAGGAAGTTTGCAACAACATATGCCCATTCACCAACATAGTGCTCAGACTGGTGCTTGAGATAATGCGAAGTGTCTTCCCAAAGGAAAGTCAGATAGCCCAAGTAGCCTGTGTGCTGTTGAGCAACTACAAGTAGAATGAGTGGTGATACTTTTATTAGAAAGCATAAAATGTGGTTTGCCTAGGCTACATATCTAATTTGCAGTCATCCGCTTTTGAATTTATGCCCAAATGGTGGAGCAAAGGGGAGGAGGGAGTGTGTGCGGGGGAGATCCCGATAAATATGGCTCTTTTAGGAGTTCACGTTTTCCTTGTGCTGCAGTCATCAAAGGAAAAATCGAGCCCCCTTCTGAAATCTGTCAAAATGCCAGTGTTTATTTCTTTTTCATTCTGTGCTGGATAAGGATGGATTAGGAGGACCTTGTAAAAGTCATTAAGTTTAAGAGATATTGTTTGACTAGCCAATTGCTATTATTGGTACCGGAAAAAAATATTTTTACCCGCTCAGTGTTTGGTTACACAGAATATTCCCAAATTTTGTTTAAGATGACTGAAGTAAAATTTTTGTTGTGGTTGAATTAAAACTATTTCTTTGAAGTGGTCCCTATAACTCTGCCATCCTGTGATAAATATTCTGGTTCCCTAACCAAAAATCTTCTGCCTCTAGAAAAATACTTAGTTGGCTTTGAGTAGATGCACATGAGATATTGGCATGGTGGAATAATTTGCAAGATCTTCCAGTGAGGGTATTAGCATATAAATAGCAGATGCAATGACGACCATCACAGCTGAGTACATTTAATTTTTAGTTTATAAGATAGAATGGGTTTTTAAATGCATAGCCATCAAGCCTGCTGAAAGACAAATGAAGTTTAGAGCTCACTTGTCTGAGGATGCCTTACATCATTTTTTTTTTTTTTTAAAGAGAAACAGACACACATAAAACTGAACAAAAGTGATTTCTTGGGTGGAAAGTAATTGAGATTGCAAGCCAAGTTAATTAGACCATACAAAATTTATTTAATGGTCCCAGCTGTAGTTTGCTAGTGGTGGTTTAGTAAGTAGATATGACTCCTCCGTGTGCTATCTTTTCTCTTCTTTCTTTTTCTAAAATAATTAGGAAATGCTGTACATCTAGTCCTATAAACTGATTGCACTGTATATTTCCATCACTTTATTGCTTGTTTTAATTATGATTGCAGAGGTTCAGATTCTTAAATCCTCTAGTAATCGATTTGTGTAAAACTAGAAAGGAGGGAGGCACTGGATGAGACACGTGGGTACACGGAGGTGCCCAAGTGCATTAATGCCTGGAGGCTGCTGGGCTTTTTGGGTTTTGTTTCCTCTGTGTTCTCAGACAGGTGAGTTGAAGGGTGCTGGGCTGTGCTGGTGACTGCCAGGGTGTCGCGCAGAAGTGAGGAAGGGTCGAGAACACGGCCACTTTTCCCATGTTCTTTGCCAGGTTATTGAGGAACGACCAGTGGCGTGCCTGGTGTTTAATTCTGTATATGACAAGAAAAGTTTGTATTACTTAACCTTATGCTTCATATGTAGAGAATTAGAAATAGTAAATTGCATATTTTATTTTCTTGTTTATTTTCTTGGGTTTTTTTTTGTGGTTTGTGAAAGTCCAACCACCAATATTTCTTTGATATAATAATAGATTATTTATTTATTCTATAGCGTGGTCTCTTTTTTTATTTGTTTATTATCTTCCGGAAAAGGTTTACCTATAATGGCAAAGCAGAGAATGGATGATTGATTTTTTTTTTTATGCTGCGTTTCCAGAGTTTGGTTGGGAACTTTCCTGATTTTTGAAAATTAGATTTTTTTTTTCTAACTGTAATAATATTGCCCATGAGCTCTCCCCCATTTCATGGAAAGGGAATGGGGGAAAAAGAAAGCCTAAGTGGGATGTTTCTGATGAAGTAGCACTGGAATTAAGTAAATGGAGACATGCTTGGCCACTGATGCTGTGCAACTTCTGTATCTCCACAAGTGATGACTTTCCTACTTGAAAACAAAAAGGAAAATAAGTTGTATTGTTAAATGTGATATTGTTAAAGATGATATCAAAATAATTTTTTTATGTCTCTTTGAAGGAAACAAGAGGGCTTAATTCCTGATAGTTAACGAAGCAGGGTTTTTTTTTTGATTGTTTGTTTTGCTTTAATAGGAAATTTAAACTTAATAAAAAACCCCAGTGAAATTCAAGGGTGTGAACAATAAGCATAATATTTTATGAAAATGACCCCCATATTTAAAATCTGGCATTATATGTTATGCATTGTAGCACCAAGTCCACATCTACCTTTTAGAAAATTAAAACACATAAATTCTGTTTAGTGTTTGATATGCACTGCACTAGCTGAAAGCCATAATGCCCCTAAAACCTTGGGTTGCTTTTCACCTTTCATAAATTCCTGGGTAGATTCTATACAAAAAATAATTTTCAGCTCCGTGGCTCATTGTTATTCAAACTTGATTGATCGTCGTCATTTACTCAGTGAGGAAGTTAAGTGCTCCTGTCATTTCCGAAGAGTATAATTGGGACGTTTCACAGGTCAGCGGTAGTGACAGGTTTCCCTTTTGATTAGTGTTAGACTGATAACAAAAATTACAGTTTCCTGTGATTAATGTTTTCTATAGTAGTTGAACGCACACCTCATGGGTTGTACCTAAACAAAGTGAATTTGCATCTGATTATGCCTTTTCTCCCTCTAGCTTTTCACATGCTTTGGAGTTTTAGTCCTTGCAGGTACATGGTGAAGTTGCTGCTAATTCAGTTTTCAAGCTGAGGGTTAGTGGAGCCCACTTCATTGTAGTGCACTAATGCACACAGAGATCCAAGCGCCTCCAGTGCTTGATCAACAAATCAGGGGAAATTTTAAATCAGGATCGTACTGTCCTGGCTTCCTTCCACTCTTCTGAAATATATCATGTGCATGAGCCTGCACATTATACAAGCACTGTATCTTAGATGCCATTTCGGAGTTTAAGTTAAATGGTGCCTTTTTCTTACACGTTTGTGGTTATTTCTCAGTTCCAGGAACCTGTTGCTTCTTATGTATCTACAGGCTACTTCTGAGTAAAAACTGTAGAAATCTTGAAATTACTTGCCCTGTTTTACAAGATAAAAGTTAGACTGGTTTTGTAGCTTGGACTAAAGCTGTAGGTTAAGATCATCCATGACAAGTTTTAGATTGGTGTAACCTTTTTTAATAGCTAAATTAGGAATAGAACATGAAGTTGTCCTACTTCTAGCTGCAGAAGTAGGAGTGGGTGTAATTTCTGAATTTAATTATATTGCCTGTAGTGGATTAAAAAGGGAGTGACAAGACCAGCAGAATTTTGAAACCAAAATACAAATTAGTTTCTCATTTAGTCTCTAGCCCTTTTCTGTTGTGCTGAGGATGAAAACTTGAGTTTATTTTTCTTTCTTTCTTTTTTCCTTTCAGTCATCAGAAACCTCTTCTAGAAGATGCAGTTCAATGCAGATGTGCTGCAGTCATGTCTGGTGCCTTTACAATTTTATGGTTTGCAGTAGAGTGACCCTTTCTTCCCATTAGATCTTCATTTTGATTTCTTGTGGGGAGCCTGACCTTCACATGTACCTGTCTTTGCCATGTCAGCTGGGGCCTCAGTTGCGCTTCTGCTTCAGATGAGGGAAAATAATTGTGGGGAGAAACTCCAAGTTTGCTGGGAGGATGCAAGATGCCTCAGCATCTGGTATTGGTAACTCTCTCCCTCAGCTAATCAGAGGAAACAGTAGCTTGGCTCAAGAGGCTGTGGTTTTGGTTCATGAGGCTGTAGTTGTCTTTGGAAATAATTTATTTCAGAGATGATTATGCTGCAATATTATTTTAAAATGAAAAATAATTAGAGACTCTGTGATAAAAATGCCCTAATAAAGCCACTGTGTTCTTTAGGACAGTATTTTTTTAACCTAGAATTACAACATTCTGTAATTAAAGTTTGGTTTTTTTTCCATCAAGTAGAAAAATCTCACTTCTAACCTGCACTATCCATTCATTGTGTGTTAAAGCATACATTAACGTCAATGTTGTTTATTAGAAACGAGTTTCAATCCAACTTGAAAATAATACTGACCAAAAAGAAATGCTGTTTGTTTGTTTATTTATTAACTACACTCTGTAAACCAAGGTTGATTTCTAGGTTTTGTGGCTTCGGAGTGTATGTATGATTTAAAGGAACTCAGCTGTGCAGCTGTGACACACGATTAGCGGAGTGAATTAAATTGGGAAAATTCTGCTGCAGGCAAAACCTGCAGTATCCTCTAGTGCTTGTAACAGTGAGTAGTTGATAGGAATATCAACGTGAGTCAGATGCAATGGGAGAAATAAAGACTCGGACTAGAAAATCATGCCATTTCTTACCTGCCGTGTTGGCTTGTTGCAGTGAAGTTGAAAAAGAGCCATCGGCAGCTCTGTGCTAAGGCTGCTTTTAGTGGATATTATAAGTAGTCTCCCAGACTATAAAAGTGGACAGTAAAGGCAGTAATTTGCTAATTACGTTGCTGTTAAGGATCAGGTAGCTGCCAAGTTAGGCAAAAGAAATAGAGTGTAAAACCTCCAGCATTGCTGTGGTTTTTAGGGTAGTTGTCATATGGGATTTTAAAAGCCTGGTAATACAAACCATGTCTGAGGGGGCACAAATGTTTTTAGCTTTCACGCAGCCTAGTGGAAAAATGCATTTTCTGGTGAGAAACAAACTGAGGAAAAAATTCATAGCGCAACTAGTGCAGGCACAGTAGTTGTTAGCTGAAGTAAAGCAAAGCAAATCACTTCGGTGAATTAGTTGCCCTAGTTAATTGGCAGTAACTCCATTTATATTTTTTGGCTAGTCTTTTGTTTAAGAATGCTGAACAGGTTAAATGCACATTTGCAAATCCTGTTTTGCTGGTTTTGTACATCCTGCATGTATAAATGATCAGGGTTTACAAAGTTAAGAAATGAATGTGTCAAAGTTTTTGGAGTGTTGTTGTGAAGAGACACAGAGAACATTTTTGTATGAAAGCAAATCTGATGGTTCTTTCCTCTGTCAGAATTAAGCCTGCCAGTTCATGAGCTTCCCTCCTTGCTTGTTTGCTCTGGGTGTCTGAGCCCTTAAGCAGTGTGTAACAGGCCACACACTGTTAGGATGTACCCACATGAAGAAAATGAAATGAGACGAGGCTCTAATTTGCTTGAGTTAAAATCTTAATGTTATTTTAAGACTCTTCAGTTTTATTTTATAGGTTCACACTTTCTCAGACTTCAACAGCTGTACGTGGAGTAATGGATCTCTTCTTTAAAGCCTTTTTTATACCTTGGGATAGAGCGTGGCTTTAGAGATAAAACGTTAAGCAAAGGTCTAATCTTAGATAAAGATTAAATACATAATTAGTGAAATACTTTTGGAATAGGAGCAGTCTCAGTAGGGTGACTGTGATGTCTGCAAAATATTATGCAATGTGGAGGGAAATGAAAAACAATCTTTGTGATGATAAAAAAAAAAAAAAAAAAAAGAAAAAAACCAAATCCTGTCTCTATAGATGACAGCTTCAGACGATGACGACGATGATGATGAATTTGTGGAGGTCCCTGAGAAGGAAGGTTACGAACCCCACATTCCAGACCACCTGCGTAAGGAATACGGTGAGTTTGCCCAGCTGTGAAGAGCTCAGAGCTCTATCCCTGCGTGTTACTGCTGCAGTAAAGTAAATAAACAGCCATTATGAAGTAATAAAGTGATCAGTGGTGTGGGTAATCTCCCCGACTGCTCCCAGGAAGTCATTACACACACAGGGCAGCAGTGATTGGCTCTGGATAAACAAACGCTTTCTAGGAGCAAAAGCAACTGAGACTAGAAGCTTATTTCCTTCCCTCATGCTCCACTGTTCATTTAGAGTGAGAAGCAGCTCTGAGTGCCTCTCTGCTAAAGATGTGCTTTGATTGAGGGGATCTCAAAGTAGAGCTATAAGTGAGCCTGCCTGTTAGAAATACTGGTAACAGTCTGGAGAGATGGAGTGGGATTTTGTATTGTTCCCTGCATTAATAGCCAATATGCAGCCACTGCCTCCCATAAGGTGGCTTATTTGCAGCTCAGAACATCAAATTCCTTTTGGAGGTGTTGCCACTGTCGCAAGAAGTTAAATGGAGCTCTGCATGGAAGTGCAGAACTCTAGCCCCTGATGCTGGATGACAAAACGTAATCTTGGGCTCGTCTGCTTTATTTAAATGAAACAAGCCTTCTTTTAATGCATTCTAAAGTTTTTTTTTTTTTTTTTTTTTAATAAATATATGCTCATAATGTGTTCTTGTGAAATTGAGAGGAGAGCTACTGGCAAAAGTTCATCTCAAATATTTAAATTTCAGTGTATTATTCCTTGTCTTTTGTGCATCTAGTTTATTAAGTGTCTGCAGTGTTGCCTCTGTGTAGCATGGTGCATTGACTCAGAAGCTTCAGTACATTGTAGAGAAAGTCTCTGCCAGCAAGTATAAGTTTAAAAACCTTAGACACTTTACTAGGTTTCTCTCTCTCTTATTTCATCATAGCTTTTCATGTAAGAATTATTTTGACCTGAAATGTATCACTTGGGTAATGTTATCTTTTCACCCTGTTCTTACTTATTTTATCGTATGCAGTTTCCATCATAGAAGTGAGGCTGCAGCTTTGACTTGTATAAAGCAATTGTTCCTTTTTAGTCAAACTAAAGGGGGTTGCCTGTGTAAATCCAAAAAGATACAGCTAGAGGAACCTTTTCACTGTCTTCTATCAAAATTGACTGCAGATAGTGAAAGGTGTTCAGTGATATTCTGGAGTGACTGAGGTCAACTCCAGGGACCTCTCCTGGTATGAAGCCCTCATAGTGCTGCTGTCAAACGTACCCTCTCTGGGCTTTATCAAGGCACTTTAGTGCCCTTGGAAGCAAGCCCTGCATTGATTGTTGTATATCTTGTCTGTTTTCCCCTCCCAAGGATTTGCAACAAAGCCAGTTTGCAGTTCCAGTTTGATAGCAGGACAAATGCCTCAGTTTCTATTCCTTTAAAGAATATGGAAAGTAACTACTGTGCAGAGGATTGAGACTAAATCATGCCCTGGTGAGCAGATGATGCTTCTCTTTTTTCGCCTCGAGTGCCCTCTTTGTACGTGTGTTGCTTGAGACAAGCTACAGGCACATATTTTGCCCAACAAATAGCTGAGGAAGATGAAGTAGAACTGAGGTAGTGATGAGGTTGAAATGGGATAGAGGTGGAATGGGGACCAAATGTACCTGTTGAGAGAGAACACATGACAGTGGTGCAGGGCTGTAGGACACAAAAAGGAACTGGGCAATTTTTACTCATCTGTGAATGAAAAAATAATATTTTAATAAAATTAGAACAGTGCATGTGACCTGTGAGATCTATCTCATCTTTTATATGCATGTAGTTGTGAGGGAGCTAGTGGTCACATTGGCTTGTTCTTTATGTGATATGTTTGTTAAAAGAAGAACAGTTTGAACAAAAATGAACCATTCTTGATGTTCCTGAAGAAATTTAGCTTTGGTTCAACATTTAAAATAACTGCATAGGCTCCTAGCTCAGGAAAGAATATCCATTCAGGAAACTTTTTATGCACATTCTTTCTTCCATCTTATGTACTTAAGTTTGAAATGTGATATTTGAATAACTGATTTAAAAGTCGCTTTATTTCTTTTCGCTTCTCTTAAGAAAATGAAAGTAAATTTTGAGCTCACATGCTGTTTTTGATGACATACATACTGGTGATTGTTTTGAGATCTGAAATGTCTGTGCAAATGGAAAAGAGATTTAGAGACAGGGAGAAATTGTATCCACAGATGTGCATGCACATGTATTGTCTGTGTGTATATGTAGCTGATATAGATGACCCCCAAGTTGTTGGTGATATTGAATATGTAAGATGAGCTGAGCATGGGTGCAGTTTGGGTAAAGGGAGAATTAAACAAGTCAATTTGAATCTCCATATGTAAGACGAAATGTAAATTTGTTAAAAGAATTTAGGTGATTAGATAACTGAAGTGTGAAGACATAACCCATTAGGGGTGTCATGCCAAATTAGCATTACCAGACTTTTAACGACCTCCCATTTGTATAATCCTTATTTACACTTGCACCTGATGTCTGCAAGAGACAAGAAACCAGCGGTCCTATGGTACCACAGAGCCACTTTCAATGCACAATGTTGCTGAAGAGAGTGGTTGCCTGAAAGAACAGCAGCTCTGTGAGAAAATTTCCATAAGGTTACCCTGCTTCTGAGCACTATGCACCAATGTTACCTACCCCGCTGAAGAGTGATTGCTTTGTAGAACTAATACTGCCACTCGCTTAAAAATTGAGGTATTGCTTCAAAGCAGGCTTAGGAGACAGATAAAATCTTGTGTCCACTTGTGGTTTCCCACGTTACAGCCTTGGCTATTTAGCTGCTGGTTGCAGTGCCTTAAAGGTGAAGGACGGACCTGTGCTGGTTGGTACTCAGTTCTTGTGACACAAAAGGAATTCAGCGCTGGTGCTAGGGTAAGATATTTCCTTCCTGTTCTGTCTTATTCTCTCTGTTGTTGGGGCATCATTTGCTTGCAGCTGAGCTGCATGTAGAAGTGACTTTGTCTTTAGAATTTGCTTGAAGTAATGAATTTACTTGTGCACTATTTCTTTGAGGTACAGGGAAGAGCTATTACTACTTCACAAGTGGAGATGCGAGGAAGTTGCCTGACTTGGGAATGAGTGTGGAAGCAGTCTGCTCTGGTTATCAAGTTTTGTCCTTACACTGAATAAAAGCAAAACTGCCTTGGAGATGTGGAATAGAACTGTCATGATCAGAGATAAAATAGGGGAAAAAATAATTACCGATTTATTGGAATCTACTTCTTTTATCCCCTACATCTCCTACTTTCTAAATGTTTCAAAATATTTTTGTTTGCATGGTCAAGAAGACTTTTTGGCTTGTGTCATGCTGTAAACATGACAAACAAAAGGCTGAATTTTAAGCCTTGCATGTTATCTAACCAGAGGTGTGGCTATATAGTTTCTGTGCTGATGCTTCCCAGCAGTTATTTACCTGCTGCTTTTTGCTGCAATAGTATAAAACACAAAAGCAGGAAAACAATGTTAATTATTGCATACAGTAATAACCTGTTATTTTATCCTATGTTTTTATGAAGTTCCTTCCATAAAGAGTTGTTTTGCTGTCATATGTAAAAAAATTAAAGCTAAAAAGACAAAAAGAGCATTCAAACAAATGTTCATGAAGTGAAATACAAACCACTTATTCAGCCTATGAAGAAATGGTTTTTCTTGCTGCTCTCTTTCTCTCCATTGAGGCATCACAGACTTAGTTGAGACAGGAGGTTTGTTTTTGCTGTGATGTATGTAACAAAAGTGTCAGTTATGGTTGTTTTTGTTTATTTTAGAACTTTGAAAATTGTTTTGATAATTCTTCTATGCTCCAATTAGAGCTTTTAAGTAGCAGTTGGCGTGTCCTAGACAGGTTTTCCTCAGTTCTGCATGCATGGAAAACATAGAGAAGAGACACCAATCCTACATACTCGGTCTCTAACTAGAGCATCTAAGCATCTCTGAAATACTCAGTGGAAACTTCCTTCTTTGTATATCAGTCTTGCAGGAAAAAACGTTTAGTTGTCTGTGACTCTGATTGATTAGGGTTCCCTGCTGGTAAGCATTTTTTAATAACTTAATACAAAATAACTTTGTAGTAGCCTTTAACCAGACTGTCTGATTTTGGACAACCCTGGGTTTCCACAACTCCACAGAGAGCGTAGGGAGAGTGTTCTGATATCTGAGATTTGAAACACAGGACTCAATAATCAATTTTGAGACCTAGAACTGCATTGTCACCACTACATCCTACTATTTCTTGTTAAACTACATAAATATTTGTCTGTTTTCCTTGACTTCTTTATCGGAAAACCTAAAATGGATTATGTAGGGGGAGAGGAGGTAAAATTATCAGGTTACCTTCACTACCTTGTGAAATTTGGCTTTTCCTTTACAAATTGGGTAAGTGCAGTTAACACAGTTTTTTGTCTCTCACTGAACAAGAGGCTAATACTTCGAATGAGATTTCTGTTATTACAGCTATAAATATTTAAAAAAAAATACTAACAGCTGTTATATGATTGATTTGACATAAATAAAGAGATAACAGATTTAGCATTCAAGTTAGGGTTGTTAGTATGTCAAGAATGTTATGCAAGTTATGATTGAAATAACGTACATTGATTTACCATAAATATATGGAAAACAGATATTCAGCATTCAGGTTAGGACTGGAGCCCTGCTATTCTCTAATCAAGTATATTTGCATTGCGTGATCACAGTTTTTCTTTGAATACACATCAGAAGTATCTAACTACAGATGCACAAATTGCCTTATTATATTAGAGTGTTTGGAATATATCTGTGTGTAGGAAACTGTGTGAAGGAAACTCCATGTAGCTACAATGAGGCCACTAATTAGGTTAAATTTATTATAATACAGTGTATAGAATGAAGATAACTTTGAACATTTATCTAAAATAAAATAAAAAACCTGATTGCCACCTCTAATAAAATACTTCTACATGAATGTAGTAGTATTGATTGCAGATATTTCTTCTGATTCATCCTAATCAGGAGATGGCAGAAACCCTTCCTCACTCTCAAGGAAGATGCCTTTATGCAGATAAAGCTCCATGAAGATGTGACAGGGCATGAGATGTATTTGATTCCCCCTGCAATTCTTAGAAAGTAATAATCACTGAACAGGGTGATGATAAATCTACATCTGAGATGTTTACAATATGCCTGTACTTCATAGGAACGACATCATAATTAGCAATAAGTTTAAAAGATCAGGACAAAAATATAAGTGTTTTGACCTAAACTCTGCTTATGTAGCCTCTCTCAGCTATGATTGTAAAACAGTAGTAAGTAGGGTTAATTAATGACAGTTAATCCTAGTACAGTTTAACATACTGTGTAATTCCTTTAAGACAAACCAAGTACTTCTTGTAATGTTATTGACCTTGTCTAATTAACAGCTGCCAACTTGTTACTTTTTAGTTTTAAAAGTAGAATTCTAAAATTGCACATAAATACAGATATGTTAATTTACATTTAAAGGCATCTCCTCATTAGAAAGCACACTGATTTCAAGAGACTCTTGGAGGACTCCTTAGAAGTCTTGCAATGTGCCCAGGAGGGATGAGACGTGCAGCCGGCCAGGTGACAAGCTGCTCTCAGCATGCCCTGGGCTTGGCTGTGCTGCCAGCAGATTCCTGCCCACAGACGTTTTGACATTCTCCCCATGTACAGCGGTCTATTTTTTTGGCATTTGAGGACAAGAAAAGGAATTGTGCATTATACAATTTTAAAATCAGAGGAAAAGTTTTCTACTATAATAAGTGTTAAATATTTTTATCTTTC
>JAWLRI010000332.1:2691035-2721923 GCA_034781795.1 Crypturellus tataupa
CACATAAATACAGATATGTTAATTTACATTTAAAGGCATCTCCTCATTAGAAAGCACACTGATTTCAAGAGACTCTTTGAGGACTCCTTAGAAGTCTTGCAATGTGCCCAGGAGAGATGAGACGTGCAGCTGGCCAGGTGACAAGCTGTTCTCAGCATGCCCTGGGCTTGGCTGTGCTGCCAGCAGATTCCTGCCCACAGACATTTTGACATTCTCCCCATGTACGGGTAGACAGCGGTCTATTTTTTTGGCATTTGAGGACAAGAAAGGGAATTGTGCATTATACAATTTTAAAATCAGAGGAAAAGTTTTCTACTATAATAAGTGTTAAATATTTTTATCTTTCTTATCTTTGTATGAACGGAGGATACTTTTTTAGATTTTGTTTATAACAGCTACTTTTTTCTCACTTTGGAGTTCTTTAAGATGAAGTGGTACTAATGAGAAGAGTCTGATTTTTATAGGTAGCAATGAAATTTGATCAGTTAAAAACAAGAGAAAATAACTATTCCTGTAATTGGCAATTAAAGATCAGATACATCAGGGATGATTTGCATAATTCATTCAGAGTTTCACCCCTTATGGGTAGCAGAACCCATAAGAAACAGTGAGGTCTTCCCAGTACACAATCCCTGTATTAATTGGGCTTGTACGGCTGGGTTGGTTCTCCCTCATGTCCCTCTGCACAC
Organism: Crypturellus tataupa; assembly: GCA_034781795.1. Classification (NCBI taxonomy): domain Eukaryota; kingdom Metazoa; phylum Chordata; class Aves; order Tinamiformes; family Tinamidae; genus Crypturellus; species Crypturellus tataupa. The sequence goes on from JAWLRI010000332.1 coordinate 2,691,725, forward strand.
GGGTGGGTGCTGCAGGACTGATCCAGCAGTGCTGAAGCTGTTTGGGAGCTTCACCACGAATGTGGACTTGTGCTCTCTGATCCACTACTCCATGTAGAGTAAACTGTGCAAAGCTCCTTTCCTGTAGCAGTGAGGTTTATTTTAGTTGCTGAGTAAAATACATTCTTTTTTTTTATTTTCCCTCTGATCTCAGTAGAGACTGACTAAGTATTATGCATGAACTACTAGACTTTCCTGACCTTCTTGCAGTATATCTGTACTAAATCACATGTATGTGGCTTGAATAAGATTGAACAAATGGGAAACAGAAATTATTATATTCTTTCAGGAAAGCTGAAGTCCATAATACTTATTTATATTCTATCTCCGTTTTTTCAATTAAACTTAAGTGAATGTGAATTTGAAGTAGCTAGATTTCGTCTAAATCCACACAGCTGAGGAAACCTGTGCTTGCTCTTTTTGTGAATTCTCACTGAGGGGCTTTTATCTCTCCCTAATCCCACCGTTTCTGTCAGGACATAATCTCTTTCTCAAATTTACATTTTAATTACAAGGCCAGCTGAACTAGCTAAAATCAATAATGTCAGCATTCAGCAGCCCAACTTCAGCTGAAACCCCAGCCTCTCTCTTTCCGCCTATCGATTTGTCTTGTGAACACAGTCTACTTTATTGCTTCAGGCAAATAGGTGCCATTTGGTCAGTTTAAACAAAAACGGAGATTTGAACATTTTTATGATTCTTCTAAAAGCCGCTATTGGAAAAGTTTTAACCCATGTACTGTGCTAGTGTTACAGAAAATACCCAGAGCAGCAGGATTCCTAAGAGGAAATACTCTTCCCTAAAGCTGCATTCAGTGTCGTGTATGTCTTAAAAACAAGCAAAACCTCCCTCCCATGCCATTAGATACAATTCAAATACTGCTGTTGTCTGCATGGTAATTCTTTATCTTGTCATCAAAAATTAATTTTATAAACAAATATTCAATAAATACACAGTGGTGGTTTTAATGCTATAGTAATTTATTTACCATTTAGCCATTTTTCTGTTAATGGTCTAAAATAAGAAATCGATGGAAAAAATATTTTGTTTTTGTAACCCTTGAGAATTCCTCTATTGATCTTTGGGATGTGATTTTTATCTGTCTAAATGTCACATTGTCCATTTATCTCTCTTGCCTTTTCTGTGGGTAGCTGATTGCTTGTCTCTTCTCGTCCTCCCCCATCAGTATAATGAATGAGTGATCATGCTTTCCATAAAAAAGATAGGAAAAAAATAGGACTACGATTTTCTGAGAACTTTTAGCACGTGCATTTACACAGCTATGCTCCCTGAAGAGGAAAAAGGTGGTGAGAAGCAGTTTGTAAATAGCAAACATAGAGCTGATCTTGAAGTTGTTGCTTTAAGCAGTTCTTTTCAGAAAGATATTCTTGTCCTTTGCCCTTTGGGATAAGGCAGTTCTAAGTCACAGATAGAGCCTATCATGTATTTCTCAGCTAATGTTCATGGCAAAGTGTCTGTTTGTAAGTATTTGTATCATGAAAGAAAGTTTACTGCAAACCCTGATTATTGTAGATAAAGTATGTTTAAAACTGAATCCTTTGGGTTATTTCTCTTTCACTTGGTACAAAGCACCTGCCTGCCAGAAAAAAAAGCATTTTCCTTTCCTTTGCTGGAGTTAGCTACGACAGAAGTCCAAACGGAGTCCTGTCCTGTCTGTCCCCCTTCCAGATCTGTGAATTAAAGGGTGTTCCCATCAGTAGCATATGGAGTGGAATATTATGTGCTTTTTTTTTTTTTAAGCAACAACAAAAAAGACTTTGTGGAGTCACCATTAGCTCTTGAACAGCAAATCCACAGCCTAATAAATCTCATCGTTTCTTTTACTATTTAGCTTATATGTTCCTCTGCTTAGTTCTACCCTCATTATGCTTAACTACCCTTATGGAAAACCCTTTTGCTAATTTACACATGATTTTCCAGTATACATATTAGTCTCTTGAATGGCTCTGCCTGCAGCTGCTCGGCACGAGCTCCCGTCCGAGGAGAGGAAAGACAGAAAGGGGAATTTTTCCTGGCATGACCTTCCCTGCGAGGCTCAGCCCCCTGGACAGCTCCTGCTGGGCTCCCTCACACCTGAGACCTGTTGCAGCATCTTGTCTTGCAGGTCCTGGTTGCAGCGGTCTCCAGAGAGGCACCTGGCTTGCATTTTCACACACTTAAATTTCCACATGCCCTCAGGGGGATTCTGTATTTTAAATGTATACAATTTAATCTTGAATTAGAGGACTCTTAGTTACCGATGGTCATTCAGTATTGTGGTACGTTGTTGTTGTAGAGATCTAAGGGAAAGCAAGCATACAGCAGACTTCATACGCTTTCTGACATATTTCATGATGTGTGCTCTTGCAGATTGTGGTAAAGACAAGCTGCTATAATTCTGTATGTGTTAAATAGGTTTTTCTCTGAAGTGAAAGTGCTACATGCACTGTACGTACTAAAAACTTCAATTAGATGATTGCTAAACACGTCAGGTCAACTCGAATTGCTTCCAAGCGAAGCCTGAGATGACTGAAAGTTTTAGTCCTGTTCAGTCATTATTTCTTGTGTGTATGTGTATGATGGTTTTTTTTGGGGGGGGGACACGGCCTTGCATTTCAAATGCTTCTTTTGTAACCAGGTTTTTGTTTCCTAAGCAGAGGAGATGTAGTCTGTTATGTTAATGTGAGGGCTCATGTCTCTCCATTTTAGATGTCGATGTTTGAAAAGTTCTTGTTACTGCTGCCAACTAATAGAGTTGCTTCTCCAGCTCCCTGGCAGAGTCTTACTGCCCAGCCTATCTAATTGCATCGTTACAGTCCACAGTGGCTGTTTAATCCAGCTGTAGAAAGTAATTATGTTGCTCCACCGCAGAGCTACTGGTGCTGGAAATCTCAGCCACAGGCACCACTCGGATAGGTAGCATCTCTTCAGAGAACTCTGTACCTGTACCCCACGTGTCTGTCAGTGTTTAAATACCTTGCCTGACAAATAGTGTTTCTTGGTATCTGTGAGAGAAGAAAGTTCTGTCGTTTTGACAATGTCTTCAAAACTTACCAGTGTGGATGGTAAGTTTGTGTGATGTTAACAGTTTCTTTCTTCTGTTTTATCTTGATGTAACATTGAAGACAGAAATGACATACAAGCAAGCTGATATGCCCCTAGAAACTTGTGTGCAAAAAACACTGTTGCAGTTTAAACAAATATCACCTTTTCCACAGCCTAATGAATCTCGGTGAAGTAGTACCGTTCTTTGTCATTGTGCCATGGCAGAGAAATGAAAACATTTTGTTGTCTAACAACATTTTGATTCCTAACATGGACTGAAAGCAGTTAGTTCCTCGATGGATGCAAAATCTACAAGTTCCTTGGTGCAAAATCTACGTTCTGAGCTGTTTGGCAGAGGAAGGAAAAAGACCTCTCAAACATTTCTGTCTTTTGCAGGGCTGGAGCCCCTGTCACCTCCAAGCACACAGGGAAGGGAGGCACCAATAGGACGGGCTCCACTCAGCTCCCGGGCCCAACCAAAAGGGAACGAGGATGAACTGGACCCAACCTGTGCAGCTGCAACACTGAAACTTATTAGAGACCAGCTACCCAAGTTACCGCCTCCGTACACAAGGTTATCCATGTTTTAATTCTTTTAGAGATTGCTCTCTGTTACTTGTATTTGTGAACAACAAAAGCACTCAGAAGAGTGCATCTTCATATGGGAAAGCTAAAGGTTAAGGCTGTGTTCCTTTCACTTTAAATGTACAATTCTCTTACTCAGATGTATATTCACTATTGAAAATTGGAGCTTTGACTAATGATTGCACCAGGATTTTCTGAAATCTTTTGCTAATAATTTGGTTTAAGTTTCATGTCGTGTAAGTGACCACAAGAGTGGAGTAATTGGTAGGTTGTTCCAAAAAAGGCACTTCTACACTGTCTAGGGAGAAAAAAGCCCCAAACCTTAGCAAACTGGATGATAATCCAGAATAGAGAAATAGTTTTATTCCATTAGATCTCTGGAGTATTTAGGTTTGCATATTGCCTTTAATCTGAAAAAAACTATAATGTTTTAGAAAGGGTGACTAAGACCATTCTATTGCAGAATACCTGAGGTTGTCTTAGTAGTTTGCTACCTTTTAAGGCCTAGTGGATTCTAAAGTGATACTGCGCAGTGAATGCTTTGGGCTCCAGCATTCTTTGGTCAAAGAAATGAAAGCAAATTGCAGTCATTGCTTATTTTGCTTCTCTTATTTGTTTATTTTGCTTCATTTCATTTGTTTGTCGTTTATATCTAATCCCTTTTCTGCCCGTATGCACAGAAGTTAAACAGTTTGCTTGTACAGCTTCTTTTCTCAAACATTTTTACCTACAAGGAATGCAGTGTGACACTGCGCTGTCGATTCCATCCGTATCTCTGCAAAAGGCCCCGCAGAGGTAAGGTGGCACACTGCCAAAAACACTGCCCACTGCAACCTCTGTGCAGACAGGGCCGCAGAGGCGGGGAGGGAACCCTGCAAGACGTGGTGGTTCCCCTCCTAGAGCTAAGCAAATCTTGGTATTTGTGTGAGAAGTTAATGGAAACAGAGAAGTTCTTGTCATTATTTTGTGTTGACTTTTCATGAACTTTCTCCAGCAACTCTGCAACTACTGAGCAAGCAGCTTTGGAAGAGCCTGACAGCAAGACAAGAAAACGAGCAGAAGAAAGAGCTAAAGCTCCCATCCTGCCTTTCGGATTAGATCTTCACTACTGGGGACAGGACCAGCCAAGTGCTGGGAAGATTCTCAAGTAAATTCTCTTTTTTCTTTTAAGACAAATTAAATAAATACATAGGTTTGCTTGTCCTCAAGGTCATGCAGAAGGGTGAATCTTCCTGATTTTGGTAATTATTTTTCTTTTCCCCTTGTGTTATGGGACCTACACACACAGTCAGAAGTTCTAACTTAAAATGATGTTTGTTTTAAGAAGATGTGATACTAATCAAATATTCTTTGATGGTTCAAAGCACATTTTTCAGCTCTTTTTGTGTTTGTGTATTTGCAGCATGACAACACTTCAATTTAAATTGGTACCTCATTTTGCAAAGTCCTATGTAACTACATAGTAGAAGTTGCTCTGCTCGAGTTTTACAATCTAAATAAATAACAGACAAGGTAGGAGAAAGACTGGTGGGGAGACATGATGGGGGGCAAAGAACTTTTCCTGGCTTTACAGAGCACTAGCAGGAACCTGATACTCTTGCTCAGTTGCACAGGAGGTATGTGGTAGTGTCAGGATCCGGATTTGGATCCCTCATCTTTGAATTTAGTTTTCATTTTTGTCTGGGCGGGTTCTGTGATTTCTTGAACACAGAGCAGTGCTGACTTTGGGAAAGCTTTAGCAGAGCTGGGAGATGTGATTATAGCAGTACGTCAAGAACTTGTTTCTAGCGGTTTGTTTTTAATGTCCTTTCTTAACCCTTTCTGATATCTTTATATAAAGTCAAAGTTCTCCTTTGCATTCTGTTTAAATTCACTAGAAGTTTAGGATCAGCAGACACCATAATTGGCGTCAAATAAGGTGAAAATCACTGGTTGTCCTGCAAATCAAACTTGCGTAATTGCAACATGAATTGGAGTAATAATGTGGTATATAATAAGCAAACCCTAAATGGTACTACAGCTTAAAGCCCAGGCAAATATCATCATCAACATTTCCATGTTTTCGCACTGAAGAGTATTGCTTTCCTTGGCACAGGTTCTTCTGTTTTGCCTGAAGTTTTAGGTAATATTAAAATATTTTGGGTAGTTATTTTCTTCATCTACCACTTCTCAGAACAGTAGCCAAGTGGCCATTGTCACATTTGACATCCTCATTTGCTGGTTTCCAGTGCCTTTTTAAGGCAAAGTAACAACAACAAAAAGCACTAAATGGCATCACTTGGATTGCTTCTGTCACAATTAACTCCAGCTTGGCTTAATTCTCAGTGACAACACTTACAGGGAGGGGAGCAAGAGGAAGGCTCTGTCCCTGTGCTTGATTTTATAAAATGCTGAATATGTTTTAAATTTGATACAGGAAAGTGTTTTTAAGCACGTTCACTCCAGGCCTTGTGTTCTGTCTGATGAGGTGTGAGCACTTTAAGACCTGTAAAATGGTTAAGATTTTCAGCAAGGTTTAAGAAACATTTGTCTGTGATAATGCCAAAGAGGCAGTAAGGGTTTATTTTACATTGCAAATGAGTTATTCAAGTCATAAGTGAAATCAAAATCATATTTCACTGCCTGCCTTGTGCTATACTGTTTTATTTTTATGCTTTCCAATAAAATAGAGGGCATACTTCTGCACCTTATAGTCTATAACTACAGATATGCCAATCTAACCAAAGATAATTTAAGTAACTCTGCGCACACAATACCATGGACCCCAGATATAAAATATATTTACGGAAAAAATGAAGTAGTCGTTAAGCAACTCACTTTTTCTGTATGCATGCATTCCTTTTTTTTTTTTTTTTGTTCACATATCTGTTATCTGTCTTCTATCCCCTTAATGCATAGCTATGTATAAAATTTTCATTAAAGACTCCATCTAGCTCAAAAAAACACTCCTTCCCCAAGTGTGAGTGGGGTGTTGACCACCCAGCCTATCCCTTCTGCTGATGCCTCTTACAAAAAGGTTGTACTTGTCTCATACATCTCTGCAAAGATCTCTTGTGTTTTTTTCTGCCCCTTTAAAGCATTGCTTAAATTAGAGCAACAGAAAACATCAGTTTTCAACACTGCTTTGTACTTTTCTCACCTGCATTTAAATGTTTTGGGGAAGAAGGTATTTATGTTTGTAGTGAACATTAGCACTTAAGAGTATCTGTGTAGGAGGCAGACTGTTTTGTGTCTAGTTTACAAATACTGGTCTATGCTGTATAGAGTGAAAGGTTGTTTTTATTCCCTTGAGATCTGTTGGATGCAGATTTTTTGGGGAGGAAATCAAAATTTTGAATAGAACTCTTTTTCTCATAGAAAAGGTTGGCACACACAACCATTAAATGTTTCATCATTCTCCTTGTGACTGTAATTTTGGTAGTTTAGAGGTGAAGGGGATGCTCAAGCTGCCATTGGGCATTAGAATTTTACCCAAAGATTCTTTGAGCCTCTGTGCAAAAGCAGTCCCTTATGGCATTCTGCCTTCCTTGTGCCTGTGAGGTTGTTACCACTGAGTTATTAACATTTATAAAGCTCAAATACTGCACTATTCAAAAAGTTTTCACCTGAGGAGCCTTGCTTTCTCCTCTGCATCTGCTGACCTGGATCTTCTTTACACCGTATCAGCAGAGATTATATTTACATATGCTTGCCTGTAAACATAAATGATCATGGTCACTAATTTTAACGTAGCTTTTCCATGGATTGCACTTAATTTCCCGGAGGAATTCCTTATAGCTGTATAAGTTTTTTAGAGCTATTAAATTAATAGTGTACAGGAGAACAGTCTACTGAACCTACAAGAATCTCCTCAAGGTTCAACTGTTGTGTGATGGGTTTGCTCCCTTTTTCTTTTTGCTCCCCTTTTCTTTTTGCTCCCTTTTTCTTGTTAGAGATAGTTAACTACAGAAATATATACAAAGCTAATTGCTATAACAAGATATTAGATAAATGACTCCAAATGCCAGATCACAGACTAGAGCTAAGACTGGTCAATAAGTGAGCAGGTTAAATGAGGAATTGGGATGGACAGGGTATTTGAGGAATTCTAGACCATTAGTCTGACTTCAGTAATATTAAAAAAAAAAAAAAAAATGCTTGCAGTAGTCATAACAAAGAAGATTAGATTCCTTTTTTTTTTTTTTTTTTAATAATTCACTGATATAACTTCCCCTTCTTTTACATGCAAGTTGACTAAAGGATGATATTGACATCTGTAGGTGCTTTCTTATATCCTAGGCTTATGTCTGATCCAAATACTGCATCAGGACAGGGCTGGAAAGATACAACTTCATCCATAGACAAATAATTCTTGCTCTTTGTTTTCCCAGATTTTCTTCTCAGCATCGATTTTGGGCACCCAATGAAGTGGAGGAGGAGGTTGAAAATAAAGAAATCTCGGAGATGTTAAAAACTAGATACATAACGTTTGCTGGGGAGTTTGAACCAGTGAAACATAAGTGTCGAGCACCGATGCCTAATGGAGGCCTGTGTGAAAGACAAGATCGCGTTAAGGTGGGCACAGAGTAACAACTTCCAAGATGTGTGCTGTATGCAGAAGATCTCACTAAAACATTTCTACAAAGGTTTATTTCAATTGCAAATAGCTAAAAGGAGTGAATGAAAAAATTATCTGGAGAAATGGGCTGCTGTTCTGTTGCAAGTGCATTATCTTTTCTATCAAGAAATTATAGGTGTTTAAAGGTGTCTTTTATTTGGTATTAATCATAGGTGTTTATATTATTGCCAAATAGTCATCCTCATTTAAAGCCATATTTATTATTAATTATTTTTAGAAGTGTAGGTGTTTGGTAACAGAGGCATATTTTATTTACAGATTAGCTTTTATGAAAGAGAAATCCTATGCAACTTCAAATCATGAGAGCTTTTCAGCAGAAATGTTATGCTTAAATACTTGTAATATTTCATTCCTTCCTATATTATCTAAGATTGTAGGATCAGAACACGATAAAATACTTTAAAAAGGATTGTTACATGATATAGAAATGGTTTGAATAACAAAATGCACCATAGTGTAAGTTGCAGTGGTGACAGGATGTTACCTGCCCTCTTGAAAATGAGAATTCCTCTCATAAAGAGCTTAGCTCTTTGGGATTCTGAATATACTCAATGTATGATACTTAAGGGGTCCTAATGCTTTCTAATGGGATCTGGGAATCAGATGTAAAGTATCATTTCATTCCAGTGTCTGGCTCTGAGATACACTGAACTATATGAGAAAGTTTCATTCAGAAGTTTTGAGAGGTTTTTTTTTCTTTCTTTCTGAAGTGCCCTTTCCATGGAAAGATAATTCCTCGGGATGAATCTGGGATTCCTCTCAACTCAGAGGACAGAGCGAGAGAGGAAAAGATGCGATTTGAGAAACAGGCAGCCCAGCCAGGTCTGTGTCTACATTTCCTCTTGGGAGAGGGAGGGGAGGGAAGTTTTAAAATAGTAGAGAGTTTTGCTCACTGAGTTGTGATTACACTGGCTGAGGATTAGTACCTAAAATAGCTTGTAAAGTTGGTGGTTGACCAACCAACCAACCAACTTGTAAAGTCTTGGTTGTTATGCTACATACTGCTTGTAATAATAGTTATGATTTATGTTGCTAGTATTTCTCTAAATGCCCCTTTGGCCTGCATTCCATTGACGTGTAAGCAGTATAGATGTGTCCTGAAAAACACAGCTTTCATTAGGCCAGAATTGGTTTTAGCTTTTATGGTTATGAAAATGCTACATGAGCATAATTGCTGCTGAGAGGGTCTGGAAAAATAGCTTGTTTAGATAAATTTTTAAACCACTGATGTTGAGGTCCCCATGCTAATTCCAACCTAGATGAGGGAATCTGTTTCTAATCAGGTTGATGCCTTCATCGACATAGAAACTCAGAGGATTATATATACATAAGCCAGAGGCAGGGTGAAATATGATTTGCATATTGGGGCATATAGGTAACCTAAAAGGAGAAGAAGAACCTGGGGTGGGCAGGGGAGACCAACCTTCCTGAGATCATTGGGTGCCATCACTGCCTCTGTTTCATTGCTAGCTCCATTCTTTCATTTTAATTCATGTTGATTTTAATTTGTGGCTCTTTCGCAATAATTTTTGCTTGTGTGAGTTTTATTTATTTATTTATTTATATTTATATATAATATGCATGTATGCAAAGAATAAGATAAACAGTTGCAAAGCTTACAGTTACATTTGTTCTTTATTTCCAGTAGTTCTCATAATGTGCCTACCACTTTCCAAACAGGTCAATTGCATCCTTTATCATGAGGAACATGCCTATTAAAAACAAATATGCCCATTTCCTGGGCAAAGCTTGATAACAAGTGCTCCTGTGCTTCTGGAGGAAAAAAAAAAAAAAAAAAAAGGCATCTAACCTTGGTGGTCCCTAGCAATTGTGGTTTATGTCACATAAAGATTATAATTTCAGGACCACTGTGTGGATATTGGTGGAGTGTTTCTGCTGTCACAACGTGGGAACTTATGCTTTAGGAGGAGAACTCTCGGAGGTTTTGGGTTTGTTTTATGTATTTATTTTGCTGTTGTTCTTTGCAGATTTGCTAGAGAATACTCACCAGCTTGGGCTTTCCTGGGTTATTCTGGGCTTCCAGCTAGTGTAGGAGTGTGGGAACATTTGGGCTGGGGAGGGGAGCAGACACTCGTGCTGGCCACCTGTGTGGTTTTAAACAGCATCGTTTTCAATAGTGGGAGCCAGCAACAAAACTAAAAATGTTGTCCTGGCTGCTGCTCTTGGGTAGAATGTGTTGGGGCAAAGACTTATCTTTCCCTAAGGGAATTTGAACATCTTTAGGTGGAATTAAGCCCTGGATATTCAGGCAAGGCGGTGCAGGAGAGGCACAGGCAGGAGGCTTACTGGGGCAGTCAGGGGCTCCTGGCCTGCAGCACGAGGAGGCCTCGTTAGTGCTGGACAGGAGGGGGTTTCGTTGAGCCCCAGGAGGCTCCTGGAAGGTGCAGGGCTGCAAAGGAGGAGTGACAGGAAGGATCTAGGCAGCAAAGACAGTGTATGTAATTGGTGGGGACAGATTGGTTTTCAGAGCTTTTATTAATTTGCCTTCTCCCAACAGGTCTTAGTTTTCTCTGTTTTAAATTATTTGTTATGTTTGAGTATTCTGTATTGTAATTAAAAGCTTTCTCCTAATTAGACTTTATCATTTTGATGCCCTTTAGTGTGCTCCCTTCAAGGAAGAGAGGTGTTTCTTTCTTACAGTTCTGGACAATTTAGGGCTTCATCAATCTCCACATTAGCTATAGTATTAATGAGGCTCCTGAGCTTTTACATGAGCCTTCCGCGGAGCATAAACGACAGTAGTTAGTCAGTTATTCAGAAGAATAAAGGTGCATTTAAGCATATAAACGATTTGACTGACTGGGGATATGATGAACAATCTGCTGGGGCTCATTGGACAAAAATGGAAGGTTTTCTAAAGCCACACTTAACCAGATACCACTGCATATCTATCCTCACTGCTTTGCATTTCTAACACTTTATTTTTTTTTTTTTTTTATTTTTTTTTTTTTTTACCGTTGGGCGTCCATGTCTGCAAAGGAGTGTGCAAATGGAGACCCATTCTCTATACCAAGTGTTTGGTTTTATGATCGACAGCATCACTTACTAAAAACTACAGTGTAAAAAATGTCAAACATTAAAATTTAGGGATGCCTTGCATGATTAAAATGCACAAAAATTCTCCTATTTTTTTCTTCTGTTGGAGGGTACTTTTGCTTTTTATACCTATGTATCAGAATGGGAAAATTTTGCAAAATTAGTACAGTTCATGTGATAATAACTGAGTTTTGGCAACTGAGTGACTTTTTACAAAGCATTTTTCTTAGCTTAGTGTAAAATCTTAGATTCTCTCTAGTTGTACACAAAATGGTGCTTGGGGCTCTATGGTCCTGAAACAATGACCCGGGGTGGGGGGGGTGGATTACGCTGACCTGCTAATCTGCAGCGTTCATCCTTTTCCAATAGTTCGCGCACGGGAGCAAATTAAGTGCCTATTTTTTGTGTCAACCCTGAAGAGTATCTGGTTTTTCAGCCCTTAGTGACTTGTTAACAAACAGGTATCAGGACAGGCTGGTGAAGGCAGAGGCCGCTGGCCACTCAGATGTGAAATAGCATCTCTTTACTAACTACAGTATCGATTCCCGCCTACCCCTGCAAACTGTGTAATTTTCTTTTCCCTGCTGCTAAACTCAGTAACAATGTATGAAGAGCTTTAGGGGCCCATCAGTGCTCAAAAAGGCTGCTCTTCCCTGGCATCCTATTGATTTTTCTCAAAGGCTTTTAAATTGCTCCTTCATTTTACTCAAATGCTCATTTCATCTCTACTGGATGCCGGCATTTTTTCCTTGTGTTTAAACAATTGCTCCATTCACTGGGTTCCTAAACTGTGACGCCTTCTTATTACTGGGAGATAAACTGTTTAGACAGTTTTCCTTAATCTTGGATTAATCGTTCCTGTATCTGAATTGTGCTGTTCTGTATTCCTTCACTTCAAAAAAAATAAACCCAGTGAAGTCTATGATCTCTCAAGTATGTGTGTTCTATTTTCTCCTTCTATATATCTCCTACTTGGTTCCTGTAACAGCTTCATTTTTCTCATCCTTTTGTTTGTGTTGGATTTTTATTCTGTCCTCACTTTCATATATAACACTAGTAGTTAGATTTAACCTCTCCTTGGAGAATTGCTATGGTGCTCCTAAACAGCATCTTTTTATTATCATTAAGTGGGACTGACCACCTTGAGAAGTCGTTAGCAATACTTGTCACAGTTGATGACCAACTTGGTATATACATGAAATTATATTGTGATTTTGCACTGTATTTTTTCATATCTACATAGATGATTAATAAACTTACTAGCAGTTTGGTTTTACAGGTTTGCAAGTAGGAAAGACTGAATGACATACATGAACTTATATAACAAATGATTGGTAATTACTGATTATTACCATGTTCCTCTTTAAAGCAGCATTTGTTATTTTTTCCCAACCTGATTAAACTAGTGAAATGTGGGATATTTCAAAATAAAAGTATCTTTTTTGGACACAAAACTAGGCATGTGGAAATGAGATCATATCTTCTTATTCAAGAATGCTCTTTTCATGGCAGGTACCGGGTTGCATATTTTGAAGCAAATACGATTCTTTTGTACAGAAATGTTACATCCAGCAGCTTCCCCTCTGCATTAAATTTGACATATTCCATATTTTTAAGTTTGCTTATTCAAAAATTATTTCTGCGGATAGATCCTCAGCTACGTTGTTAGCATTTTATTCAATTTATAAATGACGATCACTGTTTCCCACCTCTCCCACATGGAACAGTCTCCTTGGAATTTTGCTACTGTGCTGCTGTAAAAGTTTATTTAAGTCTTCCTGCAGACCATTTTTGTCTATAGCAGTTGATAGTAGGTGCTAATCCCTGGGTGGCAGCATTTTTTCATTACGGTCAGTGGTTTTGGCTACCTGTCTTAGCCTCCGCTTCCTATGTAACTTGTACAGCACAGTGATTCTGCCCTTGCTTAGTGATGACAAGAACCTGCAACTTTGGTGCCTGCAGATTGTACTTGGGTTTGGAGTTTCAAAGTGCCTGTTTTGTTTTTTAAACAGAGTGGCGAGATGCAGAATTCATGAGAGAAGTTGAAGCAGCTACAGGAGTGGATCTTGGGTCCTCTAAAAATAATGAAAAAGGAGAGAAAAAGAAGGGGAAGAAGAAAAAATACCCAAATCTGACAGACCTGAAGCAGCAAGCTAATACTTCTCGTTCCCGGCTAGAGAAGAAAGTCTTCAACAAGTAAGATGTCTTTGCCTTACCCAAAGCTGCTAACTTGCTGTTTCCGCTTGTGTGGATGGTAGTTTTTGTTTTTACTCGAATGTGCACATATGAACTCTCCTGGGCAAGCGCAGAGCAGGAATGTCTGCCTTTCTGCATGGGGAAGGAGTAGCAGATACTGATGAATGAGGTTATTTCTTAGAGAATGATTTTGCTTGTTTATAAAATTTCCCTGTTAAAAACTATATAGCTTTTCCTTTTTTAAATCCTCTAATTTCTGTAGTGTTTTTGTTTCTGGATTATCAGTTATTAATCATATTGCTGTTGCTGTATGTGTGCAAATGGTGCTGGATCTGAAAAGAAGATAAAGTATCCCAAGTGACACAACTTACAGCAGCAGACACACGCTTCAGTAGTGTCGATGGAGGGAACGTGTTTTCTTCTGAAGGGCCAAGATGAGCTGTCCAGGGCAGAACTGTCACTAATAAAAGGATCTATCAAAAACACTTGGCACTTGGCATTGTTGGCTCTGCACTCCACAGCCTTCCCAGAGGTTAAGTGTTCAGTCAGCAGAGTAGGAAAGGAGTCGAACCTGTATAAACCTGGAAGCTAAAGTGCTTCCAGACAGTTATTCAGGGACCATTCATTATGCAGATTACTTGATTTATAGTAGTAACAACTACAATCAAGTGAAGACAGACCTTGTACAAACCTGTTTACAGACCTGTTTGATGCTACGGGTTAAGTGAAATCTCTTCCTTTCTGAAACAGGTTTTGCTTCTAGAGAGCATTCCCTTGACATCCTGATGCTGCCACTTGGATACTGCAAAAACATGTCTGTGACTTACGTACATATATATGAGATAGTTTGCTTGTTTGCATATGGTTAGTGGGAGTCTGCAGACCCACTGAGTTGAATGGGTTTTATGATACATAGTAGCTCCATCTGTTGGGCCCTTTCTGATATCCAGTCTATGTTACATGTGGTAGCGGCATATATTTGCCCAAATATACTCCGACCCACTTCAAATGGGAAGCAGCTGCAAGCATTTAAAGAGTTTCATGTGCTAAAATATAGTGGTCAATCCAGGCAAACAGTGAAAAATTACCAAGTCAAAGAAGTAAAATTATTATTATAAAATCATTAATGCTGCATTTTGCCCTAAGTACACGGAATGACTTGGATAACATCCAAGGCCAAGTATTTGTTTAAACACTCTTTCTGTTCACTAATATAGTGCTAATAAGAAGAAAACCAAATGCATGTTCCTTTTGCTTATAAAAAGTATTTTTTTCTGTGAAATTCTCATATTACCAGATTTTCAAAGTTAGTAAGACATGCAGTTTCATAGTCAGATTTCATACCAGCTTTTACAGAATACATTTTAAAACCTGTATTTGATTTATTATGTTTTGTACTAATGATTTTGAGTGTGTGTTAGTGCTAGGTGTGGGGACTCAAACCTGTCATGTTTTAATAGGTTTCATGGTTTGCCACACTAAACAAGATGATGACCCTGTCTCTTTGTAACAACCCCAAATGACTTGAAATATATAGGTGATAAACCCAGGCTCTAGTCTGCCAGTAAAGTTAAGTGAAACTGCACAGAGTGGGATCTCATTTCATTTACAGTATTACACAATCCAGCGGTGCTAATGTAAAACCTACATGACACGAGAGTGTCAAGGCCAATCTGCAGTGCTAAAGGCTCACTTTTCTCCTACCGATTACGCAGTACTGGAAGGGCAAAACCATGACCACATTTTCCTTATTCCTCATAAATTTATTGGCAATATTTTGTTAAAATAATATTGCTTCCAAGATGGTTTGTTTGTTTGTTTTTCTTTTTTTTTCTCCTCTTCTTCCCTGAATATTGGATTTGGTTACAGTTGCCGCTGAGAAAATCTTTAATACAGCTCTTTAGAAGTTTTCTTAAGAAGAGTTGTCTATCTTCATGTGTTTCAAAATGTCTCTTCAGAGGAAATGGTTACAGAGAGCACTTAGCTATAGAGGTTCACAAGCACCTCATCGATGTCGCTGCGGGAGCTGAACTAGAGCAGTGCATAGGGCCTGATCCTGGGAGGAAAAACAAAGCAACAAGCTTGTGCACCCAACCTGGTGGGTGCCCTTTTGTCATATTTTACAAGCCAACCTAGAGCAGCCTCACAGCGGATGCAGAAAGGCAGGTGGTGGCAGTGTAGAGTCTAACAGATTTAGCAGTGGGCTTGAAACCATTTGCCTTGTCGGGGAGTGGAACTTGTGAACTGAGCTTCTAGTGTAAGAATTAAAGCAGACACATCAGTCAGCACTGTTTTCTGAAAGGGGATGCAGTTCCTGGAACAATGCCCTTAGCTGGTTTACCTCCCAAAGGAATGCTAATAGATCATTTAATTCCTCATAAAGAGACATAGGGTGACAACTTAATACACCTGCCTCTCTAATCAAAGGATGTTTCCATCCACCCTCCCTACTCCATGTAGGTTTGTAAGAAGCTCCTTCTTCTGCTCCTTTTCTTGCTGTCTAGGTCTTTTCCTGCATCAGGTTCTTGAATTTCTCAGCTGCAAGGGTCTTCACTCAGCCTTGTGGAGGGAAGAGGAGCCTGGGTCTCTTCAGGCAGGTCCAAGACATAGCAGTCGGTCCCCAAAGAGGGGCAGTCTCTGGGCACCTCCTACCAGGAAGAAGCAATGGCAGCAGAAAGAGCGAAAATTTAGGGACACACTGTTCTCATTTGATGGCACCAGAAAGCTTAAGAGCTCCAAATCCATTCCTTGATTTCCCTTTTTGGTCTGGAGAACTCTGTGGCACAGCAAGCACTGGGCAGGGCAGGCAGGCCAGCTCCACACCAGAGAGTAGCTCCATGCACTTCATGTAAGCGTATGACGCTGGACATGTTGTCCTCACTAAGATAACAAGCTCTAGGCACTTGATTACTCTGCAGTATTAACTTACCTAGACACATAACAATGTCTACTCTTTTCTTAAACTAGAGTTGGATTTGTGTTTAGTTTCTGCTCAGGAGTAAGGATGGTAGTGGTAGAAGCTGTGCAGAATCACAGAATGGTTGAGGTTGGAAGGGCCCTCTGGAGCTCATCTAGTCCAACCCCCCTGCTCAAGAAGAGACTCTGCTCGTTACTAAGGAAGTGTTTGGTAGAACTGTCTTTGAATAGAGAGTTACTGAGTGACTTACAGTTATACCAATTGAACAGCAAGCCTGTTCCTTACAAAAAAAATATTGTATTCTGCATGTTGGATTTTACGAGGCTGTCTGAGGGTGGGATTTTTTGTTTTTGAGGGAGAGTTGTTTGTTTTTTTGCTCCCGATAAGAGCATATAGTTTTTTCTTTCCTCCTAGAGGAGTTGAATGCTTTTGAAAGTTCAGCTTCAGATATATGAGTATCAGAAATAATGCTAGGAGGGTGCAGTGCACAGCCATTAAACTGAAAGACTTTAATTTGTTTACTCATGTTAATAAAATCATTGCTGAATTAAACTATTTGTATTGCTGCAGCTAATTGGATTAACAAGACAAATTTGTTCAGCCTCATCAGTGCAGCGTTCAGAAGCCTGATAGTGATTAATCAATTTTTTTTTTCCATAATATTCATAAATGTTCTCTGAGACTGTCTAGCATCAACATAACTTTTTTATATCCTTCCATTTCTTCTTTTTCTTTCAGAGGTGCCATGAAACGAGTGGTGAAAGCAATGAACCGAGTGGACCAGAGAAAGCATGAGAAGTTTGCCAACCAGTTCAACTACGCTCTGAATTAAATTATAACAAATTGAAGGGCAAAGAGGAGGAATAAGGAGTGTTGCCATATAAAGCCTTTATCACAGACCTTCCTATTTAAACTAAAATATTGTGCTAATTATTTTTACTGGGATTATTTTTAATTGTTATCAACTTCTAACTTATTTGATCATGAACATGAATTTTGGCAAAGATGTGGTGTAACTGAAAAAGTTTTATAGCTTGTACGTATTCTCATTAAAATATTCACAGATTTTTTTTTTTCCTTCTGAATGGACTCTTGCTTTTTTTTCCTGTTTGCCAACACGTGTGCTTGTAATTTGCCTTGACCTTCCTTCCTTCAGAAATGTTCCTTAAAAAAGATTTATACAATGGGTTCAGCTTACTGTTCTAGAAGATGCCTCATAGCAAGCAGCATCCCAGCTCCTGCAGGGCTCCTCAAGCCCTCCTGTGTGCGCATGAGGGATCTCAAGGGAGCTGATGTCTTCTGGCAGTGAATGGAATCAACTTTGATTGCAGCAAGTTCAGGGCCTAATTCACAGTCAGAGCTATGGCACCAATGGAGAAGCCGAAGTGAGCAAGTTAGTCCTGGGCTGCTGCATCCAGGATCATCTTCCAGGATGTTTCATAACCAGCTGCAGGAAAGCATGATCTGAAAGGTGGTACAGAATGTGCTGCAGTTTAAGCCATACAAAAAAGCCAAAACACAAAGTGGAAGCATGAGGGTTTTAGAAATTATTCAGGCATCCTGTGCAGGAGAGCCGCCTGGCCTGAATCGGTGTTTAAAACTACGTCATTGGGAAGTCTAAGGGTGCAACCAAGGACCTGAACACAGCTGGAGCATTTGGGCTCTCCTGCTGCTCTGGAGCCTTAATGCAGAACACCGATTGGAATGGATTCTGTCCAGCACTGGCCAGTTGCTCACCTTCTCATGCAGCAAGAGACTGTTTAGGAATTAAAAACTTTAAAGTGTTCAGTGTAGCTTCTGACCATCTCAGACAAGAGCTAATTTACAGCTCTACCTTTTATGCAAGTGCTGCTGAGGAAGCAATTAATACTGAATCTTGATAGTTTATCTGGCAAAGCTCTGCAGTTTGGAAGACTTTCTCCTCATGCAGATATATAAAAAATGCAGTTCTAATCCCACCACAAATGAAAACAGCTAATTGAAAGCAGGAACTCCCAATATCTCTACTGCTCTGGAAAGAAAAGCCACTTCCATCAGTCTAGCAGTTTGTCAGGGAGGATTTGAAGTGGAGATGTAGAGAAGAACAACCAGTGTTCATCAACAGGTCAGTGGAATCAACACTAAACCCATTTTATTTCTTAGCAGAGATACAGGCAAAAAATACATATTCATATGCAGTGTAGGTCATTGTATGTTGCTATCATAGAGCTGCTTACGGATTTTTGCATAGAGCAGCTGTTGGATTTTTGAAGATTAGCATTCACATGTGTCCCACTGGTCTTTGGGGCACTAGCCCAGAGATTTTTGAGTCTGCAAAGACTGACAGTGTTCATTTATGAAACATGTTTTTTTCCTCCCTTTAAGAAAAAAATGAGAATTTTTATATGGTACAGTGGCACTTAAATCATCTTTACTGTGAATCTGAGGAGTCAGGAGGTGCTTCGCAAGCAGGGTGCTTCACTGCACCTGGTAGAGTTCTCATTTTGCGTTTTAATAAAATTAAAAAATCCCCAAGATGGAGATTAGAAAGGAAACTGTCAAAAGTTATGAGGAAATAAAGCACTTGGTGAGGCAGGCTGCACTGAGCCACTCAGGTTGTTACCAGCCCTAGAGTTATGAAATAAAACTTACCTTAGACCCGAGTATTCAATATAGCAATTCAAATGAATATGGAGATAAATGAAATCAGAGATAACAAATCATTTATCTTTACAAAAAGGGTTTTTTTCTAGATTGTTATTTTCATGTGGAATGAGAATTTGCAGAATTAATGTTTCTGGGCAAGTAACTTAGACACGGGTGCATGGATTTGGGGCCAGGTTAGTAGTAACAGACCTTGTTCTTTCTTGATCTACTTCTCTTTCCTTTGATTTTGATGTTAGAGCTTTCCTTGTCAGTGGAGAATATATGATCATTTGTCTAGGATTTTTTTCCTTCTTCTTGCCCTTGCAATATTAATTGTTGCCTCATTTCATCAAAGTATTTCCCTTTGTGAGGAGAATTTAGCGTATGATAGAGAATTTAGTACATGATAGATTTCAAAATATTTCATTTCTGTACCGTTCTTAGTGATTTATCCTGTCAGAGGTTCATGCTGGGTTGTAGCAGTGGTTCCTATTTCAATTAGATCTGGTCAGACATAATTCAGAGTGGATTTTAGGAGTCTGCTCCTTTTTCTGTGTGGGCTGTAGCTCTGCTGGAGGCAGGTTCTTAAAAAGCCAAGACACCAAAGATACAGCACACCCTCATTAAACAAAAATCCTCTCAGGTGCAAAATGGATTAATACACTTTCTAGATGCATCAGGATTCCTTTATGCTCACCAGCCGTTCAACATCTTAGTTCTTAAACTGTCTATATGACTTTTCTACCAGAAATTTCCTATTCCTGTCCCCTTATTGTTCATAAAACATCGTCCACAAAATATCATCCATGTAGCATCTGCCGTGGGTTTGTGTCTTTATAATTCACTCAGATGGCCTTGCAATTGCGCTATAGCCTGCTCCTACTCACTTATTGGGGATACTCCATGTGATTTCCAGGTGTTTAAACATCTTGGAAGATTTGGCCCTTAGTCTCTGTTATCAAGGTCAATATCTGCACTAAAGATTGAATTTTCTGTATTTTTAAAAGGACAGGGTAGCTCTGAGCTGGAGTCAGCTCTGCTTTTTCATCCATTTGCAACAAGTGCCATTTCAGTGGTACCACAAGAACTGAAGGCAACAGCTTCTCCATGGTTATTCTTACCCAAGTACGTGGTTGCACATGGAAGAAAGGCCTGGAAGAGACTTTGGTGTGTATGGATTTAGTGCAGCTTAAAGTTGGAAACTAGTATGAGATGTTGACGCTAGAAAGCTGAAAGTGTTCACTGGAAATTTATCATGTTTTCAAAAGAAAAAAAAAAAGTCTGTGGTTGTCTGTCCTCCTTCCTGGCAGAGGTTTGAGCCCCGAGTGCCTCCTAGGGCCGCACAGCACATATTCTGTGACCTAAAGCCAATGTTGCCAAGCCTTTCCGTTAGGGTATGGTACTGCATTGTGCTAGAGCAGGTATCTGATGAAACAGATAGGGGTTTTTTTCTTTGATATTATTTGCCTATTAATTAGTAATAGGTTAATATTAATAATTGTTAACTATTAATAATTTGATTAATATAAGACTTTTGCCTTAGATCTCTGGAAGCTCAAGGCCGAGTGACACTGACTGCCTTCAGGTGCTACCTTGAGGTGGCAGCATGAGGAAGGATGCTGAGACACCCTCCCCTTGCTGTGGAAGGACAGCAGCATTTTGTTGAGAGGAAGTCAGGAGTATGTAGAAACATATAGGAGAATATAGTGAGATGAGATTAATGTGGAATTTATGAGCAGAGTTTCAGAATGAGAACAGTCTTTTAAAGTTAGTGATGTGAGACGATGGGCCCATACTCCTCTTTCACATAGTATCTTGCTGTTTTGTGAGCTCTAAACCTAGATAAACCAGCAGGTTTGGCCTTAGCAATGCAGTCATGGCTGAAGAGTTTTATTAGGAATCTGTAACCCTTAAAATCTCATAGATGTGATCTTGAGGAGATTCCTTTCTGGTTGTTTGGGAAACAAAACAAAGACCCAGAACTGGTAAATGGTTCTGCATGGAAATAACATTATGCCATGCAAATATTTTCTAGGTTTGAGGTATCAGCAAGTTCAAAGTGGAAATGATTAAAAAAGGAAAAAAGAAAAGAAAAAGAAAAAAAAAAAAAAAAAGAAAGTGAAATCTTCTGCACTGACAGGAGTTGTTGAATTGGCTGCTGAGGATGTTGCTGCTATAATAAGCTACTAGCCAGAAGCAGGAACAGCTGAATCAGGAACCAGGAATCCAGCATGCATCAGAATAGTTTAGCAGAGATAGCCATCTGGTGGTCTCAAATACTCATGCAAACACCTAGCTGTTCATGCAGCTCTTTATTTGTAGCTTATCCAGTGCTATTAAACACATTAATGGTCATAATCATGGAAGTGATACAAATGTTTGTGCAAATTATGCATCAGAAAACCTAAGGACACCTGAATGTTACAGGAATTCTTAGAGAATGAGTCGTTTAAAACTAAGTTTTTTTAATATGATCCTACCATTTAGGAAACCTTTGCCACTTTATTTGATAGCCTGACTGTAGATCACAGCAAGCAAACATAGGACTTTACAAGGGGCCTAGATGCCCAAGTGAAAACTTGCGATCGAGGAGCTGCTTAAATTTCTTGGACCCCTAAGAAATCCATGGATGCCTTGAGCTGCACTGGTCTTCCCGCCTGGACCGTGCTTCTTTCTTACATCTAAGGAGACCAAAGGGAAAAAAAAATAAAGTGACAGAGAAGGTCTAACGTGACAAGTATTTTCCCAGGCTGCCTTACACCCTGGCCAGCTCCTCACAAATGTGTTTATCAAAAGGCAGTGGCAGGAGCTGCTCTGTTCGTGCCCTCCATAGCTGTAGGCTGGGACACGAGCTCAGGGAAGGAGCTCAGCTTCCTTTCTCTGTGCAGCACGTTATAGATGCAACACCCAAAGGTCCAGCCGTGGGAGGCAGCCGAGGCCACAGGCAGCTAAACACAAAGGAATTGGAAGGGGACACTTTCCCACTGCCTGTTTTTCTGTGGGAACAGAGACTGAGGCGGAGATGCTTCATGTAGGAGAGCAGGGGAGAGGCAAGAAGCCTGAGCAGTTACAGTAACCCCCACAGAGCAACAAGGGCTGGATCTTCATCCTCATAGCCTAGACACCCACCATGGAAAGCACTGCCCATGTTTGTGTGTTGGAGCTCCCTGACAGCAGCTGTTGTCACCACCTGGAAGAGCAACCCTGAAGCCTTCAGCTGGATACCAGTTCCTAGGAGAAGGGTCTTACCCTGGTATCTACGGGATAGGCATTCAGAAGAATTGCTCTCATGGCACAAACTGGGGAAGGTGCATTTAAGTAAAACCAAACCAATTAACAACATTTACTTCAGGCAACTGGAATGATTGTGTTTATGTCTAGAAACACAGAAGAGAGTCCTGCCCCAAGGGGAGCTCCATGCTGGGAGTGCACAGTAGTCAAGGCCTTCCAAGGCAAGATGAGAAAGATGGAAACACCATGTGGGGAACAGAGAAGGTGACAAGGCAGCCAGGGACAACAACCTTCCTATGAGGAAGTCCCAGAGCAGAGCAGAGCAAGTCTGGTGGCATTAACCAGAGCCAGGCAGCAGTTCAGGGGTCGCTTGAAAGGCCAGAGAGACAAGGCAAGTCCAAAGTCAACACAGCAAAGCCAGGTGAGGGTCAGCAGGGTGCAAAGCCAGACCCAGCAAACCCACAGCACAGCTTAAATACAGCGCCCAAGTAGTGACTGGAGGATGGAAAGGGGAGAGGAGCCCAGATCAGACCTCCCACAGCTCCTTCTCACATTTTACCTGTTTTCTCCTCAGTCTGCTACTCTGTGCCTATCAGAGCAGATCCTGGCAGGGACATGGGGTGACGGCAGCAGGGAAAACTGCTTAAAGGCAACAATTAGAGCTTCTGAGTGCACTCTGAATCCTAGGAGCCTTTCAGGTGCATGTGGTAATGGTCTGAAGAAGCTGAAGGGCTTAAGAAAGAGGAGAAGTGCTGATAGAGGCAAAGGCCCCAGAGCAGAGTGGGAGCCTCTGTGAGGATTTCCAGCCTGGACCCTCCCCATCCAGCAGCAGCTGGGAGAGGTGCTAGAGATCCCAAACCTGGAAAATGGTTGCGGTCTGCCTAGCAGCTGGGCTTCCCCAGCCTCCACAGCAACCCGGGAGCAACCTGTAGGAGCAGGTTTTTGGCTTCCAGCCCTGGCAGCAGAGGCCGCCTTTAAAAGCAGAAGGTTTGGGAGCTGTTCATCAGGCACTCATGATTCTGCGTTGCTGCTTTTCCTCCTCTTCCTCTCCTTCAGAGCTGCATCTGCTTTACCCCTCTCTAAATCCAAGCTCTGCAAGTGGAGAGCTCGCTCTGCAGTGCTCAGGAAGCACAGTTCACTCATAAAGGCCTTTATGGTGTCTTGCAGCTGGGGATATTTGTGGTTTAGTAAGAAATCCTGAAGATTGATCCTGGCCTTTGTTTGCAGCCTAACAAGGCTTGTAAAGCAGAACACCCATCTGGCAGGTGGGTCATACAGGCTCTGAGTATAAGACAGCTTGTGTTGCCCCCCTGCCAGCTACCAAAAAAGAAGAAAAAGCAAAGGGAGAAGCAGGTTTAAATCCTCGGAAGATGAGGAGATGGTTGGACACTGGTCATGCTCTTCTTGGGCAAGTTCTGAATAATGTTTGCTCCCTAATAGGCCCCATCATGGGTATCCTGCCCTGGCAGACATTTTTGGGGCACCAAGAAGACAATTCTCAGAGTGTTTCCTTCTGGCTGTTGCACAAAGCGAGAAGAAACTAGGCCTGCCAGGCCTTTTGTATTAGCTAGGCTTGGCTTTTCCTCAGCCTACCCGTCATGCTACTGTGCCTGACCCTCAGCAAACTGGGTGCAGAGTCTGCCTGCCCTAGTGTGGACTCCTTTCCGTCCGTAAGGACCTAAAACGTCAGCATTAATAAAATAAAATCACTCTTTGGAGCTCATCCTTGCTCTATTCCTAGAGCAGTGGCTGGATCTCTGCTTGGTGCAGGGCAGCGCGTGCAGCGGACGGACGCGCTGGTGGGAGGGCAGCGCTGGGAAGAGGCTGCAAGTTGCTGCAGCAGAGCTGCTCTTTACTGCAGTGCAATGTGGCTCTCCATCCATACGTGTCTCTGGCATAAATACTGCTCTGGGGGTAAAGCCTTCCCTCGCTTTTCTGCCTGCTAGTGCCCTGAGCAGAACCTCAGCGCTCCTGCGTGAAGTGCTGTTATGGCTTTGCATTAGCATCAGGAATCCCCTCTGTCAGGGTGAAGGAAAAAGCTTATTAAAATTGTTTAAATGTGGTGCTAATTAGTTTAGATGTAATGAGCAGCATTAGGCGTCTGGTTACTTTGAAAGGGCTGTTGAATAACCATTTGTGCCAACACTCCAATTTGCATAATGACAAGGTGTTGGCTCTGCATCCACCATTAATTTGCTATATTTATAATGCCATTATGGAGCACGCTTACCCTTGCGCACTATAAAAGGTATATGGAAGTATAATATATGATTCTGTTTGTTTGGAAATTGCTTTTGGGTATCTTGGATTTTTTTGTAATAGTATTTTTGTCAGCTGAAGGAGGAGAGTCCGCCACAGGCTGCTACCAGGGCTGAAATTAGATATTTGAAGCGCGCAAGAAATCTTGCATTTTACAGAAGGCTGAGGCAGAGGTGGCAATGGAAGCGGGATGGGGTGTGTGGCAGAGCATGGGCAAAGCAAAGAGACTTTGTCCCTCAAATGCTTCACCTCCAGGAGCAGTGCTGATGCTCCAAGTCCTGAGGAATATTTTTACTTGTAATTCTCAAAATATTTAACAGATCATAGAGAGCGTAGCTTGATACTGCAGTCTCTCCAGCAACAGAGCCTGCTGAAAAAGCCTGGCCTGTAGCCCATCCGAGTGCTCCTTTCCTGCACTTCTCCCCTCCCGTGCAGTCTCAGGGGACCAAGTCAGAGTAAATGAGGCTTCTCACCCCGCGGATGTCAAGGGTGAAGAGATAGGGAAGAGCCCGTTGATGCTCAGCTGTACAGGGCAGGGTCTAATGAACGTCTGTGGTTGTAAAACAAGCAGAAATGGGCAATAATTGAGATATTTGTACTGGGATTAGATTATTTCTTTCCTTTGAGAAAGCAGTAGTTTAAAAAAGGTGAATCTTTCATCAATCATCACCTCACATAAATATTTCAGTGTCTTGCAGATTTTTGCCGTAGTGTCACCTCTCATTTATTGTTATTGTAAAATGTTACTGCTCTATGACATTACGGTGAAGAAAATAGAAAAGATTCTGAGATGCTTTAAAATAAATTCTAGCATTTGGGAGCAAAGGACAGTTACAACTAGTTGAAGACCTGTCATAAGATGAGATTAAATTAAGAAATCATATATCAGATGCAGATGTGTTTTGTCACATTGCCTGAACCTGCATGCCCAGGCGTTCGTGTCCTGCTCATGAATTGGCCTCTGTGTCCTTTGGCAGCAGGTGCCAGACACGACGTCCGTAGCATTTTTCCTCAACGGGCACCGCAGAACAGCTTCAGTGCCAGCATTTTCCTGAGGGCTGATTTAGCAGCTCTGGATTTCTGATGCTGTGATAGCATCTCGATCTGGCTTTGAAGCCTATTCCGTACGATGAATCCACATCTCTGCCAGACAGCATCACAAAAGTAGAGGAAGCTCTTGCTGTAAGTGCTATTTGTACTCTAAGTGCTATTTGTACTTCTCTCCACCTTAGACATCTATGTGGGGTAAGGATGAGAACAGAGCACTACGGTCAGAAGGAAAAAAAAAGTATATTTCACAGAGCACAACCAGATAGAGAAGAACTCGATTTATGTAGAACAGGTTTGTGAGGAGTAAAAAAACATATTGGGATCCGATTGGTTTACCCGGCTCTCCCCTTCACCTTCAATGTCTGCCTTTTAGTTTAAATCTCAGAGCCTGCCAAATCTTCTAACACCATTAAAAAATCTTATTTGTTCTTAAGGAAGGCTCTTTAACAACTATATCCACTTGCCTGCTCTTTGAGATAGGACCACAACATCAGATGGGACATTACAAAAATCCTTGGAGTTTTTAAGTTAGACATTACCCTGAGCAGAACTACTTCCTACCTGTAATACCTGAGTGAATGGGTAAGTGGATTTGCCAATACAGCAGACCTTAAGCAGACATCATAGGGCATTTTCAGGAAACGGACTTAAGTCATACAAAGAACAATTTATTTTAACATTTTGCTTCTGTAGTATGAGAAGAAAAACATGTAATGTGACTATGAGTTCAAAGTTGGAAATAGGTTTGCAATATGTGTGAAAAAACCTAGGATGCTACTCACTAAAAACACAAGTCCTGCTCAAGCTGGGAACAGCACTTAGATATGTTTGGGGGACAAAATTAGTAAATACTAATTTCTAATCATTTTGTATAACTTTTGTGCATTAGCAAGACCTCAAATTATTTTCAGTTATGTCCCAATCTTTTAGAATGTGTTTACATGATTTTTCTGTTTTTTTTGTTTTGTTTTGTTTGGAAGACATTATACTGTTGTGTATTCGGTGAATGTAAACCACTGAAAGTTGTTTCAAGTGCAGCATAAATTGAAACATTCAGAGTGGTAAAATAGATGTGATTTCCTTCTCTGAATCGTTTTTCACCAGCACAGGCTTGTACCTTTGGATTTAACATTGACTTTATGGGAATTAAATTAAAAATATGCTGATGTGACACCAGAATCAATGCTCAGATTTTCTTTGGTACATGCCAAAGACATTTGAAAATACTGAATCACACCCAGAATGTGTTACTGTATTTGAGATAAGAATTTGTCCTCTGGCAAGTGCTTTGCTAAAGGTCCTTTTTAATATGTTTAGCATTCTGAATCTCCTATTTTATGAATGAAAGATAAGTTATTTTTAAAAATTAACTCACAGAATGAACCCAGAGCAGCCACTTCCTCCTGGCATCAGTGACCAGCTTTCTTCAAGTAGTCATTTTTACTCTTGGTTTACCAAGCTAATCAATAACTCTCCCAAACAGCTGAATACTCCCCAAAAGCTTCATGACAGATGAAGTATGGGCCATGGTACACAGGTACCAGGTACAGGCTGGCATGACTCCATGGTGTGATCTCCCTAGGGTGAGCCCTAGCTGATAGCTGCATCCCTCTGCTTTGCTCTCTAGAGATGCGGAGTTGCCAGGCGGGAAGGCGGGAGATGGAGCTTGGGCATTCAGACGAGCGGCCGAGAGATTTTCGTTTTAGCTTCCTGGTCGCTGAGCATCCAGACCAGAGATGTTCCCGGTGCGGATGGCACCAAACTTCTCCCTGGCAAGACTGCAACTGCAGGAGGTTGATCCAACTCACGAGGCAGCAGCCAAGCAGCAGCCCAGGGAGCGTGAGGTGAGAGCCATTAGGGCAGCTCTGGCTGGGACCGGCCAGCACACACAGGCCACACACTGTGACTTGTGGCCTTGGCGTGTGGTGGGCTGTGCACCGCTGCGCGCTCTAGTCTACACACTGCTCCTAGGGCTGCGCAACACCTGCACTGCAGCACCCAGGAAAGCTGCACCCGCTGTATGCGGCTGTACATCCCCTGCGTGGCCTTGGGTACCATCCGGACAGGCTCCCACACGCAGCTGCGCGGGCATCCGCTGCTGGCCCCGCTCCTGGAAACAGCATTTTGAGCAAGCCGAGATAATAGTTTCGAATAATCCTTCTAGTTTCCTGTCAAAACGAGTTCCACATTCCAAAAGAGTTGGATATTTTGTATCGGTATTGCTCTTGCATAGAGCTTCAACTATATTGCTTGAACTATCTGTGGGGTTGATCAGGGTACTCAAGGAGAGGGTTGAAGTGTTAGGAGGAGGAAAGATCCTGTCACCAAATAGCCGTAAGCTGTATCTGTAACATTAAAGGTTATAGAAAAGCCTTTTAAGACATTATTTTTTTTTCTCTGTTTTTCGCTGTAAAATTACTTCGGGACATCTTTTATCAGACCTTTCTTCTGCGGGCTCATCCTCACGGACGCAAACGAGCCTGGACCAAAACTTTCGGCTTTCGCAGGGCTCTAAGCTGGGGCGGGGGGAGCCGGGGTCCGCCCGTGGTCCAGCCCTGCGGCGCGCCGGGCCCCGGCCGCTCTCCTCTTCCTCCCGCGCTCCCGTTAACGTGTCGCCGCGCGGCGCCCGCGACGGCTCCGGCCGCGGCGCGCCCTCCTCTTCCCCCGTCCCCGGAGCGAGTCCCCGGATAAAGTTACCGAAACCCCCGTGGCTCCGCCGAGGGGCGCGAGGCGCCGCGGGCAGCTCGGCGGGAGGCGCCGAGTCCTCGGCTCGCGGTTCCCGGGGCCGCGGCGGGTCCCGAGCAGGGTCCTCGCCTTCGTGGGCGGGAAACGGAACGAAAGTGGCGGAAAACTTGCGGGAACTCCCGCTTTGCGCGCGTGGGCTCTGGGGCAGCACGAGGAGAGAAAAGCGCGGTTTTAGCATTGGGTTTGTACAACTGCAACCAAACCGGCGCGAGCGACGCACTGAATCCTGTTATTTTAGAGATTAAAACAAAAAGTAATAATGACTATAGAATGCTGGCTTCTAAACTCTCTTAAAATAGCGGAAATGCGAGGGAAAGGTTGCTTTATTTTTATTTTTTTTTAACTGGTGGGATATGAATGAAATAGTCGATTTATTAAATTTACATAAATCCAAAATATCACACTGCCCGTCTGCGGAAACAAAGGAAAAGTCTCGGCTTCTCTACAAGAAGAGGAAGGTTTGGGGTCCCCCCCCTTAATATTGCACAAAAGAATCAATGCAAAATCGCAAAATCAATTAAAATGTAAGGGAAAAAAAAAAAAAGAAGGGAAATGCCCCTCGCTCGCGTACAAAAAGAATAAAGTTTATTTGTGTGTAATAAATATCCAGCAGAGCTCCCGGAGGAACGAAGCCAAAGGGAAGGGAGGGCGGGAAGGACACGGGGGGAACAGGGACTCGCCCCGCGTCCGGACGGGACGGGCGGCAGGCGGAGCGCTCCCTCCGCCGGCTCCCAGCGCCGTGCCCGCGCCTTATGCGTCAATTATAAAGTTTATTTATCTTGTAACAACCGGATATATACAAAAATGGTTCCGTTGTTTAAAAAAAAAAATAAATTAAAAGTCAAAGCGAGCACCGCCGAGGCGGGCCCTGCTGCCCCTTCGGGCCTCGCAGAGGTTCACCCAGGTCTGGCTTCACTCGAGGGAACGGGCGTGAAAAATGATCACCAGAACGGCGACATGGCGAGCGGAAACGGCGCGGTTTTGTTGTGCTGTGTTTTGTTTTGTCTCGACACTGGAGTTCTCTGCTTCACCCTGAGAGTCAAACGGGTACGTGATCTTTCCGGAGTCTCTTAGGAGCGGCCAGACCGGAGTAAAAATCAACCCGAAACTAAAACGAATCGTGTAATAAAAAAAAAAAAAAATGTAAACACGAAACACGGCAACGAGAAACGGTGGAAAAAATATACAGGTAACGATAATTTACATCTACTTGTATGTACACGGGGGAGGAAGGTTTTCCTCCTCTTCCTCCCCGCCTCCAGAAGCCCAGTCCGGACACGTCGCGTACAAAAAGGCTCGTACAAAGGACGGGGGTCCCCGCGGCCGCGGACCGTTAGGCGCGCGCGGCGCGGCGGCCGTTACGACCGTTAGGAGAGGGCGGCGGCCGTTACGACCGTTAGCAGCGCGTGAGGCGGGCGGGAAAGAGGGGCGCGCCGCTGCGTCCCCTCACGGCCCCCCGGCGGGCGGCTCGTCCCGCCGGTCCCCGTGTGGTTCCAGCTCCCCGGGCCTCGCACGCCGCGGGGGGCAGCGGCGGGACGGGCTCGTGGGCTGCGGCTCCGCGGCCTGAGGTGAGTGCCCGGCGCCGGAGGGGAGCCGAGGGCGGAGAAGGAGGAGGAGCGGGGCGGGGGTTTATCGGTGCGGGGTGTAGACAGCCGGAGCGCCGTAAGTCTGCGAGCCCAGCACGAAGGGCGAGAGGACGGCGGGGCTGGGCAGGAAGGGCAGCTGGGCGGCGCACACCAGCCCCCCGGCCGGGTGGCCCGCGTAGCTGCCGGGCCCGTGCATGGAGAGCGGGTTGCCCATGTGCGGCGAATGGCTGAGCGGGCTGAGGCCGC
>JAWLRI010000332.1:2726159-2743659 GCA_034781795.1 Crypturellus tataupa
TGCCCCCCCCAACCACCTCCTCTTTCTCCCCTCCCTCTTCCTTCGGCGAAGTTGAGCTGGAAACTCCTCCCCGGAGCGCGCAGGGCTGCGCTGGCCGCGGCTGGGAGCCTCCGGCACCGCACGAGTCACCGGGCGCTGCTCGCCTCGGAGCCTCCGCTCAGTTGCTGCTGCTGCTGCTTCTTCCTCCTCATCATCCTCCCAAGGCTGCACCCCTTTCCCTCACCCACCCGCCGTTTATTTATGCATTGCTATTTAGCACCGCGCTGTAATTGGCTACAAATTAATCTCTCGCCCATAATAGTCTGGAATCCTCATGGCGGGAGGAGAGACAGCGCGAAAGTGCGAGCGGGGGCAGCAGCAGGGGAGGAAGGCACCACCAGCGCCGTCCCCGCGCCCCTCCGCTCGGCTCGAAGCACCTAAATAGCCTTATTTGGAGAAGTGGGAGGGGATGGCGCTTTCTTTTAAATAATTGCGGGATCAATATAAAGCAGATATTATATCCGCAAGATGGGCCCGTAAGCCTTTCCCAATAGGGAGCTTGTATGATCAAGAGGGGATTGGGCGTGTGCGCTGCGAGGTGTCGGTCCTCAACACCTGT
Organism: Crypturellus tataupa; assembly: GCA_034781795.1. Taxonomy (NCBI): domain Eukaryota; kingdom Metazoa; phylum Chordata; class Aves; order Tinamiformes; family Tinamidae; genus Crypturellus; species Crypturellus tataupa. The sequence continues at coordinate 2,726,758 of JAWLRI010000332.1, forward strand.
TTCCCTTCCCCTTATTAAATTAGGGCAAAAGTGGGGGGAAGTACGAAGAGAGCGGGCGGGCGAGGGGGCTGGAGCGGGGCTTGTGCCCGCTCCTCTCTGCCCTGGCTCGTTAATTACAATTAAACATCAAACCGAAGTGCTGGGCAGGGACACGGAGAAAATAAACGCGTTGGAACAGCACAAGACAGAACACGACAATTAATGAATTCGAAGATACTGGAGGGGAAAAAGGGGTCTGTTACCTTGCAGAAGTAAGCAAGAGGCAGCTCTAACCTCCTCTTTTAGGGAAAAAAAAAATGTCTAGTGTGTGTTTAATTCAGGGGGGAAAAAATCTTAAGTGTGTTTAATTATGGAAAATGAAGAAATAAGAGTAATGCGTGAACTACAACCCCGGGGTTTCTTTCCCTACTTAATGTCCCCCCTCTTCGCATAGCCGCGTGTGCTTCGATCATATCAATTTCATTCTTGTTTTAGACGCTCCGCTCGTTCCTTGGTTTGAATTAGCTGCCAGGGAGGGGAAAAAAAAGTGGGAAAATAGAGAAAGCATAAAAAGAAAATTAGATTTTTTTTTGTCTTTGAGGCTGGTGACACATACAAGGACAGGTCTTTTGCAATTACCGCGGGCAATGATCCTTTAGAAAGAAGAAATTAAAAGTTGGGAGAAATAATGGGTAAAACAATCAGCCTGTAATTTTGGTGGGGCTGGGACATGATGAGTCCATCAGCGGGCTGGGCCCAGGGGAGCCCCGCCGCGCGGAGCCCCCGCTCATATATTATACAGCGGCCCTCCGAGCCTAATCAGACACCACAACAGTGGCCTTTCCCTTTTATGACTTTATTATGCTTTATCTTTAAATTATAAATCACCTCCCACCTTGAAATGCTATGTGTGATCTGGGATCGTGTGTAGGGAATTACGTCTCCCCCTTTCCTGACCTTACAGGAACCAACACAGAGCGAGGGCGAAGTTTTAATCTGCATCTTCACACTCGCACTCACTCACACATCTGTTTGGTTGGTTGTTGGCAGCTCCTGGCTCTTCTCCTCTTCTCTGACCATGACTTTGATCCAATCTTTTGCTTCCAAACCGTTTTTCTCTCGTCACTTCTGCCCGGAGCTCTCCGATATTATTTCTGAAAAGTAGATGGTAGTTTAGGTGGGTGACAGTGATCTGGCTTTAGCAGATTTACTTTGCCATTCGCCTCTGTTTGTGCCTCTTTCGGAAAGAAAAGCAATTTTTTTCAAGGGGGACCTGGCAGGAAGGAAAACATGAACCCCGAGGGCGCTGGCAGCGCCGGGCAGGGAGAGCGCCCGTTCGCGGGCACCCGAGCGCTGCCCTGTCTCCTCCGTCCGGGTGGGTGCCAGGCCCAGGCGCCCGACCCGCCCAGCGCTTTTGTTCGGTGCCCTTTGAAGGCGCGTTATAGAGATGTCCTATTGCTCCTAATCACAATTGATTGTCAATTAGAGGCTCATTTGCGCGATCTCCATCCATCTGCCATCTCTGCTTATCTGCTCGGCGCCAAGTTAGCGCCGCTCGCGGGGCGCTGGATGGGCTGTGACAGGTAATATCTGCGGTGGGGGCCGCCCCGGGGGGCCCTCCCGCCCGAGGGGACACGGGAGGGACCGGTCCCAGCCTCCTGCGGGCGGGGACGGCCGGCCGAGCCCCGTTACAGGGAGAGCCCCCAGCTTGGTCCCCCCGCCCGCGGCTGGGAGCGCTTTATGCACCTCTCGCTTAATTAATCAACAATTAATTTCAAATTAGATTGCACCAAACTCCACTTCAACAAACGAGCCTTCCTTCTCTCCCCTCCCATCCCTTCCTTTTTGGCTACCGCTCGCCGAGGTGCCTGTGGAGATCTCGTAATTAAGGGCATTTATCGCTGCACAGCCGGGCTCCGCAGATCGTCCCCTCTCGCATTTTAGCGTTTATTTTTGCTACCACTATTATTACCTTTAATATTGACAAGATACGAGGCTCCCCAGGCTGCCCTGGGGTGCTCGACAACCCTCCCCTTCCCCCCCCTCCAGTTAGAGGCAGGGAATTAATTAATTCTACCCGAAAAGGCAAACGATTTAAGGGGAAAAAAAGAAAAAAAATCCACCCCAAACTGAGAGGGATTCTGAAGCAGATCTCGCCCTCTATCAATGCAGTGTCAGGTCCTCATAGTAGAAGATTTAAAAGCCCTGGGGATTCCAGGTTAGGGTAGTAATGAGCTTAATTGAGGTTAATGCTTCCTGCACAGCTCCTTGATTATTAAATTAATATTATCACACGCATGAATCATAATTAGAAGTTTCAATAGTGCTCTGGGGGCACCGCGCGGGGTTTGTTATGCGGTTTCCTTCCCCTCGCTGCCTCCCGCAGGTGGGTGCCGCAGCTCGGGGCGGGTGGGTGTCTTCATTTAACACCCCCGTCCTTACTTTATATCGAATACCAGCAAAATGACACTTATCGCGACTGCCATCGCCTCTGCGAGGGCTTTCACCACCCCCGCCTCCACCTCTCTCCTTCCCCCCCGCACCTCGGGCAAGCGGAGCCGTTTTGCTCGTAGGGGAAAGCGGGGACCTCCCCCCCGCACCGTGCCCAACCTGGGACAGGGGAGCCCGAGCGTCTCCCCTTCCCTGCGCGGCCGCCGTCCCGCGCACGGCGGCCCTGGGCACAAGCGGCTTTTTCATTTCTTATTTAATTATTTACTTTTTTCTTTTATTTATTTATTTTTTTTTTTAGAGAAAGGAGAGAGCGGGAGAGGTGGGGGGCGCACAGCCCCGCTGCATCTACAGGAGTTGCACACCCAAAGGGAAAATAAAATAAAATAGGAGAGAAATCAGATGGGCGCACGCAGGCGGTTCCTGCTCGCTCTCCCTTTCTCTTCCTATTTATTTTCCTCTCTGTTGCCGAAACATATTGAAGGGGGAGAAAAAGGAAACATTAAGATCAACTGTGAGCCTTGCCGACGGTTTAACGATTTCAAATGAGCTCTGACTCTGGTGAAAATCTGACAATTACCCATCAGGATGGCAGATGATGGTTAAAATTACCAGAAATCAATATTCTCACCGGGTGTCCCAGCCTGATAAGAGAGACCAAGACAATGTTGACTATTAAAGTCGACAGCTTGAGATATTACACTATTAGTTATGCTATTTTTAATAATCTATAATATTTGGGCTATAATTAATTAATTATACGGGTCAGATAATATCTGGGGCTGGAATGAGGTCTGAAGGGTCTATTAAGGTTGGTAATGAGAAAGGAGAAATCTAATCTAAGGACGAGGAGCCGTGAAGGAACAAATATACAAGAGGCTTCAGCTGGAGGGAGGAGAGGTTCCCGCAGCCTCCATGAGCCCCTCCGGTCCCTCTCCTGCCGCAGGGGCTGCTGCGGTGGCATCTTCCGATGCTCCTTCTTGTGGGGACCCTTCTCCAGGCACTGAGTTCTCTCTGAGCTGTGGCAGTGCTTGGGGAGGCAGTGAAGGCCCAAACCGTTTGACCCCCATGAAGGAATTAAAGCTAAAGCAAATGCAATTAGCAAATAAACAACTAACCAGTAAGCACCCCCTGTCCCCCCTGCCTGCGCGATGCTCTTATTATCCGGATGAGGAGACTCTTCAGACACTCCTGGAGCTCAGACCTCCCTCCAGATGATGCCAGAGCCTCCTTGCAGCTACAGCTTCAGCCTTGGCACCTAAGCAACTAAATGCCCTGACTGCACCATCATTTAAGACATATATCTACACTCATGCGTACTGCAACATGCAGGTGAGCACATATGTTGTGTCTATAGGCACATTAAATATTTATTTTCTGAATATGCACACATGTTTATGTAGAGAATGCATACAAAATACAGCAGCACATGAGAAAAAATAAAAAATAACTGTATTGTAATGCACACATGTAAATATGTCTATTTATCTATCTAGAGTGTTTATGTGCATTGTAAGTATCAGCCACATAAAACGGCATCGTTCCTTGTGCTGCAAATGAACTTCAAGTCAGACCCTGTGAATTATAAACTCTCCTCTTGCTCAGCGTTACTAACCAATATTCTAGCTGTGACACTCAGGGCTCTACCTATTTTACATTGATTATAAAAATCACTGCTTCTACTGCTACAATAATCCTTTTTCTAGGGGTGTATTATTTATCATATTAGTTCTACCCTTATTAGTTACAGGAGGGTGTGTTGAACAACATCCCTTCACACAGAATGATGAAAGAACCACATTTTCTAGTTATGCTTAGATTATCTAGGGTATTAATCCTTTCCTTTCCCAAGTAACATCTTAATTTCAGCATTTTCAAGGATCGTTTCCAGGTTATAGTTTTCACAGCTTTTTACTTAAACAATAGTCCTTGCCCAGATTGCCTGGGAAGCATAAAGTATTAAAAAAATATATAGAAAGCTTGCAGGGGCAGAGATCCCCTGGGAAACTGTATCTTATTGAGCACTTAGGTATCGCAAAAAATGATAGGTATCACAAAAAATGATAGCCAAGAGCTACCCTGTGTGTAGACCAAGGTTCTTCTTCCACTAACCAGGGAGAAAGTGAGAATTTGAGATTTTTTTTCTCCTTTGTTTTCATGTGTAAAGATGTCAGTGAACAGGAAGACCCAGATGGTTTGAGGTTTGTATTTAAACAGCAAGTTAGTGGTACTGCTGTGGCTGATCAGTGCTGGGTGGGTGACAGTGTCCCCACCTCCTGGTGCTGCCCGTGTGAGTTTCAAACGCGGTGGAGTTGGGCATGTGTGCACAGGGTGGTGGAGGGAGTCCCAGCTGAGACTCCAAGTTTTTTGAGCTTAGCAGGAAAGGCAGATGCCAGATCCTGCCGCCCCATTAGCCTAACTGTTGAGCAGCATCAACCCAGTGAGTTCAGTGAAGGCTGCCACGCTCCTGATGTGCCCGTATTGACAGAGTGCTCCGGCTGCTGCTGTCAGCGATGCGCTGAGCACCAGGAAACTGTGCCAGAGCGCTTCCAAAACGCCAGCACTGTGTTCAGAACCTGGCCAACTCCCACTGTGTCCCAGACTTCTTCCCTCTGGTGCAGAACTTTTTGGAAGGACTGCAGTGCTATTTGCGGTGAAGCCTCTATTGTGATTTTTTTATATACTGCGCTAAGAAATGAAGGTGATAGAGATATGAGACATTCAGAGAATAAAAAGACTGCTCTTTTAGATCTAATCTAGAGAGATAAGTCAAAGGGTCAGCTCTGCACGCTGGTGCAAATTAGACTAGCACTGTCAGCTGCTTTACACCTGTAGGGAATCTAATACAAAATTGCCTGATGCTTTGATGCAGGCCCTCTTTGGTATCTGAAATCCAAATTTGTCCGTACAGAGAACCTATCTGCATAGAGAAGTAGGCACATTGAAGGCACTACCCAGGGTGCTTTTAAAACAGGGTTGGTTAGAGTGATCTAGGGCACTCTTGGCATGCGCTTATTCCTTCCCTTAATGTTCCCAGATGAGTTGTGGTAATTCACTGTTCTGTCCCAGACTGGGGTGGAGGGAAGGCAATTTTTTAGGCTACCTGAATGCAGAGTGAAAATGTGCCCTCCTGTTTATAGCCAGGTGGAGTGGGTGAAGTGTGGAGCACTTCCCACTCTGTGCCCTGAGAACAGGGGCACAAAACTGCCCCAGGTAGAGGATACACTGGATACCTCAGCACTTGCAACAGATTTCAACCAACCTGCATTTCCAGGGAAATCTATTAGGCACCTGATACATGGTAATTGCAGAGCCAAATCTACAGGAAGAAAGGCTTGTGAACATAATCAACGAGGAAGTTTAAATGTCAAAGAAAATGTTATAATGTGTGGTAAGTAATTGGCTGACAATACTGTCTTTTTTTTTTTGGAAGTGAATCCCTATGGAAAATACTTCATCTTTGGTATTCAGTGATGATTAGGGAAAATTGGAGAAAAGGTTTGCAGATAAGAAAAACCTGACTGCGTTCAAAGCCAAAAACAAAGAGGAAGCCTGTCCTGTTCATATATATATGAGTGTATATGAACAGAATAACTAAAAGTGTCTCATTTACTGTCCTTTGTAGTCAAGCAGCAATTCCAAGAGCTTTAATAACAAGTGGCAGCCAATATAATAATCACAGTTACAGAAATAAAGAAGACTGACAAAATGACACCATCAACTATTTATAATTGAGGTGCACTGTGTTTTGCTTTGAAAATAATACCATTCTGTAAATAATATCATTCTATACCAAGTAGATTTGTGTGTCAACCCGGAGCCCTTGCCTAGGTTTTGCTTCTATTCTTGCAAAGCTCTTATGGTTGGATGAGATTTTGAAGAAAGCCTTTAGGTCTTCAGCTCTTGACAAGTGTTGAAGCTCACATGCCACTTTCTCATGGCCATTAACATTGGCGGTCAGGCAAAGAAAACACGTCCCTGGTTATGGAGGGCTGGCAGATTCCGGTTGCTGCTGCCTCGCAAGAGCAATCGAAGGGGGCAGTGGCCACTTTTGGAGGAAAGTAGCAGGAAAGGAAAGAAAAAGCAAATATAAGGATGTGTTTTGTATATCGACCTGCTGGTTTAGCATTTCCAGGAATCAGCAGTTGCCTTTCAGTGGGCTGGGGAAGTGAGGCAACACAGAGGTCAGGACATCAGGGCAGCCTGGGCTTAGCAAAGATGAAGGAAACACCTCTGCTCCTCCGAGCTGGGTTTCTTGTGTCTGTGCCCAGTGTAATTATACTTCTGGAAAGGAGCTATTGTCTTCAATACCTCTTGCATGTGAAGGGCCAAGACTTATTGAGGTTTTGTTGTGCTATAATGCTGTTGCACGATAGGCACAGGAACAACCCATGTGGTGTTGATGGAGGCAATTGCTTTTACTATGTGTGACAATCAAGCAAAACTCCCAACTGCCAGATTTTAGTTATTATTTTTTCTGATGATAAGCTTTGCTTGAAATATAGATCAAAATGACTATAAAACATAGATGAGGAAGGGAGAGTTTCCAAAATTACAAGTTTTATTAGTTAACTTTGCTGTCCAATGGTTGTCTGCTCTGAGTTAGTTACCTGTTCTGGTACCTTAATTACTGAATGGAAGAAAATGTTTCCCTGGACCATTTAATTCCAGCTGTCTTTGCTGCCTTAGGATCCAAGGCCAGACAAAGAACTCATACAGATGGTAAACAAACAAACAAACAAAAATATCCCCTTCTCAAAAACTCTGTTCTTTTTGCCTCCTCAGGCACAGAAATCAGACTCCTGATCGTTCCAGATTACAACTTTAAAGACAGAAACTCTAGAACTGTTTTTCAAGCTGTTCTAGGAGACTGAGTAAAGGACAGAAGCTTTGAGGAAGTCAGTGATTTGGTTATTTTCTTTTTGCTTTAAATCCACTTTTATTTCCAAGCTGCAATACCAAGATGATGGCTACATCCATCAGTTTAGCCCTCTGCACAGAGTTGCACAGTGAGTGCAACTCTAAGCGTCACAAACTGAAGGGACTCTTGCTTTTGGTGGACTTCGATTCAGTCCCAAACTGTTTCAAGTCACACCTTCATGTCATTTTTTAGGAGAATCAATTGCTTTAAAGCTGAAGGTACTTGTATCTTTATTTGACCAATCCAGTCATCAGCTCTGGTTGCCAAACACAATCTGATTGACTGATGCTGGCTCCCTTTCTTTGCATGATCGTTCTGCCAGCAGTCAATACTGAGGTTTTTTAAGGTATTGACCTCAGAGCTATTGGATGAAGCAGGGCCATATGACCTGATGACCTAAGACACTGTAGCAAAAGTGGTGAAGATATGAAATCAATAGCTTTATTGAAACAAATATCATAGGTGACACCTTCTGCAGAAGGATTAAATTAAGAGAGCTGTTGTGGAAATAGGCCAAATTCTGCATGGCTGATTCATGTAAGAACGTCAGTCACATTGATGTGAATTTACACACGAGTGAGAGAAGCAACCTGTGGTCCAACATCATGGATTACTGGACCCCCATTAGGTTTTGTGGTGCCACAGAGGAACATGCAGCAGAGGACTAAGGAGCCAGGGTTTAACTGCTGGAATTAGTCTTTGTGAGTGCTTATAGAGCACCCCTCTTCAGATGGATTTGAAAACAGGTAGAGGACTTAGGAGGTGAGAAGCAATGGAGAACTATGTATAGATTTGTTTCAGCAGAGATCAAAAATCCCAGGAACTGCTGGAGCGCTGCTTCCGCGTGGCAGGGTTCGTCTCCTGCTTCTCCCCTTGTCTTTGAATTGCTGATTTGGGCTGTACCAAGGGCCTGTCACCCTGTATTCACAAAGCCTGGACCATCTATTTTTTCTCCTAACTTCAGGGCAGAGCTTAGGATGACTTCAGGGAGAGCTCGCTATGTACAGGGCCTGACTTAGCAGCCTCTCGGGGAGTATATTTGTGCACATCCTTCATTTTCCATTTGGAATTGTTTGTCTGGCCTCACAGCAATGGAGAAGCGACTGTAAACACATATCTTCTGGACACCTACATACATACTATATCTACAATGTTAGCCTTTCAACTTATATGGGTATTTTAAGGCAGGCAGCGTAGCCTTGGCATCCTTGCTCAGTGATGAAGGTGTTTCCACAGCTGGGTTTTACTTTTTGTCCTTAGCTGATTTCTCCCTAATGCTCAAGTAAAACCACAGGCCTTTAGGTAAATCCAAGCATTTCTTGAAGCAGAGACTGTTACCATCAGCACTAGCTAATATATAACATTTAGCCATCAATTTAGTGTGGAACCACAAGAACAAGAATTTAATAAGTAAGTTCTTTTACTTTCCCATAAATAACATTTTGTTTGATTGTGAAGCAAAAGGGAAAAGAAGGAGTGAAGAAAAGCTCAATAAACAGCCATTTTATTACTGTTGCTAGAAATAAAATAAGGGTAAAGGAGACTTGGCCACTGCTTTATTGTTGCTGTGAATTCACTTCTTTCATTTAAGTGTCTGTCACATTAGTAGAAAAATACAGGCCACTCCAAAGTGTGTACACTGGCAGCGGCTATGCCCATTTTTCATTTTAAACAACTTTCAGCTATTCTTGCCATTCCAGAACTAGAGGTTGGTGAGGTAGGTGTGCAAAGCCAGAGCCTTTCCAGGCTCTTTGGGTCAGAATCTGGCTCAAATATCTTACTGTAGTTTTGATCACTTCAGTGCCATACATTCTTGGTTTGACGGAAGGAATTTAAATGAAAAGAATTCATTTAGATGCATGTATATGCTTTATTTAATCCTGCCACATTACATTCATTTAACAACAGATGAATTTATTCGCAAATAATTTCTCACTATTGAATGTATGTTCTGTGAATTGAATTGAGTTAGCTATGAAGTCCCTTTGCATCGGTGCTTTTCCGTGTCAGGCGTTTCTTTCTTTACTGCAGTGCTGAAATGATGGCTCAAAACTTAGCTTATATGCTTAGCAGATGAGGCTTAGTAGATATATGCAAATTTAGCTAGCTTAGTTATGTAGTGAAGCAAGTTCAAAATAAGCCTCTAAGATATTTTGTTTATAATAAAGAAAATGTTTAATTTATAAAGAATAATACTATTTTATTTAATATACATATTTCGGTGATAAACCTGATAAAGAGCCTCCAGGGATTGAAAACATGTAAGAATTAGAACAGAAAATAAATAACTTAATGAAATCAGGACAGGACTTAAATTCCCCCAAGATACAGAGCTTGTTTCCTCTTCCCCTGCAACATTTCTGTAATAGTCTCATTTAACTTAGTCTGTAACATCCCTCTGCGTTTTAAACAGTACCTGATGAGACCACCCTTATTTCACTCTGTGAATTCATTTGGGCCGGTTATAGAGCAAAATGCTGCCAACTATGAGGAGCTGCAGCAGAATGTGGCAGGGAGGGACTTCAGAGTTATATTACAATGATAAGCAAGAGCATCAGTAATACTATGGGACTTCACATATAATGAGGCATCAGGAAGGGAATATGCACCTGTGGCATTTATCTTTTTATAAGTGTACTTCCTTCATGAGATATGTTTTATTGCAACTTCTTCAGCGTTTGAATGGGAGGGAACATATTTTTTCATCATGCTCTGTACTATATTTTATATCTCTGTGTGTAAATATTTCCAGATATCCCCCAACCCTAAGTTCAGCAGTACCAATGATAATAATTGTCATCTCTGGAGTTCTCAGTTGATTCTGTCAATTGTCTGTCTTTGGATTTAAAACATGAAAAAAAAGGCTTTACTATGTTCTTAATGTCAGCATCCAGCATTCAAAATGCAGGTTAAAAGATATTCATCGGTTTTCCGCCACAGCTCACTCTTAAGAAATTCATCCCCTTTATTAACTGGAAGCCACGAAAATGAGATGGAGTTATTAGATCTTGTTTTTTTTTGTCATCTCCTGCATGCTGCTTTCTGTGAAAAGTGGCCTCTGTACAAATGCCGAACTCCAGAGCTCAACGAATATGTGGTTCTGGGGCTGGCACCTGAACATTGGCTTGAACACTGAAAGGGGAAATGGAAACATCATTTCCTCACTGTAAGAAGGAGGGAAACAACTGCCTTATTTCTAATCTGAATTCCAGTCTGAATTTATTTCACCTCCACTTTTATTCTTTATTTGTCCTCCTCCTCTCCCCCCTACTTTTTTTAAATGAACAGAGCTTTGGCACCTGGCATTTTTCCTTCAACTTTATTTACTCTGATACATGTACAATTGTCTGAGCATCTTTAGGAGAAGAATCTTTTCCACTTTTTCCCTTTCCCAAATCCAGTTAAAGCAGCTGGGTCTCATGCTATGTGTGGGGACAAACAGACTGAGGTATTTTGGTCCAAAGTGGGAGAGCGAATGCTGCACATTAGGGCCTTTCCTAGAAAATGTCCTATTGGTATCTTCTCATTTAGTCATGCCACAGCCTGGGGAAAATGTAGATACTGTTAAAGTCACCAGGCATTTGGCATTCAGAGACTCAAGGGCTGGGCAATAACATAAACTGTTTGCATTTCAAGTGATCTATTCTTATGCAGATGATGGAGAAATGCTTCGTAGCTCTACATTTCATGATATACTTCATGTGGCATCATTATTTTTTATATTCTCTATGGCTTTATTTTCTATACTAAGCTGACAACAAACCCCTCTAAGGTTTTAATATTGTTATAATAATGGGGATCTGGTGAGGCATTGATCTTCCACGTACATATTTTTTTCACTCAAAGTCTTTCTGTCATGATATCATGTTCTTCATGTACGTTGGTCAGGTCTGAGCATCTTTGAGCCCTACTTTGTAGCCGTGCTCCTCATCCTGCCCCCACTGCAGTCACCAACAGACTTTGGTTCAAAAGTTTGGGCTCCGGCTGCTGGTGGGAAATCCTCCCGAGGAATGAACTTTCTAGAGAGGCTGTTTGAATTAAATTATTTATAATGAGCGTGCATGGCAATTGAAGCCTTGTATTGCTACCCAGCAGCCGGATGTGTGAAATGAATACATTATATTCAAATAAGGAGAAGAAGTCATAATGTTTCTGCAGCACGCACCGTTTGCCAGTTTATGGTATTTACATTCTATACCTCTTATGCTTAAATGTTTATACCTTAAAGATATTTTCTCAAGATTGAGAGACCGCCTGATATAATAGCAGGTAATCTGTACTGAACCCAAGCATCAACTGATTACTAGGTTTGCTTGAATTACTGTATGCTATTACAGTATTTTAGGAACCTGTAATACCCACCATTACTTTCTCTTGCGAGAGTCCTTAGACTGACTTGCCATTGCCATTTTTCCCTCTTTGGCAAATAAATATTGTAGTGTATCCAATACAAGCAGCAGAGTGTAACCAGAGTGTATGAGTTTTTAGTACAGATAATTAAAGCCCAATGTTCTCCACTGTACCAATTACAAGTACTTGAGCAAACAATGACAAGGTCATGGTGCGAATGCAGCCATCAGTCAGGGCATCCACTGGCTCAATAAAACAACAACCCACTTGGTTTGAAACCAAGCTACAAAGGAAGCGACAACAAAATTGTTTCTTTGGACATATGTTCCTTTAACTACATAAATGTGGAGCGATGGCACATATGGTATGTTTAGCTAATGAGGGCCTATTACTCTTATCTGCCCCCAGGACCTGAGAGTTGCGACTGACTCTTTTCGTCAAAGTAAGAAAGGCCACCCGCACCGTGTGGATGCAGGTGGGAGGAGCCTTCATCTTCCCAGGAAAATGTGGTGGCAGGAGGTTTCCTCTGGATGCAGTGTGGGGACACGCATGCTCCACGGGCAGCCCTACCTTGCTGTGGCTCCCTGGGAACACGCACAGCAGATGTGATAACCCTCCTGGGTAAATATTGCTGCCATCCTGCATCACCTGCCGCTCCATGGTTCATGTATAAACGCCTGCTCAGGCATAGTTTGGGGTTGGAAAGGGAGAGTTTGAGTTTGAGAGTGCCACAGCCAGGGCCAAGGATCTGCCTTTCCAGGGACTGAATAGACCACGGCAAGCATGTGCTTGGGAGCATCATAGGAGCATCACAGGGGTCCTGGACTTGTCCTTTTCTTGCCTCTGTGTGGTCATTTCAGTTGCGTCCCCTTATCGTGCTTCCAACGGCCCTGAGGCTGACTCAAACTGTGGACAGAGCCCGGGCTGGTGCCGGGGCGCTCAGGGAGCTGCTGCTGCTTCATGGAGGGAGGGAGGGAAGGAGGGAGGGAGGCAGTGAGCCCGGTGCCGGCTCTGCCCTTTCCCTGAGGCCTTCAGGATGCTCCTCAGGAGGTCTGAGGTTCTTCACCCCTAGGAGTGTCTCCACATACAGAGAGCAGCGAAGGCTTTGTGGCTTCGTACACTGCGCTACTGCTGTACACGCAGCTCCCTTGCGCTTGGGGCATGGGGGGCTCGGACGCAGCCTTCACTTGTGTCTGGGGCAGGGCGGGAGGCTCATCAGTGCCTGCGCTGGGCCAGAAGCTGCATCAGCTTCTGGAAGTAGCAATCTGAACCGCAGATAAAACCCATTTCATATTCCTGCTTTAGAAAGGTTATCTGAAATAAATTATTTGTAATGAACATGTAGGGCAATTATATGTGAATGTGACTGCTGCAGTCCACTGTAATGAGCTAGAGCCATTTGGACCATCCTCACCTCTAGATCCTGAGTCCTGGGGGCTCACTAGCCCTCACAAGCAGCTCCTGTGCCTGGAGCAGGAAAGCTGCCTAACCATGAAGAAAGACTGGGAGGATGGGGGACAGAGCAAAACAGCTCACACTTGCTTACAAGATTATTGTTCACTTCGCAGTCTTGACAACGCTCGACAAGGCAAAACGCTGTTACTTCTGCCTTGCCCCAGAGGAGCGGGGGACTGTGGTGCCGGACAGCGTTGTAGCAGCCTGGCAGGGCAGAGCGGGAGCAGGAGGGCCACCTCCGGTGAGTAGGTCTTGGTGATTCTCATGGAGCAGATCAAGTCCGTCTTGTGTCTGTTCTCCAGCCAGGTACTGTGGAACGAGAATAAATTGGGATTGTAGAACAAATTGGCCTTTCACATGCCAGGACGCAGGTATCGTGATGCATCTAGGTATTGTGAGGAACTGACAAGGGTCCTTATTTCCACATGTGGTGCACCTAGTCACAACCCAATCCTTTATAATTCACTCTTTTCTGACAAAATGCTACTTGACAACTACTCAGTCAGCAGAACCAGCAACATTAGAATATTTTTTGAGATCAGACTATTTAAGTTATCACTAAATGAGACTACAGGCTCTTTTTTTTCCCCCAGGACTTTAATCATTTTAATTCTCCTTAAGAGGAGAAAAACCAACAAGTGTGAGGACAACCAAGAATTTCTGAGCTTATGGAAATTATTTTTGTCTGCAATTATATTTAGCTTATGAAATGCAGGTAGTGTAGTCACAACATATTTTAAATAATAAGAAATTATTCTCAAGCAGTATCTTTCATCTGAGTACCTTGAGTACTCTATGAAGCTGAGACTCAGGTACCAAGTGCTCAGAAATACAAATAGCTGCATGTAGTGGAATGGGGCTTTGCTGGAATTCCCTGCCTGAGTATCTGAACAGAAAGGGTAGACTTCAGTCTTAATGCAGGCAAAATTTCTACATTGAAGCTATTAAAATCCCAGTTCTTTAAGATGTTTAAGTACCCGAGGCTCAAAGGGAGTTGAGTATCCACACAGTAATTAAATACCTTTGAGCATTTAGTCTTAAAGACTTCCTTCTATTCAACTACTGCAGAATAAGGTCCTCCAAAAGCAGGTGAGTACCATGAGCTGAAGGTAGGAGCAATCTGATTCATAAGTGTATTGAGGGGCAAATATAGTGAAGAGAGGGAAAAGATAACTTCTGCTGTTGATGAGGGCTGCTCATTGCTTTGCAATGTGGCATCAGTTTTGAGTATCTCCCGATGCCCAAGTCTTGAAATGTACCATCTCTGAGCAAAGTTTTTAAATTTGTATGTTATTTTTTTTATTTTGAAAAGCTGATATTGTCTTGTATAAATAAGAAGCGTCTGATTTGAACCAAAATTCTTTTTCCAATGAGAATTTTAACTTTTCAGGCTTTGCTCCCAATATCCATGAAGGTAAATGTTGACTTCCCATGGTTCATCCCAAAGCAGCTACAATTGCACAGTAAGTCAGCAAGGAAGGCAGGGGTAGCATTCAGCTCTGCAGGTGCCCAACAGCACATCCGTTTCAGTAGCATCTCCACCTTCTTTTTTTGCATGGATATAGTTGTACAGCTGGAAATGCTACACAGAAGCTTGGACTCCCAATACTACGTGAAAATCATTTAATATACAGTCACCACTTCCATTTCCCACTTGTTCAGCCTTGATCTCGTGGGGTGATAGAGTTTTGTATTTGTCTGCCTCAGAACAGGCTGGGCTTTGGAAAGCCCTTCGGTCCTGTTGGAACAAAGCTGAAGTTTTTCTCGATAAAGCTGAAACATGTTTAGGAACTTGTATGTTCCATTGCTTGAGTGAAGGATAAAAAACAGAAAGGGTGATTGTAAAAGGAAGGTCTGGCTTCTTTTATGAAACCATTGTAGCATTGATACCTGTTCATCTCTGTCATATCTGTTTCCAAAGTGTACCTTTTCCCTGTCGCGGAAGAAATCTGTGGCAAAACAGAGGCAGATACGGCTTTCCACGATTCACTGTAATAAAAAAGGATGCTGCTATTATTGTCACAGAACAGATGTTGGACAGAAAGGATTGCTTACAGATACATTGTAAGTTAATCACTTCTTTTCTAAAGTATATTGAAAAATTCTCGTTAATGTCTGAAATGAAATACTCATGATTACAGGAAATTAAATTACTTACAACATTTTTTTTTGCAGCCACTCTCTCAACACACACTTTTTCACGCACACACATACATACACATAACTATTGTTAATTAAGACTGTCTCCATTATGGGGCTAATTAACAATTAGCATAAACATAATTAGCTAACGTTGACATTTAACTCATTACATTGTTTAAATAATTTTCAGAAATTGCCCTTAGTGGCATTCTGTCATACTGAAATAATGGCAGCACTTTGTCATGTAAATTAAATGACATTTGTGTTGTTTCCTCTCTAACTCATGCACGGGAGATTTTTTTTTATTTGAGCTACATTCAGCTCAGAAACACAGGTGATTTCTAAAACTCCTCCTTGGATACTCTCCATAAATTGTCTGAACTTTTGGGGGTCTGAATCCTTTTAACTCATCAGCCCATTGGATGTCTTTATGCAGAGATTCCTTGTTGAGTGTTCCTTTCAGACTTGGTCATGGCTGGTACGGTGGTAGTTCAAGGAGGAGCCTTGTCTTCTGTTTTGAAACTGCACCACCAAAAAGATGAGCACTGATGTCTTGGAACAGGCCTCTTGTTCCTTCGGTGTTTGAGAGAGGACATTTTATTCTGCCGCCCTTGGTAATTATGATGGAGAGGCAGGGGAGCAATTACAATCGTAGCCCTTTTCTGTGATAGATTAATATGTATCTCTATAGGGTTTTATACACCAATGTGATCCCATTAATGCAAAGTGCTGCGAAAAGGCTCATGTTCTAGGTTGTGGTGTTTTATACTGTGCTAGAGAGAAAGGGAGAAGAAAGAGGAGGACCAAGAATTGTGCTCAAAGGGGCATGAAGATATAGCTGTAAGATCAGGAAGGTGCTGAGGAGCAACAGTATGAGCATTTAGCATGAACACGAGCAGCCTTTAATCAGCAACACATCAGCCAACTGCCTGCTTAATCAAAGATAATTTCTCGGAAGGCATCCCCTGCGGAGGGCTGTCTATTGCATTTCCATAGGATATGTCACTTAAACAGCTGACAGCACATCTTTCATCCAGAGGCATCAGGAGAATGAATTCCCTAATCAATGAATTCTCCATCGGAAAGGTGGAGACGCACCCAGGCTTTCGAAATCCACCTCCCGCTGGCTCTCCCCTCCCTGTTTTCCCATATTCCAGGGAAAGCCATGAGGAATTCGCTTAGCCTGTATTTTCCTTTATCTGGTAGCACACATCTTGTTGAGATGGCATCTTAACTGAATGTTTTTAGGTAAAAATTTTTAAGGTAAAGGATACATAAGTGCTTCAAGTTACAACCTCAAACTTATTAGTGTTTTAGTTCTTATTTATATAGGCTGCAGGAAGGGAAAACCTGGTCACAGCTGTAAAACAGATTTTCCTTATCAGTATAAAATCTGTATCCATTACAGGCAACTACTATAACACAGTGATATATAGTAGGTAGAAGAGGCTGAGTGCTGTATGCTAAAGGCAGCTGAGCTGAACAGCCAGTGTGAGCTGGTAGGCACCAACCTGGAGATGAGGCTGAAATAAAGCAAAATTGTGGTGCAAGAATTACTCTCCTAACAGCTACTCCTGTGGCATCTTTCATTCCCTAATGTGGAAATA
>JAWLRI010000332.1:2746159-2751123 GCA_034781795.1 Crypturellus tataupa
TTGATTACATTAAGTGTCCTCCAGTTTCCAAGCACTCCCCATCTGTTCCCAATGCCACAAACCATTGCATGGGCAAAAACACCCATGGTTTAAGCAGCTCTAGTCTGATTGAGTGCACTAAGACAAAGCCTTTTGCGCAGGCTGTGCCACTGCTCTGCTAAGTGTCTCATCATTCCCCTGCTCAGTGGTACTTCAAAGTGCACCTTTTGCCTTTCAAATTTCAGGAGTTTCAGAGCCTAATCTTCAGATCTGCCCCACTTTCTATTGATCTGGTTCCACATTGGTTACCAAGACTATTTTTCAGTTCCAGCTCAGATGTGCCCAATTGGATGGAAATTCTGCAAGAACATTAGATCTTGTGAGATTTCCACAGGTCTGAAGTTTCTGCCAACTCATCTAGGAAAGTTTCTACCATGTGGAGTTGAGAGAATGCTCTGAAGATGGTAGGACACCTGAATTTCAATCCTGGCTCTTCATTTGGTTTGCATGGGAGTTGAAATTCTGTCTTTTATTTAAATGTAATGTGGATGCAGATTCAATTGCTGTCCCTGGAATTAAGTAAGAATTAAAAGGTGAATTCTTCACTCTTGAAGAACAGTTTACATTTACCACTGAGTAAAATGTTATTTTTTTCTGAAAGAATACTAATTCCTTTCCCCTGATAAATATGACCCTAAAGTCAGATGCTTGGAGAAGTGCTACAGAAGTAAAAATAATTGCCTTTTCTTTTTTGGAAACATGTTTTGGTCAAGTTCTTGAAGAAACCATCACTGTAGCCAACAGCTTCTTGCTTAGAGTGTAACTGGGGATGGCAGTAACAGCCAAACACATCATATTTTAAGACACTTTTCAGTTGTGCTAGTCCTGCCCTCCCTGCTTCAATGGGGGAACAGCTTCTGGTAGCAGAGCTGACATTTTCATTCCCTTGAAAAGATCAGAACCTGGTTTTCATTTAAATGTGTAAAATTATCTGAGTTGTTTTTCCCTCGATAAGGTTTACAAGTGTCTGTATATCTTCAGTTTTAACAGAGGGCAGTTCAATAGGCAGTTTACGAAGTACTGGTCAGGGAGATAAATTACCTTGTAGAGCTGCACAATCATCATTCACAATCTCCTCAGTGACTTTATAGCCAATGTTCGTATTTTCAAGTTCATAGAAACTCACCAAAACATTTCCTGGTATTTTTTTTTCCTTCTTGTACAGCCATTGTTACTTAAAATATAATCTGTGTGGCTTCTGCTGAGAGTTTGCTTTGATGGCTTAGCTCCCATTCAGCTAGCCTTAATTTCTGGAAGTCCTCTGGGATTCGTGAACTGGAAATAGGAATGTTTCAAGCTAGTGTGGCACTTTGATGCATCCCCTTTCCAGGGCTCCTACCTATCCACAAATGGTGCCTCAAAAGTGCTTCATGAACAACTTGAATTTTGCAGAGTTTTTCTGTACAGTTTTCAGCAGGCAACAGTGTGATTTCCTGCTTTCTTTTGATGGTCTTCTGGGGTCAAGTTTTCTCAGTTATACATACGAAGGCCCTTAATTCTTTTGGGTGGTGCAACTTCAGCCCATGAGGTGCTCTTCCATAGGTTATTTACAACTTGACGGGGATACAACTTCTTCCAGTTGGGCACGCAGTAGATGGGGCAGCGTCTTGGCAGGGGACAGCTTGGACTTCTCCTCAGCTTCATGGTGCTTTTCATGGCGCTTTTTCACTGTATGTGAAGGCTGCCTGGAGACACTGCCCTGTTCCTGAATAACCAGTAAGCCCTGGCAGGGCTGCAATGATGCAGCTTTCCCAGCTGTAGTACTGCTGAGATGACTCTATGGAAGAGCCAGGTAAATATGCTAAGATGTCCAAAAGGAGCTTCTATTCTGGACCCTGGGGCCAGAATCACAAAAGTGATGCCCCTGAAGGCTCCAGTGCAGCACAGGAATGATCGGATGTCACTCAGCTACATGTTTAGTTGGAGGAAATAGAGTATGGAAATTTTATTGTTACCGTGGGTGTATATTTCTATGTGATATGATATGGCCATGGCTTGACAGCTGCTCAGCATCTACAGTTAGATTGGGACCATGCTTTGCACTTGAGTTGTTGATAAATATTGATAAATGATAAATCTCTAACCACAAACGACCCCAGCGAGATTTGCTGAAGCAGCAGCACATGCACCAAGGGCAGGTTTCATGGTGCTGTGGTGCAGTGGGTACCATGGGGACTTACTGCTAATAGTGTGGTGACAGGCTGGACCTTCCTCTTCCAGGGCAGAGGTTTAGAAATGGCTGAGATAAGAACAGGCACAAGTACTACCGTATTTTAAGACTTTCCAAGAGATGTTTCTCAACAGTCTCAATTTCTCAATCCATTTTCCCCCCTCATATTCCAACTCACCAACTTCTTGTTCTGAACGGACTGTATCTCTATATGCAGTCACAACTGGCAGCAACCCCATTAGATGCTTCAGAAGCTCTAGTTAAGGGAGTTTCCAGAAGTAGGTGCCTCATGTGCCTCCATCCCCAGCGGGCTTCGAGCTGCTTGTTAGGAGGCAACTAGAAACACCTGAGGGGTTTAGGCACTTCGGTCTGGAGCGATGGGAATGTTGCTGCTTTTCTTCTTTGTCAATAAGAAATGAGAAGTGCTGGTCCCATTCAGGGAAGGAGTCCTGCTCACTGGGAAAATGAGTAAGTTATTCAGATTGTTGATGCTGAAGTGACTGATGTTTTAGTGTTTTAAGGAAGGGGGGAGAAAAAAAAAAAACAAAAAAGAGCTTCCTCTTCTTGTCGCTGTTCCTGTTCAGGCTACAAAAGAAAGTGAAGAGAGTAACTTTGGATGAGCTGCAGCGAAATGGGGGAATTAATAATCACTGCATAGCAGAGCCTTAATTTGGTAATTAGAATATTTTCCTAGGTTCTTTATGTTTCACTTCCAGTATGATGTTTTGTTCTGTCCTTGGTGTGTGATTTCTTTGCCGAGATTTACTCATCTTGCTGTTTGTCCCCCAGAAAAGGGGTATGGGGGTGTGCGTGTGTGTGCTCTGTCACATTTCTATTTGCCTACTTGGAAGTATTTGGTTTGAGACCAAGTGGGATCTTGGTAGTTACTGCATTTAGTCAGGCATTTGCAGTGCTTATTGGAGCTCTATCTATGACCTGATCCTGCCTGTTCTGAGGTCCATGTCAAATCCTCTCCTTCCTTTCTCAGCAGAGACACCTCTTTTTACCTCTCTGTACA
Source organism: Crypturellus tataupa (assembly GCA_034781795.1). NCBI lineage: Eukaryota > Metazoa > Chordata > Aves > Tinamiformes > Tinamidae > Crypturellus > Crypturellus tataupa. The sequence continues at coordinate 2,749,387 of JAWLRI010000332.1, forward strand.
TATTTCCCTCCCATGTGTAGCCTATTAACCAGTACAGACTAGGCAGAAGAAACTTGCAGTGGTTCTCCAAGATATTTCAAGTGTCTGCCTTCCCAGTGCATGAAACAGCAGGGGATGTGCTTCAACCTGGGTCACTGGCGGGGAAGAGGCCACTGGGGCTGCTCTGTGGGCAGCAAGTGCGTTTGGAGGAGTGTCTTGGAGCCCAGGCCTGGCCTCACGTTGCTGCTAGGGGGTTGCAGCTGCCTGGTTGGCTCCATCCAGTGGGATAAGGGAGCTGTTGCCTCAGTGGAGATATCGCGTTTGGTATTTTGCCTACGAGATCACAGCCAGCAGCTTAGTAAAATCATTTAAACATCTGTAACCGTCTATGTCAAAACCTGAATACAAATCATTGCCCGGATTCCACTAATTGATGCTAAATAGAAAGAAAAATAACATTGGAGAAAAACCCTCCTAGAAACAATCAATAAATTAAAGATGCTTGGGGATATAAATTCAGCAGTTAAATGAGATACTAATGAAGATGGGAATTTAATGGTGAGTACTCTCATTACATTGTTTTTAAAATACTCCATTTGATGGAGATTTGGTACTGGTAAAAGGGAAACAGCCTTCTGACAAACACAACGAGAACAAAAGTTGATCCAATATATGGACAAGACTACTGCTATGTGCCACTGAACAGGTTTGCTTCCTCGTTTCTGAGCTGCCTCCCCTTGCAGGATCGGGGAGGGTGATGGAAATTGTGGAGCAGTTAATTAAAAACCAGCTAATGACTGTTCCACAGGGTCAGTCTGCCTCTCAGAGCCTAAAAAGCAGGGAATATTAACACATGTATCATTTTTCTGACACCAGCAGACAATTGCAGAGCCCAGCCACACTACTGGCTTTAAAGCAGAAAATAGTTAACTGGCCATGGGCTGAGCAGGTGTAGCTGGAAGTATGTACAGGGCTCCGAAAGAGAGGGGCTGCTCAGATGTTGCCAGGATTAAGGAGGCCGTTTCCTGCTAAGCTCTGTTCTGGCGGGCAGCACTGTGCCCTTCACCTCGTCTCCGGATACCTGCAGCCCCGGGTCTGGGTGACTTCCCCATCACTGTCCCCCAAAGATGTTTTGCTCAGCCTGTGCTGGGCACCTGCCTTGTGATGAGATGGATTGCTCCCAAAGTGCCCCTTTTTGGCCTAGGTAACAGAGCAGAGAGACAAATCCTACTTACAAATCTATCCACCTGATGATGTTAGCAGGTGTTAAAGAAACCTGCAGGGGCCAGATTCTCGCCTGGCTCGTGCTTCAGCTGGACCAGCAAAGCTCTTGAGGAGTTAGAAGAAGCAGAGCAAATTCCACCTCTGTGCATCCTCCAGCCCTGCAGCAGAAGGGAGAACATGGCTTGCTAATGCCTCTGCTTGCCTTGACGCCAGTGTGGCATTTTTCTTGTGTCGGGGTGGAATTTGGTGAATGTGCTTATTTTTCTTTATCTCACTCTTATGTTTAAACTGCATCTCTGCTGGTACACGCCATTTTGATTAATATTAAACTTCCACATCATCTTTTTGAACTGGAGCAATTTCTTACAACAAATAGTCCGGAGAGCCAGATTTCTGAGTGATTAGTAGCAGCCTGAGAGAGCTGGATGCTTGGGGAGCTTAACGATTCGTGGCCAGATTCATTCACCATGGTTAGAGTGGTGGGCACGTCACAGCTGCGAAACCCTGGGCAAAACCTCAGCTTGAATTGATTTT
>JAWLRI010000332.1:2751223-2785373 GCA_034781795.1 Crypturellus tataupa
AAAGGGGAAAAACTCCAACTGGCTTCAGTGTTGTTCCCAGAGGATGCTCATGGAATCGCACAGTAGGCTGCGATGCTGACTTGAAGGCAGACAACTTTTGACTTATGGGAGAAGCTGGAGAAGAGCCGATATCATAGGAGATATCAGAGATATTATATGTAACATAAGGAGAGAAGAAAAATTTAATTTGTGATTTCAGCTGTATCCTGTGGGTTTGGCACAGGTGGAAGTTCTGGCTCAAGGTTTTTGGTGCCACAGCAGTGATCCTTTTGTGACATCTTCCTTGGATAGAATGTGACAAAACCATTGTCCTGAATTCCAGAAGGGCTTTCATGTACGGAAATATGAATATATAGCCAATGGGTGGCAATCAAGGACCTATAGAGTTGTTCCAGGGCTAGACAGGCAGTTGCTTATTTCATGCTGGATCTCAGAGTATTCTATTACCTGGATGCAGAATGCAAAATAGCATTTGTAGCCAAAACGATGCTGAAACCTTTTCTTAGTGCATGAATGAGTTGCTAGCAGGTTGTGCAGAAAATGGATACTCCCATGCAGAAAACAGAACTGTGGGCTGGGGGTGTTCGGTCAGCACGTCTCAGGTTCTGAAATGTGGACATTTTACCTTATCTGCTTTCAGCTCTGGATCTGTAAAACCTTGCTGATGGTCAACCAGCAGAGCGCCAAATGCAGACAACCCAGTGAGCTCACGTACTGGGCAGGGAGGCAGAAGCAGTACTTTTGAACACTTTTTTTTTTTTTTTTTTTCCCCCGACCAAGAAAAATGCATTTAGATGGAGAATTTCTTTTCCGTCACCATTGATGCTTTTGACCCATGTGTTTCTCAAACGGTATTTATATTACAAATGTACAAATGACCTTCTTAGCTGAAGAGGGCTGGGAATTCAGCTGAGATTTGCACCTAGATATTTCAGGCTGTTACAGTGCAGCAGATGCAGGGTGCCTTCAACAGAGAAAAACCATCATGGGCCAGTTATGTCAGGAAAACTTGCTGCTGTGGTTTCTGTGAAATGCTGAGCACTTGCTGAATAGAAATTTGGGATTTTTAGTGATTCCAGAGACTGGGTCTGAGGTCTTGATACTCTATTACTGAAGCTCAGAAATTACTTTAAGATACTGAACATTGATGGTGCATTATATCTTGCTGTGGAAAAGGTCAGCCCTGTTATTTGTAGAGGGAGGGTTGCCTTTGCTTCATGGCTGGCTGACTTTTTGGGCTACATGGTATAATTTATAACTACTTATTGTTTGCAGACACAGGGCTAAGAATATTTTGTGTGTGAAACTTAAAATTCAGTCTGTTTTAGTTGAATACATGGAATAGAATTCTTCTGTCCTGAGGTAGATGGAGATATCTGGTCTTGTCATCCTTGGCTTCCTCTTCAGGAAGCAGAAAAAAAAAGGTACTTCTAGGCCATGAGTTATCTTATCTTAAAATAGCTACAGTTCAGATGCTCCAGAGACCCTGGCAAGGCAGGTAGGCTGGGATTCCCTTGCATGTTGGCACCTACAGTGGATATGTTTTTTTGCTGAGGCAAATCCTATTGACACCAAATCCTGGTGTCTTTCTCTTTCCTGGGTGTCTTGTGTAAAACCAACTTGATGTTAATGGACATGTAAATTAAGAATCTACTTTGTGCAGGTTTTAGATGCTTGAGCAGTCTTCTTAAAATTGGCCACCTACTTGTAGCAGTGAACTCGCTTAAAAACATGAAGGAATATAAATTCTTTAACAAATGCAAAACACTCCATCATATTTTTGGACTGTTACCCTCAGAATTTGCAGTTCCATGCAGAATGCTTAAAACTACCCAGAAATGCATTAGCTGTCATGGCCCATTTCTTCAGTGCAACTTGGTTTTTGAGTAGCATGGTTACATTTTTAAGCTAGCTCCAGGTGCTGCTTGATACTGTTCTATATGAGCAAATGAGATCAGATCCTCCTGTGCAAGTCACTCTCCAAATACAATTTAAGAGTTTTATTGACCTGAAGAACTTCCAGTTTCATTGCTGAATTGTACTAAGGATGGGAAGTAATGTATTTCCCCATTTTTATATGGGGAGCTGACTTTGGATTCCCTGTAGCTGTTTGCGAATAGAACAGGCTGCACTTGCATTGCTGCACACAGGAGTCTGGGTGCCTCGCTCCTGTCCATGGCAGGACTCCGTGCAAGATCCCAAGTGGCTGTGGCCTTGCACAACAGCTAATCTGGGCAAGCTGAGGGCTGCCCCTCTCGTTTGCCTCCAGCCATATGTTCTTGTCATTCCCCTCACGTGAGGTCAAGCAGCCACAAGAAAAACAGCAGCCCCCAAAGCCAGTTTTTGTCTTGTTAACAGGTTGAATCAACGCCTGCAAACTTACGATCACAAGATCCTACCTGTGGGGTTGGGAAGCCTGACAGCCCTCGGCTGGGTTAGTGTACGTGCAGTACTGAGTTACGCCAGCAGTCTCTCCATTACTGGTGCTAGTACCTGAGCTGCAAAATCATCTCTCCCAAAGAACCCAACTTAAAACAATATCTACCTTTTCCAGGCACTCTATTCAAGTTAACAAATGGATAGTTCACATCACAAAGCCCTGATTTTTATCTGCTAGGATGAATTTTATTAATTTATTGTTATGGGAATGAGTCTGACTTGCCCTGGTGTGTGATCAGTCTCCGACTGCATCAGTATGTGTAGACTTTTGTTATGTAAATACAAATAGTTTCCTGAATGCAGACTGAGAATATTTTTATTAAAGAAGCAGGGTAGTCAAATGAAGCATAGACTCTAGACACCTTATTATAAATTAGCCAGAACAGGAACCAAATATCACCAAATAAGACTTAAAAAAGCGCTGCTGTTAAAACCGGGACACCCTCCAAGGCTTTAAATTCATTGCAGCTGACTGTGAGGAATCCCTATTGACTAATTCATTTTCTCGTCTGACAAATAGCCTTTGAGATCACATAAAGTATATATAATGTGTGTGCACGTGAGTGGCAGGTAGAGAAACATCACAAATTACATTCTAAACACATAAGACTTAATCTATTACTTGGTTGTTATAGCTGTGTGATTTCAGTGCCCCCCAGCAACTGCCATTTGTCCAGATGTCACAGAGATGCTGGTGACCTGGCCAGGTATGAGCTATTCGGGACAAGAAAGCAGCATCCAGGTCATTTGCTCTCAATCCTCCGGCCTGGAGAGTCGGTGCCCAAGTGACCCTACCAAAGTTAGACAAGTCAGTACAGAAGCTAGGGGGAGTTTGGTGATGAGACAGCAGAGGATCACTATAAATATTAGTGGCTTGTTTCAGAGTTGCCTGGTTTATCAAGGGAACCAACCCATAGTAGAGTCTCTAGATAAACCATCTACAAGGGTCTTCTGGGAGAGGACACATTGGGATTCCCATTGGCTGGTATGGGAAGTGTTATAGGGAAGGTGCTTGTCTCCACCTGGATCAGTGAACGAGTCATGTCCCTGGGACAGACAAAGGCTCCAGGGGCAGCTTCTCCTGGGGAAGATAAGCAGGGTGCCCCTTCTCCTTCTCTTTCTCTGCAGGTAGCGTGCCAGGAACTGTGCTGCTGTTAGCAAAACTTGGCTCAAAGACAATGAGAGAAACAACCTGGGAAGGAGAAGGGGAGATAATATCAAGTGGTTGTTGGCGTTTATTTCCCTGTCTTCACTGAGATCTTGGATATTGACAGGCAGATAGATGAGGTCCAATGGGAAATGGCAGAAACTGAGTTTCACAGAGTTCTAGAATTCTAGAATTTCCTGGTAGTTCCTGGTTACATACATCCTTCATTTAAACAGCAGTACGAACAGACCCTGAAATAACTGCTTAAAAAGAAGTGAGGGGGCTTTTGTAAGGCAGAGTGGGCATTAATGGCATCAGCCTTATAGACGGGGCCTTTTCAGATAAAACATTTGCTTCTTTGAGTGTGAGACTTCTGGGGAGGGCTTTTCTTCTCGTCGCCTCCTCTGTGTGTGTAGGCACTGGGTCTCACTTGTTCCTTGTCACAAATTAAGGAGACTGCTGAAGTGCAGAACGTGCCGTATGGGCTTCACCTGCTTGGCTTAGCCGTCCCCTGCTGCCCCTAACTAAAACTGAGCTGTACAACACAGTGGCTTCCAGGTGTAACCTAAGCTAAACCTCAACACCCTTCCCTGGCCTTCGCAGTCGGCACTCGTGAGAGACCACCGGGGGAGGATGATAAAAATCGATTTCTTTCGCTAGAAATATTTCCTCCTTTGGAGGCAGCCCGAGGCGGCTCTGCCTCTAACTGGTTCTCCCAGGGGTTTGGTAACAGTAGCTCAGGAGGCTCGAGCTTATCTGAGGACCAAACAGTAAATTTCTCATTTCCGCTTAGTGGTGAGGTGTTTAATTGCTGCTTAGTTTCGCCAGTCGAGTAATTCACACTGACGTGCGAAGAGCAGCCACGAGCAGTTAGGGCTGCATTCGGGGGCTGTGGTGAACAGTCCTGACATCTCTGTGCAGGCACCAGCTCTGCAGGCTGTTCAAGCTTCTGCTCTCGAATGGGCAAGCAATCTAGAGAAAATTAAGTCTGAAAAGCCACGAGAGGTTGAGAAAGGCAGTTTAAGGAGAGCAACCTTGTTGGGTGAAATTTCTTGTACTGCACAGATCCAGGTTGAAAAATTAAAGCGTTACAATCTTACTGGTAATTTATAACGAAAAGTTCAATTTAAAGACAGTGAAACAGAGTTGAAAAGAAAGAGAGGGTATCCGCTCCCTAAAATCCATGTGAACATATCTAATATCTAATGATTTAAAGCTGTTCTTAAGGCTGTATCAAGGTATGGAAGTAGGTACACGTGGATGTGACAGTACAGAGCATGCAACTGTGCTTAGTGGGCCTGACTCTATCCTTACCTGCACTAGTGTGAAGCAGGAGTAACATCTCCAAAGTCTAAATTGCAGCCTCTGAAGGCCCTGATTCTCTCCACTGCCCCGTGTGTTTTTCCACTTGCTGGTAGTGGATGTAAAATTCTGGTGCAAAGTTGCAGGGAGTTCTGACTTGGCAGCAATTTAAATCTGCATTTCTCTGTAGTAAATCCAGGATTGCACCTATGTGAGTAATGCAGGCAGAATGGTCTGATTATTTTATATATTTATTTATTGTTTCCTCTGCCTGTCTGATACCACCAGTCCTGTGTGGGAGCTAGCCCACATGTATCCGAGCATCTTTAGATATGGTGCCCGCGCAACTCGGAGGAGGACAAACAATTTATTTTCATGAGTTGGAAGTGGAGTGCACCCAAGGAGGAGAAGTAAATTTTTGCCACAACCTCCTTGCAGCGGCTGGTGTGGTAGCTGGGGAGTTACAGTTTGTAGCACCCTGGGATCTGTGTGTATTTATTACAATATTTATTACGTTCACTAGAGACCTTGTAGTGCTAGCCCTGGCTTTTAGGTCACTATACCTTGGTTGGCCACATTGCTGAAGCAGTGCCCCAACATCTCCAAAGGGCAGACTTTGTGGCTGCAGTAGCGCTCAGGGAATAATCTGCTTATTTCAACTATGCAAGTGGCTGATTAATATGTTGGGCTGCGACTGCTGTGGTTGCAGCTAGGTAATAAAAAGCTGCCATTCATGTTAAAAACTGGCAAACACTCTTCTCCAACTCTAATAATACAAATAGACACAAATAGATATACCAAGATCAGTTGTCATTGCTGTCTGGTATTCAGGTGTACATCGAGGGGACTTTGGGGAGGATTACTCCCAAAGAAGGAGGTTGTCAGCCGAGGAAGTTTCATCACAGGCTCTGGGGTCTGATCCAGGAACTGATCATTGGTTCTCTGAGCTCGTGTAAAAGAGAAATAGTCAAGGGCTTCAGAGTGCCTAACGGCTTAAATATGACCTCCAGCTCCAGCCTTGTGTAGTTCTAGCTTTGTCATAAATAAGTAATGTTTAAAACCTTGTGAAAATCTGAGCCCTCATGCATGTGATAGCTTAAAGAGGTTTGGCCCTTTTGCCATCAAATATCATGTTGACTGGAACTTATGAGCAGACGTCCAGGCAAACAGTAATATAAGCCAGCGGCGTCCAGGCCTGCCTGCAGGGTCCCGTGTATTCTCTCCTTGCTGTCTTTACGTGGTAAGAGGTGCTGCAGGATAAGGGGTGCCCGCAGTGCAGCAGGAGGCTCGGATGGCTGCCGGGCTGCATGGTTTCTGAATGACGGAGCGTCTCTTTTCCTTTCAGGCCATCTAATTTCTCTGTGCCTACTTTTTTGGCTGCCCTTTGCCCAAAGTACCACACTCAAATGCCACTCTGCTGTCTCTGAAGCCCAGGCCTGTCTCTATTCACATCAGCTGGGGTATTTTCCATGTCATTCCCTTCTCTGTGTCCTGTTTGTTCTTTCTCCCGCTCCTGCCTTTGTACCTCAGTCAGGCTGAGCTCTGTGTGTGGGATGACCACTCAGTGCCCTGCAGCCCTGGTATCCACGTACTACTGGAACCAGCCCGTCTGCCTTTCGTCTCTCCTCATTCCTGGTGCTCAGACTGTATTTCATAATGGAGCGGGATCGTCTGTAGGGCGACTGCAGAGCTGCTGTGCCCAGAGCTGCCCCTGGGCTGGGGGACACGTTCCCCTCTTTGACCTTCTCCATCTTGTTCCGTAAAGACTGTGGCAGAGCATGTGGGGCAGGGGAGGCCTTAAGGTCAGTGGCACGTGTCTGGATAAGCATTTCATCTTTTGACCTCTGCGGAAGGGTTATATGCTCCATGAAGTCCTTGATGCAAAGGGATGCAATTCCTTGGAGAGAATTCTTGCCCTTGGTAGGGCTGAATAAACAGACTGAGTCTTCACCACCTGGGAGCAGGAGATAATCTCACGACTCCAGAAGCTCATGACTTGGAGCAGGACCTATAATTCCTGCTCCCAAACTCGGCCTGCCCAATGTTCAAACACTGCAGTCCACTGTCTCTTGGGGAAACATACCTGACACTCCCTTCGTCTTTTAGTATATGAATATGTAAGTTGAAAGGAATAGTAGAGTGTTTGACCTGAGCTATTGCCAAAACCAAAGTTTATTTGCATGTTTTTAGCTCCGAATAGTTTGTCAGCTTTTAAAAAGCAAAACAAATGCTAATTGGCTAAACCCAGAGAGTTTTCTCATGCCAGTCCCTAGGTGTTTGCATTCATCTGAGTTTCATGTTTTCAAATTGCAACCAGAGAATCAATATCATGTACTGAGCACAACACAATATAAACACAATCAATTAATTCCTTTATATGGAAAAGGAATCGGAATCCAGCATATCTTCTTTCTTGGGCAAATTATCAAGATAAGAGAGTTTCCTGTAGCTGAAATCAGAAGTGCTAGAATTCTGTGTACTTAATCTATGATTCCTTATAACCTACATGGAATTAAGTGAGATGCAGTTGTATTCGCAGGAGTTCCATTATCTTTAACTAGATTTTAATTTTGTATTTAATTGTTTTGTTTTATTTTTTTTAAATATGTAAACACTTTCTCTTCCATGCGCACAGCCAAAAGGTGAAGAATTCAATATTCACAAAAATACTCTTTGAGAATAATAAAAATATGAATATACTACTACTTTTCAGAGGAAGAATTTTGAACTGTTTAAACATCTTTCCCCAAAGGTTTACAGAGTATAATGCTTTACAGGGTAGAACAAACCTTTTATGAAACTGTAATGAAACTATCTATGAATATGTGAAAACACAGGGGTAGAAATAATCAAAGCCATAAAAACTAGAGAAAATATACTTTTTAAAATAGGTTGTTGTGTGTTTAAAAAAAAAAAAAAAAACAGGCTGATGGCATCGTTTTCCTTTGAGACTAGCTGTTGAATCTTGATCTTGTAACATTCCAGAATTTAAAAAATTAGGAGCTTAAGGAGAGTAAATCAATCTCTGCAATCATGGTGAAATGAGCCCTGGTTGGCAGCGATAGGATGCCTTCCCTGCGAGGTGAAGGTGTGCGGCGGTACACAGGAATCGGGGAGAACAGCAGCCTCGCAAAGTGTGATGCCCTTTGCTGGGAGGGAGCAGCAGTTCCCTGAGCGCATCTAAACACTTTGTTGGAATCAGCGGTCTAAGGTGGGCACTTTGGTTGTCCAGTTGGTGAAGGAATAGAAACAAACTAATAGAATGATCAAGAAATTTTAAAAATTATAATATTTGGAAGATACTTCAGTCATCTTTGACTTAAATAGCCCAGGTGTAGTTTTCAAATAGGTAATGGTAAATATTTGATATCTCCTGTCACAGCTGATGAGGAGGTTATTTACTTTTGGGTCCCTAGGCTCAAACTCTGAGCCAGGTGATTCACATATGGAAAACCTTGCCATGGGGATGGTCAAATGCTGGAGTACTCTAGCCAGGGAGGTTTGGGAGCATCTGCTTTCCGAGGTGTTTGAGAGGTTAGACGGCTGTGTCTCGGGAATGACACAGCTGGAGCTGACCCTGCTTTGGAAAAGCAGGACAGATTCAAAGGCTTCAGGTGGCTCTCTTAAACCCCCATTTTCCACAGTTTGGTGGGGGCAGCTCTCAAGGCTGAGATGTTTCTGGGTTTGGAAAAAACTTGTACCACAACCTCCCTGCTGAGCATCTCACAGGGGTGGTGTGATCTGGGAATGGTCTCAGAGTAGGTTTGGCTGCCTTTACTTTCCTCAGCCTTAGGAAGGGCTCAAACTTGCCCAATGCTCTGTCATATGTCTCCTCTCTGCTTTGACATCTGAGTCCCAACTGCTTACAGATTGCCTGGTTTTGGGCTGAATATCTCTTATTAGGTTGGTAGAATCTAAGAAAATCTTTTCTAAGCAGGTGAAAACAGATATTTTTTTTCTGCCACAGCTTTTACCCTGGCAAGTCTCCATGATTATGGTTTCTTTGGGTGCAACTCCCCCCACCTATGAAGAGCAAGTTGCTCTAACATGTGAAGATGTCGCTGTCCAAAGAGTTTTCCATCATGTTACAATCATTAAATTGTGCCTGTTATTCTTTGCCTTTTAATTAGAAATGGTTGAAGCATTTTAGCTTAAATTTTCCACAGTTTACCAGAGACAAGAAAAATTGAAAAGGAAAAAAAGGAAAAAAATCTCACCTAGTTTGTCAGAATTCCGAGCAACTGGAAGAAGTTTCTACAAACACAAGTACTGGTAGACCTTGACAAGTGGCAAATTCTGGGAGTTCCTAGGCGGCATTTATAATATACGGTGGCACGTGCACCATGTGCCTCAGACCTTCTTGGGGGTCAGAGCACTGACGGCCAGAGGGTGAAATCCCCAGCAAAGGGAGGTCCCTTGCTGCTGTGTATGAGCTTTCCTGACAGAGTCGGTTGTGCCCGTACCAGCCGTGCCAGCAGGTCGGACTGTATCCTCCAACAGAGGATGGGAGGGAGGAACTTGATGCTTAGAAAGTGCTGCAACAGGGAAGTCTATTTTGTACCTTTGGGGAAAAAAAACTTGTTAAAACTACTGGAGTGAAGGATTGACTCTCCCCACCCACTCCTGAGTATCTGTCTAATCAAATATAACTGCCTCTGTCTAAATTTTGGACATCGCTTCCTTGCATGGATGTTCGGGCTCTCCTTACTTCTGGGGGCGCTCGTTGGGACAGAAAGGCAGCTAATGGGGATGGATTCCCTCCTGCTGTTAGGGAGTGATGTTGCCTTATGGTTTAGGTCTGCGATTGTTCGAGCTCTTTGTGTCCCACTGGGGTAAAAGTTGGGGCCTGGGCCACAGTAGTGGGTGGGAGCCACCGCAGTGTCCCAGAGCCCATCTCCACCCATGGGATGCCGTGACAAGGGGTCGCTGGTTACGTTTGTCCTGAGGAGGTGCTCAGCAGCAGTGCTTTAAGGCGCTGTGTTCTGGGGCACAGTGTTCCTGCTCGTTGTTATCAAGGTAGAGTCCCTTGCTGCCGTCTGCTGTATGAAGTAATTGCTTCACCCAGCGTTGATCAGCAGCTCAGGATTTGAGCAGCTCAGGATTTGAAGTTCCTGAGAGATGTGGTGCAAACCCTGTCCTTTGAGTGTCATACTTGATCACCACCACTCGGCAGACACCTGGGTGTAGCGATGGAGGTAGTTCCCATCCACCCAGCAAGTTGGGTCTCTGCAGACTGCCTCGTCCGTGGATGCAATCGCGTCCCAGCAATGCAGAAATGCCCACCTGGGGTGTCCAAGCACTTTCATCTTGAATCTTAAAAGTATCGCACCGAGGACCTGCGTCCTCACGAGCCTCAAGTGGATGATGTTTATTTTCTGTCTCTTGGCTAGTCCCCTTCCTAACGAAGGAAGATCAATGGACTGTTTCAGCTCACATGACCTTTGGGAATAAAGGATGCTGCCAGAGTAGCTTTATTTCCTTTAAAAGAGGAAGAAAAAAAAGGTAAAGGGTTAAGCAATATTAAAGGTTTAAATGTAGCCTCTTCCCTGATCCTTTCCGAACCCAGTATTATTCTAATAAAATAACGACATGTTGTCTTTTTTCTAGCTCAACAAGGACTGCGAGTTCATTTGTTTGTTTTACATTGCCTGCTCAGAACACTGTAGCTCTATGAGGTTAAAGAGATCCTCCGAGAAAGATCCTATTGATTTTAATTACCGAGAAACAGCCCACAGGGACAAAAGGACTTTGGCTGTTTATTTAGCCATCGCTGTGCTGCAGTATTGTGTAAGGAGAGATCAAATCAGTTGCCCTCATTATTACAATAATAATAAGGCAGAAAAGGTGCTTCAGGGCCTGAGGATTTTTTTTTAAAGGCAATAACCTCCACTACTCCTCCCACTAATAAAAGGCAGACTTGAGGAACAAGGAGCAATTACTATTAGTCAATATTAATTCAATTATGCCCCTGTTATTTATATCATGAAAAGGATTGTTTAATATTTTAGAAATATTCCAACCAAAACTAGGGGCACATCTGTTCTTTTCCAGATTGATTTTTATCACTGTTAAATGTACATCGAATGTTTTTTTACCCCCTTTTGACTAGAGCTAAAGTTGATTAGTTATTCAGCATAAAGAGCAGACAAACTATGGGCACAGTGGAACAGAGAGCATAGGAGTGCCTGGGTTGGGAATGCACCTGCTCAGGTGTTAAACTGGAAAGCCCTGCAGGGCTGAGCAAGCTTAACTTGTGCTGGATCCGCTCCTGCACCTTTGGGCTAACTCCGTGTTGCATTTACAGTGGTCTCGGCAGAACAGAAATCGCTTTGTTCTGCTTATGCCGTTTGCTATTTTACTGCTGGATCCTGTGTCTCTGGATTGGTCTCACATCAGTGACTTTGCACGGGTTCCTCCACGAGCATTGGTGTCTCCCTAGGGTGTTCTGCTTGCTTCCTCCTGAATGCTCCGTGCCAGCGAGCCCCATTCCAGGGCCTACCCTGAACTGTGTCCCCGGTGTCACCCATGCTCCGAGCTGGCTCAGTGTCCATGCAGCAGCCCAGGAACTGATGTCACGTTTAAAGGTTTTCTGTGTTCTCCTTTAAATCAAGGTGCTATGAAAAGATTCCCTGTTTTTTGTCCTGCTTCAGTTGATGCCTTTTTGAACTGCAGAAGATGGGAAAATTCACTGGATACAGGAGCATTCACAGGAGCTTGGTATTACAGAGTGGATGAAATCATTTGACTGAAGTTAGCTCAGCTTTCTTTTACCCTTATGCCAGCCTATTAATGTACTCTTTAATTAGCTATCATAGGAACCAGGCTACTTCTAGGCAAATACGTTGTCCTATGCACATGTTTTAACCGAACCCTATTGCTAGTGAGGGAAGGAAATGGTACAAAGAAATTGAGAAAGTTGAGAAATATGAGCAGCTAGTAATAAGACCAGTATGAAAATAAGGATCTGAAATGTGTTGAAGGGAATTAATTCATGTTTAAAATGAAACCAAAACAATCAGGTGTTTCAAACCCTAAAATGCATTTAAAATTACATTTTAGATCTTTAATTTCACCAATATCCTGTGTATGTTTTCTACCCACCTCCCCAGCAACAATATGGACTAGGTACATTCCTGTTCAGATTTTTCAGTGGTCTGGCTTATTAGGAAAAACTCAGCTCAGAAACTCTGAATATACAAAATCTAAGTGAATAAGAAAACAACAACAACAAAAAAAGGAAAATGAGCTTAGTTAATCTTATTTTCAATGTGATAACATGGAGGAAGAATGGATGCTAAGGTGATTTTGGGCTACACATGACTATGGAGGAGAGGTCCTCCCTTCCACATGTTCCATGCAATTAATTGAGGAAGAACTGGCTAGCAGAAGAATAGCAAAAACTCATAGTTCAGTTAGAACTTATTTCAAGGATGATCAGGTCTTAGCCTAGGTTGTGTTTGCTGTTTTTATGGCTATATCTGAGTTTTCTTTAATGGCTAAACCTTTTTGGGTAGCTGGTAAATGCTAACGGAGTACCTGTAGCACCACGGAGCACGAGGTGGGCTAAGTGTCCAGGCTCTCACCCAGTTTGTCTGGTTTTGGAACCTGCATGGGCTTATATCTTCTGCTGTGATTTTGGATAAAGTTGGGGTCTAGGTGCCCACTGGTAAATTGTGCTACCTTTTTTGTCTAAGTTTTAAACTTATTTCAATGATCCTGTGTTGCTGAGCTCTGATCACAGAACCGTGGATTTCCTGGAGAGACACTTCAGGCCCTCACCAAGCTTTTTTCCTAGTGATTTTGTGATTTTTTTTTTTTTCCTTTTTTTTTCTCTCCACTTTCCCCCCCCTCCCCCCCCTCCCCCCCCGCCTTGAGAAATTTCTGGGAAGCAGGGAAGCCGTGTAAGTGTTTTTTTTTTTTTTTTTTTTTTTTTTTTTTTTCCCCAGTGTTTGCAACACTATCTCCTGCGGCTTAATTCTTACCTGGACATATGAATATGTATATATTTTAGCTACCCGTGATGCAAATGGTATTGATTAAGTGTTGCAAGGAAATTTTGCCTGTTTCTATGGAAATTTACAGGTTGGGTTCCATCACCAACAAGTTCAGAGCAGATGAGGTTATTATGCTGGCATTGCTGTATGAAAGCATTACAGAATGGAAAATCTTTCTATTTAAAGCACTGTCACATCATAAGGAGAGAATAAAAGACTTCTGTTGTTCACCTCTTGGACATGGCTTGTGGTTATGGTTACAGCTTAACAAAACTACTTGCAAACAACCATGTTTTTTATTATCACATGTAAGGTGGCTGATGGTTGCATAGGCAGAAAAAATTTAAAGCTTTTCTCTCTCTTTTTTTTTTTCTTTTTGAAAGCTACATTAAGCGTTCTGAAGCCTGAGCATCTGCCTGATACGCGTTGTTTCCTCTGCAGACCAAGGCAGGCAATAGCTAAATACAAATTTATAGAACAGGCAAGCTCTAAATCCTGAAGTTAGTCCAGTATTTTAATGGGAATCATACTTTGTCAAGGGCACATGTATCAGATTTATTTGCTGGAGATCACAGTTTGTCCATACCAGAATTATTTAAAAACTTCCCTCCCAAATGTAACCATCGATTCTATGGGTAGCTCTTTACAAGCTCTCAGCTCACTGCAGGGAGGCACACATTTTTCATTCTTTTTGAAAGCATAGAATGAAATTTGGTTCTTTGTAAAGGAAACGCCCCTTTATGTGAACTAACCAGTTTGACTTTTTTCAGGGGCAAAAAAACCTCTTTAAACAATTGGGTCTATCATTTTATATATATTTTTACAGTGCTAACTGGCTAGAGCTGATTCATTATCTGCTGTCCTAAGTTTACCTGCTCTCAATAACTCACAAGTTCAGGTCACCCTGCAATCCCCGCTTCCACTCTGCGCCGTTACCATGTCTAACTGAATGGAATTGACCTGTTTAAGGCCTCTTCACTCCAACTAAATTATTTGATCATAGCCCCAGACATCTGTTTGGGGCAGTAATTGGTTGTTTATAAGAGCACAGGAGAGCCACCAGCAGCGAGAGCGGCAGCAAGGCAATAAAGGCAAGGGACAAGCATGGAGGGCATGGAGACAGGTCCTGACAGAGCACTGTCTGCTTGAGATAAGCAATGCAGATTAGTTGGATGCACCCTATCTCGGCACCGGGGCCTAATAATCCCCTTTAGCACTCATTCACAGTTAGGCAGCAGCCAGAAAACTAATACAGGGCAGAATCTGGTCCTCCTGCCTCACCACAAATCTCAGCGGCAGCCTCAGGAATCCCGTGGATTTTACCGTACAATTAGTTTTAAATGTCAATTTCATGGCAGCTCATGAGATGGAAAATAGAAGAATAGCAGGTAAAGGTACCCATTGCAAACTAGATTATTTTAGAGTGAAAGATGGCTATTCAAGATGCGGCTGTCACGACGGCTTCCTGGCTTGACAGCGACAATGTGAACATTGAGGTAAAGGGAAAGGGTGACAAAAATGGAACTTGAAGGGCTGAATTGCTGGAAAAAAAAAAGTCACGGAATTACGAGGCTTTTTGTGTACAGCAAGGAGACAATGTGGGTTTTTAATTGATTTGCAAAACCTTGTTGCAATTATCCTGGAACACAAGACGGTTGTGCTTGAAGGTGACTTGCAGTGGCAGCGGGCACAAAAAGGCGTGTGCGAGGCGCCGCACTTGGCCTGCTAGAGCCACGTGTGTTTTCCCTCTCTGCCAAAGCAAAACACACGACACATCCTGCAGATGCTGCTAGTCAGGGCTTAAAGGAACCTGGAGGTGCTGGGAGTTCAGTAAAAAAGCTCCAAGTTTGCATTCAAACATTGAATGAGATAACTTTTAATGTCAAAAAAATGTATTTGCAAAAGCAGAAATATGCCAGGATGAACCTTATCCTAGTTCAACCCCCCTCATGCGGAATGTATGAGACAGTATGTGATCATACGCTATTTTTTTTTTCACAGCCAGCTCTAATTCTAGCAGTTCTAGGATTTGATTACTCATCTCTGCAACCTTAACTGTTTTAGTTTAAATGCACACCCAATATGGGTATAATCATGGACATTGGCTGTTTGTCCTCTTTCAAAATCTGTTTAAAGAAATGTTGAGGACTCCAGCGTTTGTCACAAGCTGGTACAACACACCCAAACAGACACAGAATATCTGGCTCCAGCAACAGGAATTGGGAATGGCGATCACCCATGTCCTCTTGACATTCCAAATGTTACTGATTATTGACTTGGTGCTGTGCTGCCCTGTATTCTGCATGTGATGAATTTAAAGAGAAATCTCCTAGGCGTTTGGAAGTATATTTTCATAACTGCATCTGACTTGCTAGTATTTCTAAGGTGAAACACCTTATGGAGCTTCTCTTCAGCATGGAGATCCCATATTTCGAGATGCTTGATGTGGACAAGTGCTTTTCAAAGTCCACCAAGATCAAGGTTCTTATTAGCTTTATTTGCAAATTAAAATCCTGCTATTTGGCAAGAGGCTGCTCTTTGCTATAGTCCTTGAGGCAGCCTAGGAAAGAAGAAAACGTGATATATGGATGGATGTTAAGAATGACAGATTCTGAATGTTTGCTTAAATCGTGGAAAGACAGATTAGTGGGGCATGATGCAGGTGACAGAACCAAAGGCCTGTCGTAAATGTGGTTGTCACTAAGCTCTGCCACTAACGACATGGAGAGCAGACCCCTTCGATGTGGTGTAAATGTGTGCTCACGCACAAATGGATATGAACAACCATCCTCCAGGAATATCAAGATTTTGGTGCTATAAAGAAAATGATTTGGAGTCCTCTATTTTTCAAGCCCTGATTCTTGAAATCTGGTAATTCTTTATGCAAATACTCATGAAAACTTATCACGGGCACCAGAAGGAAAGCAAATGTGGCACAAAGAAGAAAGGAAGGGTCATTTTAAACCAGCTTCTTTAAACACTTTCCTACTGCTCAGAGTGCCATTTAGTTTGTTGGTATGGAAAATTTCATATTGAAAACCAGAAGCCAGCAAAAGGATCCACAGTGCATTATTCCCCTAATGACAAAGTGCTGCACCTTGCTGCTAATGACATATTTACTTTGATGTCCATTTATTCTCTTTATTAGCTGAGATAAACTTTCATGAGCCCAAACTCCTTTTGTGTCCTCAGCATGTTCGCCTCCTTTTCGCCCTTCCTCCCTCTGCATCCAGCACAGAATTAAGAACATGGCAAACCCACTTCTCTAGTCTCTTGTAGAGACTACAAGAGAGTACAAGCGGTAAACACCCGCTTGCAGAGCAGAGAAGGGGTCTCTATATCTTCTGTGTGGTTACTGGAGGTGCAGACTTCTGCTGCTTGCAATGTCTTGTTCTCCCAAGTACTCCCCACTGCTGTTGCCTGTGCTCAGTTTTTCTTCTCGCTTCTGTCTTGGCTGTGTCCAGCCTCTCGGGGTTTTTGACACGGTGTGTCCGGGGGTCATCAGCCCTGGAGTTGTCCTCCTTCCCGCAGTGGGAGTTAAGGCCTTAGCTGCCTGCCCCACAAGCACTGGGGCACCCAGGCTCTGATGTGTCTTACTGCAATTCCTTCCTTGGAATCTTTTGCATAATGGAAATTGCTGACCTACAAGCTTGGAGCTGTCTCCTCTGTTTAAGGGAGGGCTGTTTTTATATTCCTGATTAGTGTGCTTGGTCAACCTTCACCGCAAGTGAATAGTCACAAGCATCTTGGGCTGTTACTGTAGGGGGGAATTCTCAGATTCCAGGATCACAATAATGTTCTGCACACCTCCCTCTCCACAGGTGTAGGAAGCCCTGCATTTCTGTCACAGATCTCACATGCAATTGTGGAATCTGATTCAAAAGAGCTATAAAATTTTCCTGGAATATATGTGCCTTGCATTTTTATTGAGTCACGTTATTTAATTATAGGAGCTTCTGAACTCCCCAGGAAGGGACAGACTCCTCAGCCACTGTAAATCCACGCAGCTCTGTTGAAACCAGCAAGTCTTTGCTACTTTACATTAGCTCTGTGTTTTTTATTCTTTATTTTTTTTATTCTGCCTTGCCAACTAGAGACTTATTGTGCAAGCAGGCAGTAAAGCACAGCGATACTTTTGACTCCATCTACATGTCCTGTATTTGTTATCTAATTGCCAATAGACCAAACTGCAAAGGGACTGTATTTTTCAACCAAACGACCTGCGAGCAGTAGGAAATCATATGCTCTTAGCTCTTTGGTCAAGACAAGAGAGGCCACATTTTACATAATGAGAGAAATCAACTCTTCTTTATCAGTGCTTTTTGTGCAATTGCAAATCTTTAGAACATAGCTGCTGCTTAGATTTAACAACTGCATCCCAGCCCTCTATACATCACACACTTGCAGGTTGCTTTTATAAAGCTGCAATGAATACAATTATTTGTAACTGCATTGTGCTAAAACTGAGCCTCACATACTTGCAAGGGGATCCCTGACTACTCAGAGCAATGCGCTTCTATTCAAGAGGGAATTTTCATCTTTATTTGGCTTCAATGTAGACATTTATTGTGAACATCTATTATAATTTATGAATTATAACAAAATGATAGATACCTTTGTAATATGAAGAACATAAGAAGAACCTGTGTCTCTGGCTTCTCTAGATACTTGAGTGTTGCAGACTTTCCCTGCAGGTATCTGAGTGGTAAAACTTCAGCCTTTGCTCGTGTGCTTGGCAGCACATGGGTGCTCCCCAGCACCTGGCAGCCCAGCACCCCAGTGCCTTATCCACAATCAGTGCTGCATATGTGGAAGTGCAAGTGGATCCTGGACCTGATTTCCTGTTGTTTCACCAGTCTTCGCCAGTAGTTCCACCTAGTTATCACGTTGCAGCAGGGAACTGAGCAATGGTACATTTTCCTCTTGGGGAAGCATTTTGTGATTTGGCAAATTGTCGGCCTCCACCAGGACCTCTGTGCTTGTAGATGATGAATTTCTGAGGTAGAATGGATAATGTGCTGGGAATTTTAATGAAATTATGAATTACAACTACAGCTGCTAACAATTTGTCTGATACTATGGTTCTTTAATGGATATTTTTACCATCTGGATTGCCATTTGTATAGGATTCCCAGCAGTCTGGTGAAATGGGTAAATTTGCTAGGGTATCTTGGTGTCTCTTTGTAATAAGGCAATGGTTTGGTGTCTGGCTTATCCTCTGCTTCTTCAGAGGGATAGTTCAGCTCAATATTCAGTTTAGTTTGTCAAACTATTCGGGCATGGGCTCCCAACAGCATAGATTAATCATATCAGCAGGTGGACTTCAAATCAAAAATATAATAATTGATACCACATTGCCCAGTTCAATCAACACAGGCTGATAGCATCTGCCTTACTCTGTGCTTTTGTACTGTGGATCAAATCTTCAAAATGAAGCAAGCCATTTCAAGGAGTTGTGCTATCACCCCTTAGCTTTAAGAGCCCTTGTGAGCGTTCACAAGATCCCTAGAGACACAGAGCAAAATTCATTCCTTTCAGGTAAATCTAGTTTGGTTTTCCAGTGGAGGGGAAAAAAAAGCCAATGGATTCTGAACACTGTTGTGGTTTTGTACAGGATGGATTGCAGTTCTCATTATTTCCTTGTGCTCCCTATGTTTTTATGTACACCATTTCCTATGTCAATGTGAACACCAGCAGCCATAGGCACCTTTCGTGGTGTTTCTTCTTTGTCTTCCCGAGGTGTTGCTGTGGCACAGCCCATTGGTGTAACCTGCTGTATCGTTCATGACCTGAACTTGGCTGCTTGACTTTTAAATGCTTTTTAGAAAAGCTTATTCTCGTTTGATTTGTCCGCTCACATATATTATAATAAAGTACAAAATAAAAAAAGGTGAAAAATGATTGGAATACTGAATTTGACTGTGCAGCAGACAAGTTGGCACAGGACATGTTGAGATCACAGTAAAACCTTTCTAAGGGGAGTTTTTCCTTTGGTGATACGGTCTTTAATCTTGAAAATGATTCAACTATTTTTTTGTTTCTTTTAAGAAAAGCTTATTTCAAACAGCTTAATACATTAATTTCTTACGTATTCGCAGAGGCTTCCACGGGGACATCTCAAAAAGCTTCATTGATTCTTACTGTTCATAGCCCTGTCATGGATTTGGCAAGCAGCACTATCAGTTTTATAGGTGGGAAGGCCTGAGGCTCTGGCGATGAAATGATCTGGCTGTGGCAACTAAGGAACTGTCGAACATGAAGGTCCCTGGCCGCCTGCCTCACAGCTTGGTACCATAACCACAGAGGTGACAGCTCAGTCAGCAGCAAAAACCAGGGCTGGAGCTCAGGTTCCCACTTCCCTGGCAGCGTCTTGGGAGAGTCTGGCTGCCTGGCAAGGGCAACTGCCCTGCAACTCCTCTAGTTCCTGGAGAAGCCAAATAAATGGGAATTTGAAAAAAAAAAAAAAAAAAAAAAAAAAAAAACAACAAAAAAACCCTGCTTTTTCACAACTCTTGCATCAGGTATTTCTCTTGGTTAAAAAATTGATCGACTTTCTACTAGTAAAGTCATGAAACTCTTCAATTTTTCTCTCTTAATTTGAATGAGTATATATTCTCACTGACATATTTATACACACATACATAACATGTAAGGAGATATATATATATATGCTTGCTTTTCTGTCTACTGCAGTAAGAGATAATTGTGTAATGACAGAATTAAATTAATGGCTTTAATTATTCTCCAAATTCCAGAGGGAATCAAAACAGCAGACCGACTATATTTTACTCTGTATTGTATTGCTTGATGAATAATTTGGCATAGGGCATTCCCTTCTTTTAATTTCTATTACTCTGACCTCACTGTGCTGTGTCAAGACAAGGAAGGAAACCAGATAAAATAGTAGGTGGAAATCCTAATTATTGAAGGTAAACTTGAAGGCTAAGGGCACAGCTTTTGAGGAGTGGGAAGTGAAAAGTGTTCGCAATTCTGTTAGTTCTGTAGCAACTCAAGTTACTATTGGAGTTTTCTTAGCCTGTAGATTTAAAGAGTTTTTCAAAGTGAGTTCAATAAGACAGGAATTTGAGACCTTGAGGCCATTTGAAAACCACCCCAGGAGCTCCCTGGAGAATGAGTTCTGACTGAAAAGTCCTGGAGGGCTCCCACATTCCTGTTGTGTCCTGTAGAGAAAACAACTGCGTGTCTTTATTTTAAAGATCTTTAACTTTTTTTTTTTTTTTTTAAATGAGCAGGAAGTTCTGCTGAAAATCCTAGAATACAAACTAAAAAGCAAACAAACAAACAAAAAAAAAAACAAAGCAAACTTGCAACAGGGTAAATTAAAAAAGAGTGAAGGCTTATTTCGAAGTAGCGATTGAATTTAGAGAGTGGGAGTGGGGATATTTGGGGGCTTTCATATGCAGTTAGTAAGGCCAAAAGGGAGATCCTGGCCTCTCCTTGCTGCTCCACATGCTCCAGAGGGTGGTGATGGCACCTATGGTTTAGTGAAGACTCAAAAAGCCACATGGGGAAGTGCATGCAGAGAGGACTTGCCCAGGAGACCAGGTGGTCTTCAGGCAAGCCAAACGGTAAAAGGAAAAGGGCCAAATTTTGGATCCAGATCCACTTGGTGCACCCTTCTTGAAGTCATCAGGGCTCAGCCTCCCCACATTGACATGCACCACGTTGCTACTGTTGGCAACTGCTTCCCTTGGCATGTGTTGAACGGAAAGCTTATTGCATAGCAGGATCTAGAGCTACACGGGGGTGTTATCTCTAGAGCTTAACTCACCTATCCGGCACAGGCAGATTGCTTTTAAACTCCAGGAAAAAGTGAATAGCTGGGAAACTCAGGAAGAATATTCATTTGTTTTACAGCCAAAGGTGCCTTTATCTTTTGATACTCAAATGTGAAAATGTATTTGTCTCCCACTGATGAAATATAATATTGATGTCACCTCCAAGAAATATAGCGTAAGGTATCGCTTTTCTGCCTGTTCTGCACTTTATGTAAACATGCAAACACCAGTGACACCCCGCTATGATGGCAGCCAATAGACTAAACACTTACCCTGCCGCTGTTGTGTAACCATGGGCAATTTATCTAAGTCTCACCTCTCTTAAAACACTTTTATCAAAATTGGCGGTCAAACAGCACTGAACCATGGTGGCCTCAATCTTAAATGCTGTGGTGCAGATTTTAATTTGGGAAAGATTAATGCACTCTCAAGTGTTAATGCCACAGCTTTCTGTTATCTACATTGATGGGTGTCAGCTAATTTCTGCAGAAGGATTGTAAAGCAAACTGTGCATGTTGATGTTTCAGAAACCCAAGCTCCAGAATGGCTAGATAATAGAGAGGGGAATGGAACTATTTTCTCAAATTTCTTTTAAATTAGAAAATGTTTCCCCTGTCTTTCTAAAGCTGAGCTACCGAGTCAATTCCACTCAAGCTGATTCTTGAAGATATAGGGAATATTTCATTTAAAGGAGCAGTTAAAGTGTCAAAAGATACTTTATCAAGGTCGCTTTTAGATTGAAGATAACAACCCATCTTATAACAAATATAGACCCCCATAGGAAGCTTTGTAATTTCCAGTACTGTAAAAACACTAAGTCTCTGTCTTCATCATCTCTCCTGGATTTTTCTCTTGTCTTGTAATATAAACTGTCTTAATCACAAAAAATTTTTTTTTTTTTTTTTTTTTTTTAATAAAATGACAACAGCTAGCCCAATTTGACTAGTTTAATTTCATCCCTGTACAGTTTAGCAAATAGAGCTGGAATTTGGTCTTTTTGAATAGACTTTCATAACAGTGGATGTGTCTAGAGATGATGCCCAGTAACTAAGAAATTCTTTCTGCACAGACTAATTTACAAAGGAAGGGGGGAAAATGCAATTAAGCTCATAAAACCTGCTCCAGCAATGATCCAGGTCAAGGGGCTAATAGTGAATTGCTTGAGTAACAGCCACTCACTCTGCCACTCTGAACAGTCTTGATAATATGATCCAAACTACTCAATTATTTTGAGTGGTATAAAGAGGTGCTGGTTGTTATTTAATAAATGTACATATGGGAAAACAGAAATGAAGGATATTTGGTTAAAAAAACCAAACAAATGTAAAGAGATTTGTTGCAACTCAGTTCACAGTAAACTATTTCCATGCCAGAAGGACAAAAAAGCAATGCTTTAAGGACAGTGAACAGCATAATTCTCGCTGCTGATTTGTATACGTTGAACCGTCGTCCTGGGGTGAGGGTGAAAACATACTCAATCAGGATCAATTTTAAGTCTCCTCTCTCAAGAACAATTCCTTCTTAGGTTTTAAATAGCAGCCTGGCTATTATAATTGAATTCAGTTAAAATCTTTTCTGCTTCTATGTGTGATTTTTTCTATTTTTCTCTTTCTTCTTTTTTTGTCAGAGCCCGCTCTCTCTGCAGAGCCTGGCAGACCGACTGGTTTCACCTCATGGTATCCTGGTATCTCTATTTGTCTTGGCTGCTTGTTCAGTTCTTCCCCATGTCTGTGATCAGAACTATATGAAGAGAGTCAAAATACTGAAGATGATGTTCATTACTTCTGGACTGCTCTAAGCTCTTAATTCCTTCCATGTTTGAATTTTTCATCAAACTCATCATTATATCCTGTGCTTGGCAAGAGGGGCTCCATTCTGAAGCAGGAGTGGAGAAGGAAATGGTGTGATCGACGTGTCTGCGGCACAGCTAGGAAACAGGATCCAGCTCATCCCATTCCAGCTGTTTTCTTCAAAACTGCCTTTGATTTTCTAGTTTGCCTGTAGTGAGACAAGGATTGCACAGCTGCTAGCAGGTAAGTAGGGAGGTGGTAGATACCGGTACCAATAGGTTGGGTGAAGGAGGTGGTCAAGGGTCGTTGGTTCTTGCCAGCCTTACCAGGTAAGCTCTGCAAGGTCAGTGTTCATTTTGTCTCTGGACTCTGAATTCAGTATTTCCTGGCTTTAGAAGATAGCTTATGTTTTTCTTTGACTTTATGAGTTTTTACTTGTTATTGTTGTGTCTGATCCTACATATTTTAAATTTAAATCCTTGTACAAAATTTATTTTAAAAAATGTATCCCAATTTAGTTGTAGTTCAAGTAATTTTGGGGGGATGGCAACTTTTTGTAAGTATTTAATCACATTTGTTTCATATTATTATTAATAGTGACGCAATGTAGAGATTAAAAGTTGGCCTTCCCCACTTTATTTATCTTCATCATATTCTGACGGAGTAAAAGTTCAGTGGCAACTTTCCAATAAGGACGGTTTGTACCATAGCTTGGTGAAAGGAGATATTTAATAAACTGTTGACCATTAAGCAACTGAAAAGGGCTAAATGTCACAATTGTTTGGCTGGAAATAGAGGTGTTGATTATTAGAGAGTTCAGGTATCTACATTTTTTTTGCATAAAGGAAGGCTATTTTGAAGCTTAGTGATAACCTCAGAGGTTTACTTTTTCTTCTAATATAACTGCTGCATCTTGGCTCTCAGGCAGTAGTATTAAGGGTACAGCGGATTTGCATCTCCTACCTTCTGCCTTAGGTCTGTCAGTCTGGGCTCCCCAGTACAAGAGGGATGTGGAGCTACTGGAGAGAGTCCGGCTATAAGGATGATCAGGGGCCTGGAACATCTGCCCTATGAGGACAGGCTGAGAGAGCTGGGCCTGTTCAGCCTGGAGAAGGGAAGGCTGAGAGGGGAGCCAAGCACGTGGTGAAATCTCTGGCTTTTGAGTTAAAAATGAGCAACAGACTTTCCCAGAGAAAAAGTTACTCAGGGTCTTTAAGATAATATGGATTCTGGCAATTTGGGGCATGATTGTAAAAGGTCTGCTCTAACAGAGTGAGTTTTTGTAGCTTTGTTTGCACTTTGAAACAAACTATTCTGTCACTGTGTTCCAGACGTTTCAAATATGCTGGAATAGCTTGTCATAAAATTCTGATTGAATTTAAAGCATGTGTGTGTCGTTAGGGAGACATCTGTTAATTGTTCATGAAATTAATTGAATGGTGACTATCTAGTTGCATTTTCATAGGATTTATTCTTAGGGGCTGTAATTGCTAGGTTTCTTTTTAGAGATGTCCTGCCATTTCTTTTTAAAAAGAAAAATGCCTTTCCAACTCCCGTCAGCCTACACTGTGGTGTTGAAAATGCAGTTTTAAAAATGGGATTGTAGTAACTCTTCATATCAAAGTAAAATGCTTGTTTTTCATACAGGAATTATAGAGTGTAACATAATTGGGCTCACTGAAATGAATTCAGCATCTTTCAGAGAACAAAATCATTGAGCCTACAGACTAAATTTAACAGCCTAATAGAAATATACAGGTGAAGGTACAATTAATTTTAATTACTAGACTATACATTGTTAGTTGCACAGCCATGAGTAAAATTAAAATGGCAATCACAATTAGAAAATTGCAACCTCATTGTGCAACAAATTAGTCACAAATTAAAAGTCCAGGAACTATTATACACCCACCTTATTGCTTTATGACCATTATTGCCCTGATATGGATTTTATTTCTTTAATGTCTTGTCCACCTCTTTGCACCTTATCTTTGTTTAGGATCTCTGGCTCCTTACCAGGTTGTGAATCTATTAAAAGAAATAATACAAGCCAGAAGAGTATGACTTGTCTGCTCCCTCTTAGCAGAAACTTGTGTGGGGCCCAATCCCGTTTGCGCACGGCTCACGGAGCAAGGTTTCTTGCAGTTATTTCAGTGAGGTTTCCAGAGCAAAGGAAATAGTGTTCAGGGGGTAATGGCTGAGGTCTGGGTGTGCTGCAACCCTTTTAGAAAAGGTCAGGCTGCTTAAAGAGGAGAATCTGGAGAGAATCTACATTGGTGTAGGTTAGGCTTTCTCCTATCGCTCCCTCTGGCTGGACATTGCCCATTCTGAGTATTTTAGCTTCTGGAGCTGTTGCTGCTACAACCCCTGTTTTTAGCTGCTCTCCACACTGGTTTATGCAGGGGTATCTTACAAAGTGTCCCGTGCTTGAGAGCTTGGCACCTGCTCTAGGCAGATAGAGAAGTAAGTGGATATAGGGTGAGAGTCTGAGCTACCTTTTGGGTGCCCTGAGATGGAGAAGCAGCTGCCTCGCATCTGGAAACCTGTGCCTATACCTGGTACCAACCGTGTGTCTAACCAGCTCCTCTCCTGCTGTTAAGTAATCTGAGATTAATGATTACCGCTGCCTTAATTGTATGCTGTGAGCTTTGCAGTGACACCCCAAATTCAAGCATATTGTAGGGGCTGCTCTAGGTTGCGCTAGACATGAGGATGGCTCTCAACCAAAACTGAAGAGCCATGGCAAAGGCCCTAAAATTACCTGCTCTGTCCTAGTTGCAGCTGAGGACCAAGAAAGACAAATTCTTATGGCAGCACCTGATTTATGTGCTTTGCATTTAGTCCAGTCCCTGCAGATCTCCTGAGGGAGGCCAAGCAAGAGAATTGCATATATTATGGCTGGGAAGAGCAGGAGGTAGCAAGATAATTAATCAGAGTTTCGGGGGAGGAGAGCTAGGGAAGGGATTTAAGAGCAAATCGGTCCCCAGCGCAGCCGCTGCCTCAGCCTGGTGTCTGTCCTCTAAGGCCATTTCTAAAATCACTGGCACCTGGGCCAGCTAGTGCAGTACCCAGCAGGGGTTTTGCGGTGCTCAGAGCTGCAGCCCTGTTTCATGTGTGCAACTGAGCAGCTATCCGAGGGTAATGATGTTTAGTCACTACCAATTGGGACTGGATTTTAATTGATGACCCAGAAGTGAAAGTCTTTATATTCCATTACCTGCTATTGCCAGTATTTTCCTTCTGTAATCCTCTTTGCTAGAAAATGAATACTTTAAGATGGGGGAATTAGACGGATCAAAAATATGTAGCTGTTTTAGGGGAGAGAACAGATATGCTAGATCCCTAGTTACCCATCCCTACTTAGGGCCTAACAGGAATGTGTTAGTAGTTTAATTCCAAATTCAGTTGTCTGATATTAAATTTGAACCAGAATATAAGATTCATTGGAACAACTTATTTGTTTTTAACTGCATATTGTTGCTTGCATATTGTAGTACATATAGTTTTTCGTCTTGGTGTACATTGTTCTATTCCCTACAGCTAGGATTCACTTTTATCCCAAGTAAAACTTGATCTTTGCCTACCGAAATATTCAGTCCTCCCTCATGTAGTGCTGGGAGAGGGCAGAACCTGTCATTTACTGTCATGCAGCTCTTAGCACCTTATTGCAGTGCAGGGCTTAGCTCAAAATATAAGCCAAGCAAAACTAATAACATGATGAATGGATGACTCATAAAAATCTCTCTCATGGGCCCAAAACTTTCTTGTCGGTAGTTTTCCTAACTCTGACCTTTGTGAGTTTTGGGGTTTCTTGATGGTCCATAAGAATGATTTTTCTCTTGAAAATATGGAGACATAAAAATGGACTTTCAGCATTAGTATGTATTTGGACACATTCTGTACGGACTGTATTTTGAATGATATGTAAGATGAGGGAAACATGCACAGGTACCCGTGGTTAATATTCATTTCATATTGTATGGTATTTACTGGGAAACAACCTATGTTGACTCTTCAACATTAAGAATAATAGTATTAGCACAAATATAACTTTTACAATTTTTAATTTCAAAAGAAAGCCAGCACCTCCATAAAATGGAGTTAAGCGTAAGGCAGAATGACATGCTCGTGATTGTGTGTCAACTGTGCAAGAAAAACAGGAATATTCTCCTGGTTTCTTATTCATCGAGGCAAACTGCTTCTAAGACTATTCTCTGCCTAAGTACTGTGTTTCTGTGCGTGTGGTGCCAAAAGCACTTGGCATGTAGTATTTTTCTTAGTTGTGCTCTTCACATGCTGATATTTTAGGGGTGGTGTTGTAGGAATTGTGGTCAACTTGTCTACAGGAAAATGCTGATGTAGGGAATTATTTGCTTTATTTTCCTCCTGTTCTTTACTGGGAAGAAATTGGCCTTGCCCGTGAGTCGGAAGGTTTTTGGTGTTGAAATGCATGGAAGACCTGCAATACAAATATCTTGTGATTTGGGTCAATAACTTTGCATTAATATTTGCTGTTAGTAATAAGTGGGTAGAGTCTCACGGGAAAGCTGCAAAAATGGAAATGTCTCCTTGTAGACGTGTGCTCATGAAACCAGGGTCTGCAGCTGACAGAGCAATTGGAGAGGTGTCTCTAGGCTTTACTGTTGGAGCCCTGAAACTCTCTGTGACTTTTGAAATCCCGGGCTTGCCGGCAAGGAGGGGGAACTTGAGTCTCAAACTTCCTTTGAATCTCATAAATATTGCAAGTCTGTTATTTAAGCACTTTATTTAAACCACAATGAATATAAGCACGATTCTTTAGATATTGCTGGGAAGAAGCCCAGCGTAAACTAGAAGGTAGCCCTTTGCTCAATCCGAGCTACTCCAAAATGCTTAATTTCCTCTACAAAGAACTAATTACAAATCTACATAACAAATTCTTTTCTTTTCCCATAGTCTGACCGAACTCAACAGAAAACATGGGTTTGAGCGTGTAGCTTTGAAATTAGCTAAGCAATGTAGCAGCATTTTTTTTTTAAAAAAAAGCCCTAGGAAACCTTCATCACGGCCTTTATTTTATATTGTTATAGAGCTCACGCTTCAGCGGCTTCCTTTCATCTAGTCACTGGGCTGAAGAAA
Source organism: Crypturellus tataupa (assembly GCA_034781795.1). Classification (NCBI taxonomy): domain Eukaryota; kingdom Metazoa; phylum Chordata; class Aves; order Tinamiformes; family Tinamidae; genus Crypturellus; species Crypturellus tataupa. The sequence goes on from JAWLRI010000332.1 coordinate 2,778,813, forward strand.
TAACACAGCCGAGGAAACCTCTCGAGTATCTGATGTATGCGGTAAACGGTCATTTCAGGGCCCATGCACTATGGGCCTCAGACTGAGAGTTTAATTTAATTGGTTGAAATTAAAAAACATTCATGCCTCATGAAATTATAACCTTTACCCTGTGTGTGTCAGCTACATCTGACACTAGCCTTGTTGTTTAGAGACAAAATCCCTCCCCTATTTAAATGGAGGCTCCTATGGGACGTACATAAGCTTTACAAACAGCAGAGGCAAGCGGTTCTGATGGCGGGATCGCCGCTGCGATTGGGGTTAACGTCAGCAGCGTTTCGTTGAGAAGTTTGCATGCCTGTTTCGGGCTTTTGTCTTTGCTACTGTGCTCTTTAGAAAATCATGTATATTTGTTTGTTTTCAGCACGTGGACTTTTGTTTCAAAACTTGCACATTCACAAAATAAAAGGGAGGGAGCTACAGATTTCCTGGGGAGAAACTGGGAACTGAGGGTTGGCATCTAGCCTGGCTGATGAGCTGCCTTGTATTGCTCAGCCCCTGCCTGCCGTCATGTATTTGTGTGTCTTGCTGTTTAGTCTGTTTTGTTGCTTTAGGTCACAAAGTGTGAGAACTTTTGTTTATTCTTGGATGTCTGCACAGCCCTGAGAACAGCGGCAACCCAGGCTTCTTTTGAGACCAGGGCTGTTACAGTAATGCCAGAGTAAAAGGATTTTTAATACTGTATGTCATGAGGCACAGATGGAATATCCACAATGTTTCAGGGTGGAGTTTTCAAGAGACTGCAGAGAGGTGGTACATGTTTTTTTTTTTTTTTTTTGAGTTTCAGTGTGAGGTCAGACAATAATCAGCACTGGAGATATCTAAGGAACATAGAAAGGGAAGGAAAAAATTGAGAGGCAAAACATGCCTGGCTCCCTCTCCTCACCAGAGCTCACTGGGGGCTCTGCAGGGCTTGTTCAAGGACTTTCCAGGGGTTTTGAATTAGGTTCAGCTCTGTTTCCATACAAGTAAACTTGGCCAAAGTAGAGCGTGTCTGATAGTGGGTCTTCTTGAAAGGTGATGTGCTTACAGGTTCATGTCTCATTAATGACAAGCAAAATAAATAGGTAGTTTTTAATGCCCTAGAGTGAGGAAACGAATGGGACTTGTTAATCAAGAGTCAGTCAATGGATTTTACCCTCAAAAAAGAGGAAAAAAGTCCCTCTCCATTTCTGCTTCCAGATGAAAAACACCAAACAACCTCCTCCCCTGTGTGCGCCCTTATAATGATAAAAGAATAAAATGCTGTGCTGGAACATTTGGAGTTGTGGGGCTTTTAGCTTCTCCAGGGAGTGGGGCACTGCTATCTACAGATTGAATCAATCTGCCTCGGAAGCGTGATGGCAAAAGAGCCCGTACACGATAACGAAGCGACACATCGAGGGAAGAGCCTTTACTTCTTTGAACATAGATAAGATGGCTTTTTAAAAAGCAAGCAGGCACAGAGCAACTGCAGCCTCACCCAGCAGCAGTTTTAATCCTCTTGCTTGAGATTGGTAGAAGATTTGGCAGGTAGGAGGATGGGGTAAGTCTCCTCTTGTTATCTGAGAGGAGGACAATGCTATTACAAGTAAGGCAGCAAGAGAATTCTTGCTTGATAATAGAGTTAAGGGGAGCTAAAGGATAAACTCTTTTTGATTGGGGGGAATAATAAGATTGTCTGGGGCTAACTATAGCAAACTTGTTATTTTGTCCCTGACCCATCGCAGGGTATCTCGTGCGCAGCACAGTGAAGGGCAGGGCTGCGTTAGCCCCGCTGTGCTCACAAGGATGTTGTGCAGGATGTTGTGTAGCCGGTTTGCTTTGCTTCGGAGCAGTGGCTTCTCTCTGTGTCTCCTTTTCTAGAAAATAGCATTTGAGCAGCAACATGTCCTTGCAAAGCTGATTTGGAGATGATTTCTGTTTATGGGCCAATGCTTTGCTACCTTTGAGGGCTGAGGTACTCTCTCTTGGAGATTGGCAAGTGCAACAAAAATCACTTTATGTATAGAGAGGCCACACTTGTAACACGAATCTCTGCCACTTAAGCTAAGGAGTTCTCAGAGAGTTCTGTAACCGATTTTTATAGCCACTAATTGCAGCCACCAGAGGGAAACACAACCATGTGCATTAAGCTAACCTGTCACGTGCACCTTCTCTGCTTGTGCGAGTCTGGTTGGGTATTGGAGATACCACATGTGATGGGGGCTGCTGTGGGGTGGCGTTTGGTAAAGCCCCAGCCAGCTGCCACCATGGAGGCTGCGCAAGCCTAAGGAGGCTCCCTTGCCTTTCCTCTTGTAGGAAGAGAAGGGTCCCCATGGTTGGAAGAGCTGCATGAAGGCTGTGATCACTCCTCTGCTAAGCTTGTATAAGGGACATGTTCAGACTGTGCTGAACTATCCCCAGGTACAGTTTGTGTAGCTCTTATTCTACTCCCTGTTTGTCTCTGCTGTCTCTAGCCAAAATAGGAGCGGTATCAAAAGTGGCGTTGCCAAAATCACCCCGAAAGGATTCTTATCTACAGTGTCACAGCAGGCTCTGCCTTCTCTTTTCTCATAGTTTCAGATTTGTTTTCTCATAGTTTCACTTATCAAAGTGGCAACAGGTTCCCTACCCAAACACTGGCACCCTCTGAACAAACTGAGCTCCTCCTTTCTAACCCATCTCTTCCCAATCTGTCCAGCCATGCTCATCCCATACAGAAAGTTTGTGATCTTGAGAACTTCTTTAACCTACTCTGTTCAGTTCTGTGCTCTGGTAGGAAGCCAGTGTACACTGCTGCTGCAGCCCTAACTTCCACTGTTTGAGGGGCTGGTCTTGTGTCCAAATACAGATTTTTGGCTAGATGAGATAGTTGCCCATGATTTGTACATGGGCTGTGCCTGTAACACCTGTCTGGAGAACTGACCAAAAAAACCCGCTTAGTAACAAACCATCCAATGACATAATTCCGTTATTCCCAATAGTCACAAATCTGTATTTTCTCTTATTTGTAGCATGAATCTCCAGAAATATGGTTATCCATTATCCAAAAATAGCTGTAAAATCCTGTTCTCCCCTAAGCATCATCTCAGCGAGTCGGGTGCTCATTGCGCTCTATTACCCAACAGTGTTTCCTGGGCTGAAGGAGAAGGCTGCTGGCTGAGGCAGCCAAGCACAGTGCGTGTTAAGTTGCCTGCTGTGGCCTGGCCGGTAGCCGGGCGAGCAGTGGAGGGTGCAGGTGTTTGCCCGAAGCAGTAGTGTCGTGCCCAGGGGGCAGGAGGGAAAGGGGATACCCCTCCAGCAGAGGCTGTTGTGCCCCCCTTTTTGATACAGGCTCCCTGTACATATCATGCCTATGTGGGACATCTGCGTCCAAGGTGGTAACGCAGGCCCGGGTGGTGCCTGCCAAGGACATGAGCCAGTTCTGCTCCCAGGAGGGAGGAGTATGGCAACACGGACGGCTTTCTCCATAAGGGTTGCTGTTAGCCTGCAATTCTGGGAAATAAAATCCCCGAGAGGGAAAGAGGAGGGCAGAGTCATTGTATATTTCATTTTTAAGTCAAGCTTCTCCGAAAGGAAAAGGGGGGGAAGAGGCCTGCAAGATGCTCACGAGTTGCAGAGCAACCGCTTCCCTCAAAGCGCGCTCAGCAAAATGCCCTCCTCCATCACCAGAGCCCGCTCCTCCCGCCGCCCCGGCCCCATTCCCTCCTCCTCCCCCTCCACACAACTATTTAATTTTGCTCTGGCATGAAATAATAGAGTGCTGTGTATCTATTACAGATGTAAAGAGATTTAGGCTGCCACAGGTTTCAGTAGCGCATTCAAAGCCCTAACAAAGCTGGGTATAATAGACTCTCCCTGCCATTATCCATTCAGCAAGTGTAATAAATGACTCGGCCGCAGCCTGCCATATACCACCCGGCCCAGATAACAGCTGAAAGGAGAAAATTAAATTTTGCTTTTGTTGAAACATTATGATTTATGTATTTGTAATATAGGCTGCGGTGGGCAATTGAAAAAAAAAAAGGAAAAAAAGATTGCTGAATATACTTCAGGGTTACTGATTGTACCACGGGCCACTTAGAGTACTAGAAATGCTGTTCTTCTTCCTGTGTTCTTTAATAATAATAAAATCGTACAAATTCATATTAACATTTTCACTCATGTTGATTTTATTTATATATTTATTTACTTTTTTTTACCTGCAAGTCTTAAGCTTTGGCCATTTACTTTCAGCCTCATGAAAAATAACAGAGCGATGGTTTATGGAGACAAGGCATGAGGTACCTATGCATGTAAAAGTGATGGATGTAGGTCAAAAAATCTATATATCATTTTTAGTATTTTTATAATAATTTTCTTTAAATGGGGTGGTTCCTCTCTTCCCCTCTGCCTTTACTCCACTGCTGTCTTTAGACTTGATGACAAGATATTCTGATATACTCATCCTTGCAATATCTAGACCTATAAAAATAATTAACTTCTCCCACCTTAGAAATATAGAGACAGAAACAGGAGTGCTTCACCCGGTAATTTATAATATTGCAGCACCGTCCCTTAATGTTGTAATCAGACCTGCAAAGTCTTATCGTGTTGTAGAATATAATGAACTTACTTATTCATTTCAACATCGCATTTCATCTTAGTTGTTCTCCACATTACTTGCTTGTCCCTCCCCTTCTCTGGAACACTAGAAAGAAGTTTTATCCTGTTCCTTGTCTCTTTTTTTACCTTCCTCAGTTCTGGGATTGAGCTGAGTCAACAGACCCCTCAAAGAGGCTCGAGGTGCTTTTGCATGGGGCCCTAGGAATTTAAGCATAGGTAGTCATAAATATTTTTCCACTTTTAAAATTGATTAAATTTGCTTTATTAAATCTGAAATTAAACAATTTCAAACCCTCTCTTCCATCAGTGCTTCACTCATAGCCACAAAAATCTGCTAGTCCATGGATATTTTTCCAGCTTTGAGTCTTCTGGTGGGTACCACCTCGCTGGAGGACGCTGAGAGGAATGGTCCAGGTGCTGTATCCTCTGTCAGACCCTATGAGCATTCAGAGGGGGCTCGACCTGCTCTGCAGTTTTAGTTATTTAGGTTCTTGTTATGGTTCCCCCAGTTGGCATCACCAGGCTGGGGCAGCTGCTAGATGGGGCCAGGGCTTCATCCTGCCACCTCTTGTCCTCGCTGCTCTGCAGGAGGAGCTCGTGGGTGCACGTGAGTGTGCTCACTGCCCCGAAGCAGATACCAAAGCCTTCGGGAGAGAGGCTCTGTCCAAATCTTGCCTCTCACACTGGAATTTTTCAGAACTTGGCGCAAGTCTCCAGCATGTTGTCTCGCAACTGTTTGAGATAGAATCATTCTGGTTGGAAAAGACCTTCAGGATCATCAAGTCCAATCATAAACTCATCATCAAGTCCAACCATGTCCCTAAGCACCTCATCTACACGTTTCTTGAGCTCTGCCAGGGACGGTGACTCCACCACTGCCCTGGGCAGCGTGTTCCAATATTTGACCACTCTTCCCATGTTGATTTTTTTCCTAATATTTATTAATATCCTAATATCTATTGCTAATAGTGCAGACCTATGCAGGTCTACCTACCAGCAGAAATGTATTGTGGCCTCACTGCACTTTATTATTATTATTATTATTATTTTAATCCGGCGTGTATGGGGTTAAGCATTTAAATAAGTAGTGAGAGATTCAGACGTGCTGACCCCTAGGCTGCCATTGACTTATATGCACTGGAAGTTGGGGTGTATAGGGGATGTTTTACAGCCAACTCATCTCTTGATCAGGTATTCTGCTAATGTCCTCTGACAGATATTTGGTAAAGCAACATTCAGTCTTTTTGTTGACCCCTTGCCCTCCAAGGGCATACATACAGCAGAGCTGTATGTATGCTGTGTGCATACATACAGCAGAGCACTCCAACTTATATTTAATGCTGAAACATTTGTAAGTACTGTATATCCTATGATCTATTGGACTAATGAAAAAGGAGGTTTATCACTGCAGTCCAGTGTAAATCTGTGGATAACCTTACTGTACAGTCAATTTATTCCTTTAACAGGTTTATTCCTTTATCAGGTGTTTGTAGAAGGTTTCACCATAAGTACAGCAGAGACATAATTTGCTGTGGGGCAGATTTATTTGTTTCACAGGGTTATTATTTTAACAGTCTGATAATCACTATGAGTATGTTTCACCATTTGGTATTTCTGTGTGTATATGTGAATGTGTGTTTATTCATTCCCTGAACAGGTTCATTTCCTTATCAGCTATTCATTTTAAAGAGTTTTATTACATATGCAGAGTGTGTAGGGTACTAGAGTGGAGTAATTTTATTAAGAGATTTATTTTGTGTCAGATATTCATTTAACTAGGGTTCACTGTAACGCAATCGTACGCTTTCACCTGGCCAATTTTCTTTGTATCTTCCTGTTTGTTATAAAAAAACACTTCCCGGCACTGCAGCCTCCCATTCCATTTTATTATTTTATTTTATTTTATTTTATTTTATTTTATTTTATTTTATTTTATTTTATTTTATTTTATTTTAT
>JAWLRI010000332.1:2799895-2850030 GCA_034781795.1 Crypturellus tataupa
GACTGGGAGTTTTGCAGCAGCCTGGAGGCATTGCGTGTGTGTGTAGGAGACAGCTTATAAACGCAGCCCTTGTACTTGAAACCACTGGTGCTCTAGAGGGAGAAAGTGAAGAGGAGCTATTGGCCCATAGGAAGATGGAAGAAGTGAAGCAAAATTGTAACTCGGCTAATTAAGAAAAAAAATCATGTTAGAGTTTGTACTGAGGTAAAACTCCCATTGGATTGAGTAAGAGTTTTACTAGGCTTGGATTATCAGGTGCAGAATTATCTTCCTTATGAAGCAATTGATACATGCCTGGCAGGAATTTAAACCTGGAGCCAAAATTGTTAAGTCTGGTCTCAGTTTCCATGCAGGCGGACTTGCTTTGGCCAAAAACACTAGGTGATGCCTTGGCTCCTCACTGCTGTCCCCTCTTTCCATGGCACCAGGAGCCGGAGGAGAGGCTCAGGTCTCCTCATCCTGCCTGTTGGAAGAGCCCTTTCCCTCCAGTGGAAAGACAGTGTGGATGCTGAGGAGGACTGAGGTGTGCTTATGTGCCAGAATTTTGTAATCATGTACCATATTTCTAGTGATAAATGGTGAGCACTTAGCAGTTACTAGGTAGCCCAGTTATACTACAACTAGTAGATAATATCTGTGTCTCTTGAATTTCCTTTCTGCTATTAGAATATGTTCTTTCAAATAGCAAACTGCCTATCACTTACTAATCTGGCCATTGTGTAACTAATACAATAAATATGTCTCCTGTAAAGTGCACTGAAGTAATGAGCAATTTAATGAGTTAAGCAAAGAAAGATAGAAAGTGAAAATAAGAAACCATGGAAACTAGCTCACTAATCCTAGCAGAGTGCCAGCAGACTAATGAAGACAGACGGAGAGTGAAAATGAGAATAAAAAGGAGAAACAGCTCACGGAAGGCAGCGATGTGAGATATCTGGGCCTTTAAAGGATTTCAGTGTTTGCTCTTTCCACTAAGCCAACATTTCCTTTTTTTCATAATTGTCCCAAAATGGTTTTCTGTAAAGGACAGCGAGTCAAAACTACTTTTTGTGATCAGACCTTTTTATCGGCCTTGGATTTCCTGGTCTCTCGTACCATAGTGCACAGATCATTGGGGATTCCTAATAGGCAGTGCTACTTAGAGATGTTAATTAGCTAACTCCACTTTCCTTCTTGTCCTGGCCACGTTTCAGTAGTACCAAGTCAGCAGCAAAACACTGTGCCTGTGTGTGCCCAGCTGTGATGGAAATTCTACTGCCATCCCTGGGTCTGGCAAAAGTGGGTTCAGATCTGTCTGGTTCTTGCCAAGGTCCACTACAGCCCCAAAGGCACCACTGGACAAGCTGGCTCCAAACCTGACCTTAGGCCTGCTGCAAAAGTAACAGAGAGATAAAGGAGCTCCCCTGAGCTCCTTACTCTTTAGAGTGCCTGACCCACCCTCTAAAGAGACTTGGGTCAAAAAGCCAAGGTGGAGGAGTTTTGGGTCTGAATGACACCCTACACATCCAGACCTGAAATATAACTCCAGGGGAAGAGTGGAGGAGTCCTCAGTGAAGTTTACTCCCTGAAAATCCATCAGGCGTTTGAATTCATCCTTTTCCCTGGGCACTTCCATGGCACGCTGGCAACCTGCACCAGTCCCTGTCTGGTGGCCCCGTCTCATCGGCGGTGACAGAGCGTGGTCACAGCCTGCTCCAGGTTGGTCTTTGAGTTGGTCGGTTTATGTATCCTCTGAGATTACTGTGATGGTTAATATAGGATGGGTGCTTTGTGAAGACACCTCTTTTCTTCATGCTCTTCAGAGGTAACTTGGGGTGTGTTTTCCACTGGGTTATGGGCAAATCTATGAGGTGAGGGGGATAGATTTTAATATCATCTAAATACATGTATCTTCTGAGACTGGGAACTGTGGAAAATTATTGATTTCGTATGTTTTCATACTAGTGATATATGGAAGAGGTACTGTCTGTCATTTTTCGTGCTTGTTTCAACTTTTATCTTTGTGTATGCAGATTTTACATTAGCCCCTCTTTCCCGTAGGACTATGTGCAATCATGTATTTTAAAACTCTTTAATATGAGTTTTAACTATTTAAGAACTGGACCTAAAAATCTTTGATTCATCCTGTAATGTGTGCTGCATGGTGGATGCTAATGGTATAACAGAGACCATATAACAGTATATTCACTGCAGAATTCCAGCTGTTTTAGTCAATTTGGGAAGAGCAAAATAAAAGAAAGAAAAGGAAAAGAAAAAGAAAAGAAACACAGTAAAGAGAACTTGGTGAGCAGTATAAAACAATTGCCCTTTTGAATCTGTAAAAATGATTCTTAATCTTTCTTTTGTCTACTCTACAGAAAGCCAGTGATATTTTCTGGACAAATTATCTTTATGAAAAATACTTTTTTTCAAGAATGTGGAAGCAGTAGCATCACCATCACTTCTTATCCAAAATCACCACATTCAATAACTGACTGATGCTACTATCTAACCCCACTATCTAATGCCACTTTAGAGAAAAGGCTACTTTTTCTCAGAAAGTATTTAAAACTCCGAACTGAGTATCCCTCATCCTTTATGTAATATGTGGCTTAAAATCTTCTTGTTTTGGTTATTATCAGTAAAATATACAGGAGAGAGTCTTTTCAGCTGATGATTTAAACCTAAAGTGAGGAGTAGACCTGTGTAGCAGTGGTCTACCCCGGGTTTGCTGGGACCAGCTCCCAGCCCAACGCGGGCTGTGCTGCCAGATTTGACCAGTGCAGGAATTTGACTTTCTTCATTGCTCCTCTCTTAGTGACTATAACTGCAGAACCTGGGGTTTCACAGCACAGCTTTTTGCCTTTAATAATACCTCGGAGCAAACAAGACACAGGCCTTCAGGCACATCTTGAATATGTGTCAGGTAAATGAGGCTGTTTATGAGAGATCTGTTCTAGCCAGTTCAATAGTAGGTAATTTAAGACTATGCTTTAGACTAAGGGTGGGGACTCTCATGTAGCAGGTTAATGCATACATGACCTTTAGCACATCTTGACCTTCCTCAGCCTGAGATAATGTTCCGTAGCAAATTTATTGTGTTGGGGAGATGATTTGTCAGACAGCAGAAGTAACTGGTAAGAACAAAAGGAGTAGGGACGGAGAGGAGCCTGCCAGTTGGGGATACTCTGTTATTTACTCTCTGCAGTCAGACTGTAATTTTTTACATTTAATATCTGAATTCCCCCCTATCCTATGATCGAGCACTAACAGATACTTCCTGCTTTACTTATATTTTACCTTGTCTTGTAGTCTGGCAGGGATTGTCCCCTTCGACTACAAGGCAGTGAGAGCACAGACCCCTGTCTGCTTTGGCACTGACTTACTGCTGTCCAGCACCAGCTAATTTACAGAGCTATGTATGCTAATAAGTAATAATTCATCCTTAAAACAAATTCTCCCTAGTCAGAAACTTGGCAAGCAATAAGCAGCTGAAGACAATTCTTGCATGAGAAATTCTGCTCCATCACAAATGAAAATATGTATATCCACTCTGGTCACAGACTCTTCAGGAAGCAGAATCAGAGTATTGGGCATTTTAAAACACTTTATTATATTGTAGTTATTTACTCTTTGTTGAGATAGCTAGAAAAGCTTATTACAGTTAGCACCATGTATGATTTTAAACCTCCTTGAGGCTTTTATCAGTGTGTGAAATATGTCTGTGAAGGAATTCTCAGCGAATGTGGACTAAACATGTTGAATAAGTAAAATGGCATTTCCACTCATTGTATTTCCTTTTTGCTTTGTGCATCTTCATAGAGGCCTCACCTTTTATTCAAAGGCAAGAGAAACTTTCTGGAAAATGACCTCTTCAGAAATGGATTCAGTTGTTCTAGGATTTACGACCATCCACGAAAGCACAAGCTAGGCAACCTGACCATGCCAATGTGGCCTCGTGTGTTAAATGAGACTAGCACACCAGTCTGCCATGGAATTTGGAATAGTCGCAGGTAGTCTGCAGTATTAAGGTAGCAAAAGAATTACTCAATAAGAAATATGTAGAGCAAGCAGCGTTGGAGTTCTGGGGAGCTGTGCATTCTCCTCTCCTTTTCCTTCCCTTTCCATTCTTGGCAAGATGCAAAAGAAAGTATGTCAAAGAGCTTGAGAAGACAGCGGAGTAATGATCATCAGTGCAACATCTGTTGGCTTGGGCTTGTTGACTCGGATAATTTTTACTCTACATTTTAACATAAAATCATTGACATTTTTTTCCACACAAAAGATTTTATTTGTTGAAAAGGACTTTATAAATACACAGTTATAAATATTTCACCATCTATTAGCAGAATTATTTCTTGTGTGTGATCCCTCCCAGAATCTAGACCTTCACAGTCATATTTGCTGCACTAACACTTCACGTACACACAGTTTTTTCTAACACACACACACACACACACAAAAGTGGATGTGATGTGAAAGCACATTATTCTATTGCAAAGGGCAGCAGTGCTAATTCAAGGACCAGGTTCACCTATTCGTTCAGGAAATTAATCTTAGAATTATACATCTGCAAATATCCTCTCTTACTGCTTAATACTGCTACTAAATATAATAATAAATTATTTCTATCGCTTTTCATTACAATAAAGTATTTTAAAATAAAATCTAGAGATGCAATTCAATTAATGGACTCAAAGAGGAATATAAAGTTAGAGGATGTAACAGTGACAAAGATTATTTCTGTTTATGTGAGCTCTTTGAGTTGCAGATTTTCTTTGTCAAGGCATCTAAGTTTTTTACATCCCACGTTGACATTAAAGGCAGAGTGCTATAACAATAATGCTTGCCATGAACACATACATACACCTCAAAGATAAAAGAAAATCTCATTCTTGGACAAGCTCAGGGAGGTCACCCTTACTTTTTACTGCATTCTTCTCTTCAGGTCCCATTTTGTGTCTTTATTCTTTATAGACTCCAGCAGGAAGCATCAGAAGTAGCTTTGAGAGTTGCCGTACATGAACATTAACAATTCCTATTCCCTTGAACTCAGTTTCTTGTACTGTAGATCTTTTGGGAACAATGGACTAAAAGAGAGTCTAATGGGGACTGTATTGCTATATTGTGGGTTAAGTGTTCTGTTACAAAGGCATAAGAACCTTCTTGAGTGACTCGGAGTCATGTCTACCCTCGAAGATGAGCAGACTTTTTGTTATAATTTTTAGTAGGAAGGGCCAAATAATGTGGAATAAATAATGTTTTATGTTTTTTTATCCACTGAATGCAAGTCTGTGCTTTTCAAGGCATAAGAATTTGGCAAGGAGAGAGCTGGTATAGTGTCAAATTGATCTTATGCCTACTGCTTATGTCTCCTGTATATTGGTGCCTTCCTACCAAACTCATCTTACAGTGATCAATACGGATTGGCTTTTTGGTCAAATGTTGTTTTATTGTTCCTGAAGAATGGGAAGAATTTTTATAAACTCTGAGTTCCTTAAATAATTTTTCAGTGCCCTTTGAAATAGTTCAGTGTATTATAGCAGTGATCATATATGCAGTATCTGCTAAGTAAATCTGCCACAGCGGTCAATACTGTTTTAATTGAATTGTCTATGTATCTAAATTGAAATAGTCAATTGCAGAGGCGTATTTGTCCAGGAAACCCTGTGTAGAAACCCAATTTATTCTACATCTACTAATGGAAAGACATCTGCATAGGAATTATGCAAGCCCCAGGTATTAGATGTGCACCTTTCCTTCAGCAGACTGCCCCTTTAAATTGGTCTCAGCGAAAGAATTGTGCATTTATAATTTAACTTGTCCTGAAGGAGAACTCTTCTCTGTGGGAGGATCCTCTTTAATTACAACTTCACAGTAATAAGATGAGAAATGAGCAAGCAAGAAAGTACTGCTGGAATGAGACATGATAAATCAGTTTGTCCAGGAAGCACGTTTATACCAGATCTATCACCACATTCAGCACAGCGCTATCTTTCTTATTTCAATAAGGAAATCTCATGAAGAAATTTTAATTGCATACTATTAGGTGAAAGTCAATGTCCCATAATGAGCAAAGTGAAACCTGCATTTTTTCTTCTTTTATCTTCATGCTTTGAGTTCCCAAGGATTAACACAAAATGATTTGCCCTTAAATTGCACCCTTTTTTTTTTTCCTTTTTTCCTTTCCATTTGTCTGAAGGATGTAGATTTTAGGTAATTTAAAAGGCACCAAGCTTTTGCTGCATGCTTCATGCCTGTAAGTTGGGAGTCAGAGGGGAAGAAAAAAATTCCAATTTTCAAAGTCTCCTATTGTTAAGGGTGACTGAATGGCAGCCTGCAATTATATGATTTCAATGTAATTCATTCAGTAGGGAAGAGGTTGGTTCATAGATGCCTGGCTTAAAAGATTGGCATTGCTGTGTGATTAATTTCCAAACTTTGGAGGTATTTTCAACAGCATACAATGGAAGCATGTGACAGTGACATTTGCTGGATCTGTGCTAGGATTGTTTTGTAATTGAAGTGTTAGGCTTGTGGGGATCACACTGTCACTGGACTTTCATTTTTCATGGTGTGTATATGTTTGTATATAGAGATATATTTTTAGATATAAGTTTGTGTGTGTGTGTATATATGCATCCATGAGTGTACATATACAAACACATGTATGTTACATGCCTTTAATGTGTGCAAGTCTATATGGGTATTTTATTATGCTGATGTCTTTACAACATGCTTGCAAATGCCCCTTCCGCCTAGATTTTGAAGAATTGCTTTTTTTTTTCCTTTTCCGTAGCAAAGGTAATGATGAGGTTCATTCCTGAAAGGTTTGTAATTTAATGCTTGATTTAGGATATTTAAGCCAAAAAAAAAAAAAAAAAAAAAAAGAATTTGTTTTGCAAGTGGATTAAATCCGTGAGTTATTATCGCAGACAAAAATTGCAATAATAGGCAACTGGGAAGTACCTTCTCTAGAATGGCTTTTTTTGGTCCATTGTTTGGTATGGTCAATGGATTCTCTAATTACTTATATTTAAAATTGCACCAAATCTTCATTATCAGACCTCAAAGACCACATGAGACTTACTTGCTCAGAAAAGAGCTAAATGAATCAGAAATGAATGAACACACAAAATTTCTACTTATCATTCACTAGATTTCTACCTCAAAAGACAAAGAAATGGAGACTCTTAAAATGTTAGCTTTAAAAATACCATGTGTTATTTTTATCTCTTATCTTCCAGTTTTTGACACCAATAGTTTTAAACTGCAAGTTGGTGACATAACTATAGCAACAAGAATCATTCTTAAAAATAATAAAAATCTACAATATTTTAGCATTTTTATTGCATTTGTGTGATGCCATGAGGTTTGCCTGAAGAAGGATGTTACAGTGAGAGGACAGAATGGGGTTAAATCCAGAAAGCTGGTAACAACTGTTATAGTTGGTTCTGGCTGAAGATTTTCTGATAAAAGGAATTTTGTTGGAAAAAGAGGGTCAAGTATTATTTTCACTGGAAAACTCATACCAATTTCTGAAGAAAAGCTTCCTGAGTTGAAGATTAATTTCTTGGCAAAACCAGAGTAAGCCAGAGTTTAGCAACCGCTCTCTCATGGTCCTGTTTTCTCCTGTTCCCCTAGTTATGATGAATCTAATCTAAAGCCTGGGAAATACAACAAGTGCCATCTGCTCTATCAGACCCTCTGCAGTGTTTGTGTCTATGGAGCTGTCACATCAGAGATTTTTAGCTCCCCCCTTCTCAAACAGGCTCCCCAGTTTAACCCGATAGAGCAGGTAGAATAAATCTAGTATGTAACAACACATCAATATTGCTGGCAGTGAATAGTCCAAGCAAAATGGACCATGAAACCACCTGAAGTTAAGGGGGGACTCAATACCCCTTTCTAAATATAGACAGCTTCCCCTCCAAGCCCAGTTTGAACTTCAGACCAGTATAAATTTCTGGAGGAGAGAGGTAAATGGAAAGGAAAGGGATAAAAGGGCAGTAAAGAAGCATTTCAAATATTTCCCTTGTGGAAAAGTATGGACAGTGCTTGCAGGTTGTTGGTGGTTCAAATCTATCCAGCATTAGTCTGATGGTTTAGAGAGGAAATACATTAAGATATGGAAAAACAAAAATTCCGAGTCAGAAAATTATCCCCAAAGACTGAGGAGAGCCACTGCACTACCAAGGTTTAGCTTAAGTACACATGAGGTCCCCCGAGGATGGTGACATCTCTATTCGTTTGGGTCACTGCATTTTCAGAGTAGCTCTGTCCTCAGGATGGGACCTTTAGGAGGTCAAAATATTATGGGGCCACAGGTTGCATGTGGCATTTCAGCAAACCAAAGTCATCTTTTGAGTGAGCCCAGGATCCCTGCAGGAAAGTGCAAGGGAACGCGGCGCAGCCAGGAGCCAGGGCTATGAGATGACAGGAGCTGTCACCAGCGCTAGATTGCGTGTGTGGCCCTGGTGGCAGCAGGCAGCGGGGCACGGAGCAGCCGATGGAAAGGAAGGGTAGGGCCGGGCAGGCTCACACAGTGTTTCCCTCCCTCGGTGGACGGTGGCTTTGTGAGATGGCCACGCGCCGCGCGGGTGAGATTCTCTGCTCAGCGTGAGATGATTGTCTATTTGTTCTGCCCGCCGCGCTCCCATTAACGCCAAGGGGGCCTCGTGGCCAGAGTCCTGAATAGAAACCAGGAGCAACTGTGATGCAGAGATGAGCAATTTGCCCCATAATGGGAAGGTAGTTTTATGACTTGTTTATTCAAGTTACTCTACACTGAAATCAAAACCGCTCAAAAATTACCCCCTCAAAACTGCTGCCACTGTGTTCTCAGACACCACAGCGTTGTTATTTGCACAATTTCTGTGATGTTAAAGACACAGGGCTGCAAAGGGCTTCTTACACCATAAATCCAGCCTGTTGCTCCCTGAAATAACGATATTTTATAATCCTGTTCACCTGACATCATTCCCTTCTCCTAACCATTTCATTTCTGTCCAAGGAATTCCAGTGTTCAGCAGCTACTGTTTCAAAATAATTACAGTTTTGAGAAAAATGTCCTCGCAGTAGGCTTATGATATAAAATAAGAGGTGGCTGGTGGCTGGGTCTGTGATTTGTCTCCTAGTTTGCGATAGGAAAGAAAGGGATAAATAATGGACTTTCCAAAATTATTGGTAAGAACAAACAACCCTCTTCTGTTCTACAAACTCCATGGAAAGTAGTGGCTAATTGCCAGTGCTATCAGGTGCTTGTGCAGGATTTCATGCCAGATTTGCTGTGTTCAAGTTTTAACAAACAGAAAGTGCAGATTTGGATCTCTTTTTTTCCTAGAGACAAGTTCACAAAATAGTGTATGTGCATGTTGAGACAGCATATAAACGGTGTAAATGTTGGAGAGAGCATTATTTTTTTACAGTGTCATGGAGGAAAGGGAATTTCTGAGACATATATTCTCTGAGAGGAGATGAAGCAAGTTATCTTAGAAGGGTAAGGTTGGATGGTGTGTCAAAAGAGCAACAAATCACTGATAATTCATCTCCAGCATCTTACCAAAGCACAGAATCCCAGAATGGTTGAGGTTGGAAGGGACCTCTAGAGATCATCTAGTCCAACCCCCTGTTCCAGCAGGGACACCCAGAGCATGTGGCACAGGGCTGCATCCAGGCGGGTCTGGAAGATCTCCAGAGAAGGAGACTCCACAGCCTCTGGGCAGCCTGTGCCAGGGCTCGGGTACCCTCAAATCCTTACGCACAAAGCACATACAGAACTGTGCAAGGCCCTGCACTTAATGAATAATGAGAAGACAGCCACAGCTTCAAAAAAACTGTGTACTTACATTAGCAGACAGTGTACGCCTTCATTGCCATCACCATCGTGGTGCCTGTCTGTGAAAACGTATTGGTGTCTCTATGCGGTTATGAATTTCAGGAGAAATTTCTTTTAAACTGAATGAGGCTGATGGAAGCAGGTACTATGTGATGGCTGCTCAGTAACCTTGGTGTCACAGGCTGTGAAGGTACCTGGCCTCGGTCCAGTTCTGGCTCAGTGCCACGGGCTGAAAAGAGCTGTCTTTCCTGTGCCTCCACCTATTCCCGCAGTGTCACAAGGATGCACAGCTCCCTGGAGCTCCGGCTGTCTCTTTTACTGTCTCTAGTTCAGAGAACATCCTAATCCAGTCGCAGGGCAAAGAGACGATTTGTGCTGGCCTAGCTGCATTTTCCAAGGTGTTGTCAAGCTGACCCTGCTTAGAGGTTTGCCAGGGTGTCTGGTCTAGATTAGCACTGTTGCTTGGAAGGAAGCCTCCCTCTGCAATGTCCACTGGGGCTGTACTGGGTTTAAGGGGTGCTGATTATTGCTGAAGTCCATAGTGCTGCAAAGGCTCTTTATGACCTGAAAAACAAGTCTTTATGTTCAACAGTAACTGCTCAGGTCACAATTTATTTGCTCTCCAGTTCTGGTGTCATCTTACTAAACTGTGGGCATCTGAGTTTATCTACATCCCTTCTCCTTTTAATGTAGGGAGAGAAGTCCTCCTCTCTAGGAGGTGACCCAACCCATCCATCTCCCTCCATTCACTGCAGAGGGAGCCTTGGACAGTGGACTTGGATGCCTTAGACAGCACACAACTGAGTCGTGGTTTCACATTTGTCACTACCAGGCAGTGGCAGCACCTCCATGCACTACCAAAGTAAATAGGTGCAACCCCAACCTTTAACAGAACTAATGCTGTTTCATCACTAATTCCACATTAAATGTTAAAACTTTCACTGTAGGCAAGAACTACTCTTTCAGTTGTGTTTTTTTATCCTTTCTAGACAATAAAATTTCCTATTTATAGGAAATATACCTCTTACTGAGTATATTTTTTCACTTAATTTGTTCACCTAAAGCAGAGAAGTGCAGGTGAGCAGCCAACACTCCAGGTCACATAGAAACACCTGAATAAGGCCAAGTTTCGGTATCTGTCTTTCCTTTAGAGCTTTGGATGTGCTTTGGAGGAGCTGACTATGTTAAACAGAAAGAGCTGATTTTTTTTCCTAAAAATGTCTTTAAGGTTCAAAATCATAATGACTATGAAAGCCTTTAGAACTGCACTCTTTCCTTTCCCCAGAATCAGAAATTTTAGTTTTTTTTCTGCAGCACCTGTGTGGAAATACATCTAGGGAAGTAAGGAAGGGTGCTAGCAAATAATGATTCTTAATTCTGTTATCAAAGATATCCACTCCTGGCTATAAGGGATAATATGTAAAATGAATAGTTAAAACCACCTGGTTTTAGCAGTAGAAAAGCTCTTTAACTAAAACTGAAGTCCTGGTCACAGTGGGATCTGCAAGTGTGAACCAACCTCTCCAGCTGGCCAGGGGTTCCTACCCCTGAAGGTTTCTCAAGCCATCCTGTCCGCACACCTTGTCTCCTACTTTCTCAGCCCGCTGACCCACTGAATGGAGTGGTGAAAAGTTACTGTTATTTGACCTTTCCATCTGATTAAAATGCTTGGCACTGGGCTTAGTGGCGTTTGGATACCACCATGGCATTTTGAATGCCAGATGACTATATAATATCAATTAAAATGACAGTGACAGGGCTTTTCTTGTACAACTCTTTAATACAAGCTGTAAGACACAGAGGGACTTGGTGGTTTCTTTGTGGCTCGTTTCTTTCCTAGCCTCTGTATTTTCAACTAAGGGGACACGGTCCCCTGCCAGTAGATGCAGGCTATTTAAATGCTCCATTGGAGAGGGATTAAAGTTTATGCAAGGTCACTGGGGATGTGATAATTATAATCACAGGTTTTTGGCTCCACAATGACAGCCATTTGTTATTTTCGCTCGAGTAATTCCTGCAGCTTGGAGCTGTTGACAAGCGTGCACTGATTTACTGGCCCCCCCAGGTCCCAAGGCAGTGTCCGCTCTGAAGTCTGACACCCCTGCCTGGCTCCTGCTGCTTTCAGTATCTTTTCTGCTGTGAGCTGCAATACTGACTGAAAATTGGAGAAAAATATTGTGTTAGTTTATAATGGGATCCGAGAGAGAGAGAGAGAAACAGGGTTGCTGAGTTTGTTGCTACTCTGCAGCTTTCTCACTCCCCTTCCAGTCCTGAGCGTGTGTTTCTGTATTGCAGCGGGGGGATTCATAAGATATTGATATGATTTGCCCTGTAAGACCATTGGGGTGTTTTTTGCGGTGGAAGGGCCTTGGGACCTTGGGTCAAGAGAAAAAAAATTCTAGTCTTCTGAGAAACATCTCTCCTGTTTCTCTCTTCAGCCTCCTTGTCTCCCTTTCCCTTTCTTTTTGATTTATGTCGCTTTATTTTGTTTGTTTTTGCAGTCAGAGGTAAGAGCATTTTAATACATATTAAAAGGTGATAAATTGAGACTAGCTGATGGGTTAGGGCTGATATGATATTTGTCTTTATGGGTGGGGAGATTGATAACTCAGGAGCGGCATAAGAAATCAAGCAAAATCACTTAATAGGGAATCTGTTTTTTGGAAGCACATTTTTCTTTGGTGCAGGCACATGGCTGTGATGATAGCCCTTTATATTTTGTTTATTCAGCATATCTGTGCTCTCCCCAGACCCCCACTTTTCCTCACTTCTTTCCCCCTTTAAAATACCCAGACCCTCCCACTTTGCATCTAATACGTGACCTTTCTTGCCTCCTTGCCTAATCTCCATCACCCACTCCTTTCTTGTTTGCAATCACAGCTTCCCTTTGCTCTTCTCAAACACCTTGCAAAATCTTCTACACCTGCTCCACCTCCTCTGCTTTCATTTTTAGGCACAAACCACAAAGTCCAGGTCACTTCCTGACATCCTCAGGAGAAATGAGGATTCCTATGTACGCTTTATTCTCCTCAGACATTCTTTGCAAGGAATGGCTTCATCAGCCTTGGCCTGATGCCCTCAGAGTTATGTTATCTTCTGTCTGTCTTTATACAAGGTGTTCTGAAGAGTGCTGGGATGAAGGACCTTGGGGTTCCTGTACAAGACTGTGACTCAAACTCTCCCCAGGCTGGGGGCACTGGTAAGGTCTCTTTCTACCACGGGATCCCTGTGTTGTTCCCCAGGGAATGGAGTAAAGGGGAAAGATTTTCTGGCTCTCCCCAAATAATCAGTGTTCTGTCTCCAGCTCTCACTGTTTACTCCTAGCACGGATGTCTAGACTCTTTTCTGCTTGATTTCCAGTAAGTGCCCTTTTGACAGAGTGGTGGACAACTTCCCCAATCCTTCTGCAAGGAAATAATTCTTCTTTTCCATTCCTTGTACCCCTGGAAATCTTTTGACATCATTAGTCAACGCTATCCTCCCCTTGTCGCTGTCTCCTATGCAAGATTGTGTCCTTTTACATTTCTAAGGGTTATTTTAGACAGCTTTCTCACCTTTCAGAGCAACCTTCTTTGTCATTTACACACAGATTTTTCTTTGCTTGCCACTTGTTTCTAGTATGACTGTGTACTACGTATACTCATGAGAGTTCTTCATATTCCTTATTCCTTTAGCCTTTTGCCCTTTGTCTGTCTGCCAGTCCTGACTCTCTCCTCTCAATGTCAGATGTAGAGTTTTCAAAATGTAGATAGTAAAGGCATGGAATTGCTTCTTCTGGGTGCATTACCCCAAATATCTTTTAATTTAGAACATGAGTTTGCTATCAAGAGGAAAAACATTTGGCTTATGCTTGAGGTTTAATTTAATGTTGTTCTACCATCTTTAATTTCCAGAGCAATGGTAACATTTCCACTTATTTAAATCCTGTTTCAGCAGAGTTCCTTATTTGTATTATTTCTTTCTGAACTATTTTAATCTTCTGTGTTTTATCTCTGCCTGCAAACCTGGCCCCATTTCACTGTGAGCTAATTGAAAGAACTTTGAAAGTCATGTAGATAAAGTTCAGGAGAAAGGAAGGTTTGCTGTCTCTCTTTTCAGCAAAATTGAGCAAATTGCTTTGATTCACTAGGAATATCTTTTGCTGGTCATCAGCAGAACCCACCTGTATAAAATGTCAGATCTAAGACTGAGCTGTCTTCTGCAAGCACTTTTTAGTTAGCAAATAAAACTTTTTTTTTTTTTTTTTTTTTTTTAATTTAAAAAATAAATATTTAGCGCACAAAAAAAACTGTCTCCTCCAATATGCTATATTGCAGTGCCTGGAGGTTGCCACTGAGGGGCAAAGACCTACTACTCTTGTGCAAAGTGCTAATATGAAAAAAAAAAAAAAAAGAAAATACAATGAGTATCTGTGATTTTAGTGCCAAAGGGACATGAGTCCAGATTTCCAGCATCACCACTGAAGAGCTGTTATCCAAAGGAGAGTGATCTGTTTTTTCATATTCAGCGAGAATTGACTGGGGCATAAGAGACAATGCAGTGACGGAAACTTAAAATATACTGTTGAAAAAATGTTCTAACTTTAAGGGCAGGCAGTGATGCAACAGCTGAATTATTGAATCCTCACATCTGTAGGCCTTTCCTATTGAACATTGAGAAATGGTGGAGCACTTGCGCCAAGATTACAACAGGTAGAAGGATCAGGATATTTCCTGTAGACTTCACTTTGTTTCATTCCTGAAATCATGACTTAAACTTAGAACTGCTACTCAACCCCTTTGCCACTGCCTAACCTTCTGAGCCTGGAGTGCTCCACATTTTGGCTTTTGTTTGCTGCCCATTTTAAGCTTCAAGCAGGTTCTCCGCCGTTCTCCACCTCCAGACAAGCCATCTGTGTAGGGTCTGTCTTTGGGAAAAGGATGTCTGGTCATATTCTACTTCATTCCTCAGCACGCTTGTGCTGGCAAAGAGAGTCTGCTGCAAACTCCTCAGTCCCATATGATACCGAGTAAAAGAACAGTGCTATATAAATGTAAATTCGAATTCATTCCCTTCGTTCATTCAACAAGCTATCAACACAACCTTGTCATTTCAATTTTTCACACTTCTGTGGGAGTCCTCTGTCTCACGAAGTCCCATTTCCTCAGACCAGTGCCAAAGGTTGACCAGGCTCTATCAGAATACATAGTCACCTTTTTAGGTACTCAAGCTCAATGAGAAGAAGAGGGAGCTTGTTGCAGCCAGAGCTGATCTTTTTCTCTGCTTCATCAGCCAGACTACAGCCAAAAAGCTGCCATCACCACTGCTATCCATATACTAATCTGCATCCTGGCAGCAAAATTTTCAAACTTTGGCAAATGGCATAGTTCATTCCAAAAAAAAAAAAAAAAAAAAAAAAAAAAAAAAACGAAAAAAAATTTTTTCCATGAGAAATATTAAAATTCCAGTAGTCTCAGTGAGAGAAAATCTGTTACAGAAAAACTGTTGTTCAGAACCTCCATTACATTACTACTGGAAGAAGATATTTCTGCTTTTGCCGATCAGCTTAGGACTTTTACTTCCACAGAGTGTTTGAATACAGCTTTTTGCAGGTAAAAGTGCACTTGTTTGTATTTACATCCCCTCTTGCTTAGAAGAGAGGTACCAGTTTGCACATGCTGATATAAATGAGTTTCCAGGTAGCTAATGGTGACTCACTGAAGGGGCAGATAAAAAAGGAGGTGCTTTAACAGGCACCCTTAATATTCTGGCCATTGCACATTTCTACTTGGTCAACTACATGCAAAAAGCTCTTACTCCTGCTGGGACTTAAATTGTCATTGTCATGGTTTTGAGTGTTCCCTGATGGAGCAGCTTTACATGAGCTTTCTGGTGCTTTCAAGTTTCTGTTTGCCAAATCTGGCCTGTTCACACCTTGTTCTTGACATGTGCCCCAACAGTTGACTTTCTAGCCGCCCTTCTGATGTGGTCTTGGTTTCATGTCATGTTTGTCTATTCCGTTTGTCCATTTGCCCTTGCGAAGGGCAGTCCTGCCTAATAACATAGTAGATGTTTGGGTTAGTCAGCTTGGCCCTTGTGAAAGCTGCACTCTTTTATTCAAGATGCATCCATTATTGCTTGAGAAGTCTATGGGGGCAGCACAAATCCTAGGCTGTGGAGTTAGAAACACCTGACTTACATCTGCTTTAACACAATCTCTCCTTTTTCTTTCGATAGCTTTTCTCTGCCGTCTCTTAAAGACACTTCTCCAACATCTGATTTCTGATCCTTACAGAGTTGGAAATTATCTTCTTATTTATCTTAACCTCTCATGTAATCTCCCTTACTGTCTCTTCCTCTGCCTCCTGTATTAATTTTTTTCTTTACAGTCTCTTAACTTCCTTCTGCAATCTTTCTAGTCCTCCTTTCTACCTAATGTTTTATAGCTTGCATATGCCTCTTTCTTAACCTTAATTACTTTTTGCACTTCCTACTCCTAGTGTATTTATTGCTTGATAGCACACGTGAGCCTTGGCATATATTCATTTATCTTTGAATGGTTCTCATTTGCCTTTGGTTCATTGTGGTGTTTCTGAGTATCAGCTGGAAATCTATGGGTTCAAGATTCACCCCGATATTAGGACTCCTCCTAAGAGGCTCTCGCTGCAATTGGCTCCAGTGGTTTTGGCTATAATAGTGATGTTTTCAAATGGCGCCTTCCGTAGACATTTCCTCTGCTGAGTTCTGCTGTTTGCTTAGGCAGAAAAAAAGTTAAAGACCCTGGTGTACGTTATATAAAGAGTAAGAAAACTGCATGTTTTGGCCAGTACTTGAAGTGTTTCAAAAACCACCCCTTAAATTCATACACATATGAATTATTGCTAGCGCATGTTGACTGCTCTTCATTGCTAATGCCTTGTAGGATCTAAGCAGGACGGTAGGATATTTGTTTTGTGGGAAGGGATGGTAAAGAAACAAATATTTTATTGAACCCTGTTCAGTAGCTCCGTTTAAAAGCCTCATCCTTATGGTGAGAGCTTTGTGTGCTAATCTCTTGGGCCAATTATTCTTTCTTGTGTTTATTAAAAATAAATAATGGTACTTTAAACAACAATGTAGGTATTAGGTACATCATATTTTATTCCCTAATACCAAAAGTTGATTCTTTACTCTCTTAAAGCAAGTCTAAAGTTGCTTTAACTTTAATTAAATTCTTTGGAGTCACTCTGGATTTGGAGCTGCCTTGCTGGAGTTGCAACAGCAATTTTGCTTTATTTGTAAGTAGTGGATAAGATGGAGCACCTGAAATGGCCCTGTCTTAGGAATTTCTGTGATTCATACATGTCTCTGAGCTGCCATTCTACTTTTCTCTCCTCTTATGCCAGCTAACTTCAATATGCAAGTAATGATGTTGGCTTAAAATAATGTGTTAAAAAATAATGTTGCTTTTTGACTTCCTTTCTCAAGAATTTGTCATCTGTTTTTGTACAATTCATTGTCACATTTGTAAGATATTGTCTACCTACAGCTGGAAAAGATGTTCTTGGAGAGAGGGTGCATTAAAGAAAATTGCACCATAAAATGACCGTCCATATCCTGGTCAGATCCATGTCTGACAAAATGGTAAGTGACGTTCATGGCAGATGGACGTTAGCTAAGATTTGCTACGCGTTTTGAGTATGCCTGCTCCGAATTCTACACAGCCTTCTGTGGAAGAAGAAACATGGATTTAAAGTACCAAAATTATCGCACAGAGAAAGTAAATTGCTGCTCCTTGTTATGCTGCTGCTGTTCTCTATCCCTGAAGAAAGCCATAGGAAATCTGATGAATATATTTTTAATTATGTTTTCTTATAGCAAATTACACCAAAACTCCCTCTGATGATGTTACCCATCAATTTAGTGGAAGATAACTCAGGGAAACAAAAATAAGAACTGACTTGGAAATCTACAGCTGATTTATAAATTGTCTGCTAAAGGCAATTTGCTCTCTTTGTCTGCTGCACTTACTCGATTGCTGTGGAAACTAATTGCTCTGTTCTGAGCATTCTTTAAAAAAAAAAAAAGGAAAATAAAGCAAAGCAAAAATAAAAATAAACAAAAATGTATACAAACGTAGAAGAGTGAATTACAATGTGAGCTTACTGCTTAATTATCAGCTTTTTGCTGGAGAAACATGCCTAGGATGCAGATGTAATTGCAAATGACAACAGGAACGCGGGCTATGACAAGCACAAGGTGGAACATTTTAGAGCACATCTAGTGCTCCGCCAGTGTCAAGGTCTTTTTCAGGTCAGATCCCTAGCAGCTGATCTAGTTCGGAGCTGAGGGTGATTCAAAGGTTAAGTCTTATACCAAAGGGCTCTTCTGGTCAGGCACATAATTGGAATAACAAAGTCAATATATGTTGCTGGTTGTGGGACACAATCTTCATTTGATCTCTCACACGGCAGATTAATTAAGTGTTATCAATTAATGGCCTGGTAGAAGTGAACACCCTGATAGTCGGTTTTCCAACAGCGCCAAGTATATGCGAGCCCTGGGGGAGGGCGCGGGGGGGATTCACCTCTGGACGGCACAATTGCTTTCCGAGGGACGAAGAACAAAAATAACGGGAAGGCAGGCTGCAAACGAGAGCGCTGCGTAAAGCTTTTCCATAGCTTCTGTTTCTGCAGTGATGCCGAGCTTTGAGTGCATCTGCCTTCGAGACCATTTAATTGCACTCATCATCAAATCCCTTTGTAAGAAGTATTTCTATTACTGCGTATGGAAATGCAGCAAGCAACACCCAAGGCGAGGCAGGCGGATGCCTCCGAGCAGGGCAGCGCAGGGCAGGGACCCGGAGGAATGGAGCTGTGGCCTTTTTTAACCCTGCTGTGACTGCTCAGGTGTGTAGTGCTCAGCGGGTGATGCGGGGCTGCACAACCAGCAGTGACTGGGAGAGATAATTAATGGGTTTGTTGGGCCTGGAGTGTTTTGGATGGCCACAGCAGAGGTGTTAGCCCAGGGGAAAGAACAGATACCTTTTGTGTGTTTTTTTTTTTTTTCTCTATCTAATAAATGTTGTACTTCTGAGCATTTAGGGCTTTGCAAAAATGTAGTAAAGCATCTAATGTGCCTGTGAATATTTAATGTTAATGGCAGTGATACAAACCTTGGCTCAGCCGCTGGCCAGCCTTGGAGGCAGCCAAGCTCAAGCCTGCTGTCTGCTGCCAGGGAGGTTTCCCAGTCATCTCCATTTCTCTTCCACGCGTGTCCCAAATCCCCCTAGATGTCTCAAAAATCAGAAGGTTTTTGAGGGCCTGAAATGTCAAATGGCTTTTTTTCAGCCCATGCAGCAACAAACAGTGGCTGAACGCCAAGAGGTCCTTGCTGCTCTTCCTTATCAGGAGTTGGTTTAATTTTGCAAGTGCAACATCAACCGGTAGCTTAAGAGCTTTCTCCGAGAATGCAAACAGGCTTTCGGATTACCTTCAAAACAAACCACTGAGAGACATTATTTAGAGAGAGTCTGTCTATTTGTTAACTGCTGGCGGTTGCTCTTAATATGTATTTTCCTGATAGTAGCAATACATTTCCGCAGTTTGATTTCCTTCAGTCCATGCAACAAAAAAT
Source organism: Crypturellus tataupa (assembly GCA_034781795.1). NCBI lineage: Eukaryota > Metazoa > Chordata > Aves > Tinamiformes > Tinamidae > Crypturellus > Crypturellus tataupa. The sequence goes on from JAWLRI010000332.1 coordinate 2,819,307, forward strand.
AATCGAATTTGCCTCCGTGTACCGGCACTGATACAGAGCCTGAGCGGCTGCATAGATAGAGTTAGCTTATAATGAAGCTCTTCTCTTGTGTGGGAAGACGTAGATACCATTTTGGCTCAAGGTGTCACTTTTGGCACACTGACATTCCAGACCCTGTCTAGAGCAAATTTTTGGGGGGAGAAAATAGACTCCAGTTTGGACCAGTGGAAACCAACTTATCTTCTGTATTTATTTCTTGACTGTCAGGGGAAGGGATGTTTCCCTGGCTGGGAATGAGGGAGTAGTAGAGGGGCTGCAAGGCCATGGCATGTAGCGCGGTGAACGTTGGTGTTGTCCTCAGAGTGACTTCAGTGAAACGCTGGATGCGATGAGGCTGCAGTGCAAGAAACAGCTCCTGCAGTGGTCCCTGGTTCCCTCTGGCAGGTTGAGGACCGCTGGGTTGGCTGCTGGAGGCTCTGCAGGGCATTTCAAGGGTCATACAACCTTCCTTCGTCTCTCTGGTGACTCCTGTCATGGTAAAGAGTAAACCTCTGAGGACTGGCATAGCAGGCAAGGCCCACTCCGCAGACAGGTATTTCATTCACCAGTGCTGCATGTGAAGATGGAGACTGTTGAGGTGCACTGCACTAAACATCCATTTTTTGCTGTTTTTTAGTATTTTCATTTACTGGTTTTGGTCAATGAGTGAATATAATTAGAGTCCAAAAAGAGCCTTAGTTTTCAGATGCTAAAATGAATATAGAATGTAATTGTTCTTTATGTCTCTTTTTGGTATTCTGTTTATCCTTTCTGTTCCCGTCTCTGAATTTTGCCTGTTTGAATCTTGTTAGGTTGTTGCATTGTTTTCTGTGCATCTTTATGAATTTGACTTTTTCTAATGGATCCTGATTTTGCAAATTCTCCAGGATTTCGTCATCCTGCAATGCTGGGGAATCCAGTCTGTGTTTTAGATCCTGGGTACTGAGCACATCAGAAGGGTTTGATTACAGTCAGGGGTAGGTAGATTTGGAGGAGTTATTGCAGGGTTCAAAGAGAAACCAAGACAGACTTGACTTCACATATAAATAAATCTGGGACCAAATTCTCTTTCAGGTTTGACTCTGAGAGGTGTTTCTTTTTCTTTTTCTTTTCCTTCTCTTTCTTTTTGATTATGTCCTACTGCTTAAGATTCTTTCATAAATAATAAGTTTGTAAATCAACATCTCCATGGGCCTGGAAATGCTCAGGACTAATATGGCTATTCGCACTCCTCTACAGGTCAAGAAGATACTTGGAGACCATCAAGCCAGCACAGTTGGTCTTTGCTATCAAAGAAAGGCTGAGGCTTTAGCCTCAACCCAGGGTAAGGGTGTCTTGACAGCCTGAGGCAGCAGCCCACCACCCAGGTGCTGTTATAACTAATGGCTAAACAGTGAGGGGATCAGATCCATCACAGCTTTTTGGTGTCAAAACTATTCACTTCTTGTTAACCTGCTTAGTTTTTCAAACTCTCTATAGCCATTTTGGTCTCTGAGCAATGTGCGTGCTTAGCCATAATTTTCATGAGATTGCTTGATGGGACGCTTTGTAATAAAATCACTTCTAAAAATGCATTTGCAGTTTGCAACCATATTTTTTTATACAGAATAATCTCCCGCAGTTTTGTCTCCATGATTAAGCATCTGAGTTTATTTCATATATTTTGTTTTATGTGGCTTAACATAAGCAAAAGAAGCAGTTCCCAGAAACCTCACTTTTAAAAAATATTTTGACATGTGATTTACTGAAGTTATCTGATGAATTTCAGAACAAGTATATGTCTTCTTGCCTTCATATAATACTGTGTGTAATAGCTGTGGCTGTCTCTGTTTTTTCATGTTGATAAGATGAAGAATGTAGAATTTCTGCAGTCTCTATTTGTTACTTGAGATGAAAAGGGTAATACCTTTTCACTAGCATTTACTTCTTGCACTGTGCTGCTTAACAGTTTACCCCTTTTCCCTGCTATTTGCTTGTTTCATTGACCGTATCTATGAGACAGAATCCATTAGCACCCAGATAATGCTGTCACTTTTGCAAACCTGTTCCTTATGGCCATATCTGAACTGTGAGAGAATGGCTGGAGCATCAGAGCAAACTTCCCTGCGATATTGCTTCAATTCTCCAAGTTGGGATGGAAATCAGCTAGGGAAGAGATGGGTAAATCTTCTGTTTGATAGAATGGGTAAGTGTCCTCCGCGTGCACTGCCAGCATTGGTGAGCAGAGCAAGTGTTTGCAGATAGAGGAGATGAGGATGAGGTCAGGCCCTTGGACACCTGGTTAGCAATTGAGGAGCCCCAAAGACACTGCCATTTGTTGCCACTCAGTCCCTGGAAATGGCTTTGCAGTTGCTTAGAGCAATGTTCAGCAGTGCCAAAGTCCTGCTATGAGATATCTTGCAGGTCTTAAGATTATGATTCCATGGTGATTTTTGCCAAAAACTTCCACATGTCAACATTTTGCAGAGGTCCTCTCAGTAACATTACTTGAGTGTCTGAGCTCTAGCTGAAAAAAATGTTCCCGTGCCACATTTTCACTGCAGTTTGTGGACTTCTGTGAGCGCATGGCTGTGCCAACCAGAAGGTGAATCACAAAGCTTGGACAGACCTAATCAAACCTACAGAAACCATTACACAAGCAAGGTAATTTGAACAATTATTTGTTAATGAGAATGAAATTATTATGCTAATAAAAAATAAAATTTGTCTGCTATCCCTGAAACTATATTAGAAGTGCAGAACTGCCAATGTTTTTCTGCTGGGGAAGTACTCTGTACATAGGCAATTCTGAAGATACTTTTCAAGGCGATTTGCTTAAACTATTGCAAATGCCTTTGTGTACATCCTTACATAAATGTAAACCTTGCATATATTGCTTCAGCTTAAATTGATTTCTTACTGAATTAAGCCAAATTGGTATAAGTCAAGTTGAAATTGATTTAAGATTGTCCACGTGGATTTGCAGTGGTGTGACTAAATTGATTTGAGAACCTTCCTTAAGTTAAATGAATGCAACTTTTATTATAGTAGGCTCGAAGTGTTTTGAGATGTAGGGTTAAAATTCAGTTTTCCATTGTATATGCAAAGAATCCCACTTGGCTACTCATGTGAATAGAAAGGAGACAATTTTCCCACCAAATGTGAAGTCCTACAGAAATGGAAAATATTCTTAAGATTGTTCTTGTGACACCTTCACACATATTTTGTATTGGTAGAAAACTACAGTATTATATAAGAATTAGAAGGAGAAAAAAAGAGGTATTAATCTCAGTGCTTTTAGTGCTTCATTTTTAATTTTTGATCAAATGAGAATGATCAAATATAATGGTGCAAATGTGTATGTAGTCAGACTGATATAACAAGCTCTTTAATTATGTATTCTAAATACACTCAGGTTGCTTAAGTTTCTTTACTTTGTTGTACTGTAAGGGGAGATGTGCCCAGTTTAATTGTGTCCCATTGATTTTTTTTTTTGCTTTTGTGAAATAAGCCTTGTTTCGCATAATGAAACTTTTGTTTTCTTCAGGTTTTCCATATTGTCTCATTTAAAAAATTCACCATCTACTTCTCTGCTCTGAACAAAAATCTTTCCTTAAAAATGAGGAAAGCACAATGCCCTCTATTTCTGAAATCATTAGAATTGACTTTTAGACAATCAATGTGTTAAATGATGTAATTATCCAATGGTCCTTTCCCCATTTAAACCAGTTTGAAAGTTAAAGGTTTGTTTTAGATCAATTCCAACCACTTTGTGTGCAAATTACACAACTGCCTTTTCCTTAACTTATCTCACAAATCCAATTCAATAGAGGCATGTCCCTTTTAAATGGTTCTCTGATAATGAGCAATTCTGAGTTTGAATACTAACTTACCTAAAGATGGGGAAAATCCCCTAACTTCTAAACGTGACCTACTCAACCCAGATCCAGGTGAAGGAGAAGTTAGCGGCAACAATCCCATTGATTTTATGGAATGCAAGTTCTCTTATGTAGGTGCAGGACACGCAACCTTATTAGGATGGTCTCAGGCTGCAGAGCACACTGGGTAGTGCAGACCCAGTGTCCACAGATAACTCCCACCTCAGTTGAGATAAATGTCATCTTCAGAGTCCATAACCTCCCTGGCAGCAGGGGAGAAAGTCACCTGAGACAGGATGCAGCTGCCCTGGTATCTGCTGCTGCTTTGGGCATCGTTGGGAGAGCCACATGTCTTAGTGTTTCCTGGTCAGATGGATTTCACCAGCTTCACTCAGTTGGGAATGAGACTGAAGGGTGGTCTGATGGATGGAGCTAATGGGTCTTTTCTCTCGTGTCTTTTCCATCACTGAGCAAGACCTTTGTGCAAAACCTCCCCTGGCTTTAGGAGACCCAGATCTAACCTAGGCTGCTGCTGTACAAGTGATAAGACTGGCATTTTGAAAGCTTAGTTACCTGAAAGGAAAATAATGTCATGTTTCCAGATTTCCTTCTCCTCTTGCAATAACTGACCATGCTGGGCTCTTCTGTGAACACAGATGCAGAGTGTTCAGGGCAGTGCAGAGCCTGGTCTGAAAGCAGAATTTGTCTGCAACTTAATACCTAAGATAATCTAGGATGTGCGTGCCTTGGATTGCTTTGAGATGCTGGGAAGTTGTTAGTGGATAGTGTGAGGAGATAGTAAGGACTAGATCTAAATGAAGACAAACTGCATTTGAGTATGTTAAAAACATATGGCGATAATTGTAAATGTTCTTATTTTTTTTAGAATTAATTATTGAAACACAGAATGCCAATTATCTAGTATATTGATTGAGGAGAACATCATTCAAGTTGTGTTAGCTGCATAGTCAAGCATATATAGAAGTAAAACAATGTGGAAGCTAAGATTTTTGTAGCATCACTGGCACGTAGCATCACTATCAAAGGCTAAAGCTTGCAAAATTCCCACTTGGAGTTGGGTATGACATTGGATCCCTACCTATTAGGGTCATCTCATAGAGCTATGTTTAGACCGTTTCTTGTGTATTGAAATGTACTTCCTCTATGTAAGTTACCAAAAATGAAGTAAGATGAGAATTTCAACTTTTGTGCATTTTTTTTCTTTTCATGTGTGCACTCACCTCCATAATCATAACATTGCAATAAAATTCTGCCCCACTTTAATAGATATATTAATTATTATTTCTCCCCCCATTATGGACTACTCACTTTATGGTTTGGGGACACAAAAGTAAATTTTAAAATCAATTATACAATTACATATGTAGCAATAACAGAGCACAGAGCTAATCGTCTTTGGGTCAGGACTATAACCTTCTCATAATGCAGGTTTCATTAGGGTAAGGTCTATTATTGCAAAGAATTACAGAAATAATGGGAGTGGGTGTATTCAGCAAGAAATAACAAATGAGGGTCTTTCCTAGATAAGCGAAGCTGTTTGCTGGCTGCAGTGTGATAGCAGGCCCCTATAGTGTATGTAAATTGATAGGGTCAGCTTCCCTGGGTGTATGCAATGCACAGTGTACAAGAATTAATTTCTGTAGCGTTCTGGAGAATGGCAGGAGGAGGGCTTCCAATTATCACTCATCGTTGGATACAACCAAGCCAAGTGTAAGAAAAAGACTAAAAGGAGGATGTGAAATGGGCTAAACACTCTTAGTATAATGCACTTCAGTCATTCTGCATTTAGTGTTTTCTATCTGTAGGGCTCATGATGGAAGCTGCAGTTGTCTTTGTATATTGTCCTAGGTGTGGCCTTGAGCATATGGTTTTTCAATATCACATGTAATAATATTTGCAAATCATTCACAAATAGTCAGTGTTTGAAAAATTATGAACTTGATTTTACAACATCTGGTAAGGTGAGTTTTGCACTGTCTTTTTCTCACCATGGGAAGCTGGTCTGTATGCAAGTTACAGGATGTGTTTTCAAGTGTCTGCAGGCTGAATCCTCCAATATTTTAGTTCTAAGCATGGTCGGTCACAGTGCTCACATATCTTTGAGGTTCTAGAAATATAAAGTTAATTCAGTGTTAATGGTCTTGCATACTCGTGGCCTTTGCTTAGTGTAATGATGGTAAGAGAGTTATGATGGTTTGATGTGGGACCACAGTGAGCCAGACCAAACCCATCTAGTGAATGTCCCATCCTGGTGGTGATCATTACCAAGTGTCTAGGAGAAGAATTGAAATAGGGCAATGACCTGGTGCTGTTACATTAGGAAATACTGTTAGCATCCAGTGGTCCGAGGCCTCTGGACTTGTCATGCCAGTAGTAGTGTCTTTGGACTTAATAGACTTAGTGTTTTTCTCCCTATCAAATTGTCTGATATTCTCTCAAGCATGACATAAAGGAATGGTATAGTAAGGCTTGGCTCCTGTGGAAAGAGGAAAAATGTACTTACGTTGTAAAAGGCCATTTCCTCAAACATATACACAGAAGGCCAACACAGGTTACGTGGACAGTGATCTTTCTAGTTCTTCTAAACCCAGCTGTCTGATTTTGCCACTTTCTTTCAAAATAGTTTTAAAAGAATTCCTAAGATTTGTTTAACAATCAATTGAAAAAAATAATAATTTCTCTTTACAGATTGTGATGAACCTTCCAATCATTTTGAAAGTGGAAATATCTCAGTTTATGGTGTTGGAGATGTGTTGTGCTGCCAGCAGAGCTAACAAGCTGCCTGATTACAGCAGTTAGGCTGTTGTCCTTCTGCTAGTAGAAGGGCCCGAGGGACGAACTTGCCCAGAGTGTTTTATTACTGCATTTTCAGCACCAGAGGACTTCAGGGACTTGAGAGTAATGGGTTCAGGTCCAGGTCTCTGCCATCCCACTCCTCTCCTGACCTTACTGTTATCTACTCAACACCTATGGTTGTCCTCTCAACCCTTTAACTTCATTTTAGTCTCTCTACTACCTCAGGGATGTGATTTGGTTGCTTGCACACAGGCATATATGCCATTTCAGATGCCCTGTGGCATCTGAATGCTGCTTCTTCAAAGGGGTATGGAATCTCCCTTAGATCCTGTACTATATATGCCATGAATATATCTTGGACACCTTTTAGGATTCGTGGTAGCACCAAATACCTACGCACAGACAGCTGATCATCTGCATCCCTGTTACTTATTCCCTTTCATTTGACCCGGTCATCCCTTCCTCCTTGCTTGCTGGATGACAGACCAGATGTGGTACCAGATGTGGTTCTACAGTAAATGGTGTCAACTGAGGGCAGTATTTCCCCAGAAAATCCATCTCATCTCAGTTTTGCAGAGTAAAGATAAAGCAGAAACACACTCAGACACCCAAACTGGGGGACACCATAGGGAGCCAACAGTGTTGATGGAGTCAAGAGCTAATATGGTAGGAGCTGCTGGGGTCAGGTGGGCTCTCCTCCTCTGTGACCTTCTGAACACACTTGGTTTAGGTGGTAGGTTCATTAGCAGAGGGCAGGGTACGAATCTGATGGCCCTGATTTCAGTGCAGATGGATTCTCTGCAGGATGCAGCTGCCAAGCTAAGGAGCACATATGAATTTAGATTCCTTGGGTGATTTATATTTGTCTGCCTTGGGCTGCTTTTCATAGTGATGGCAAAAGGCAAATCCTCTCTACCACCTTGCTCCATCTGCTAAATGTCAAGTCTCTTATGTGATATGTGGTGCATTACAGCACCTTGGTGAACTAGCTGAAAGGATGCTTTTAATCTGGCAAAACAAGGCATTCTCCACTCTTGGAAGCGGATGGACTTTTAAAGCTTAAATGTAAATAAATAAGTACATACAAAAAAAATCAATTTAAGAACTCAGGAATGTGAAGTTCAGCAAAAACAACAACATTTCTATAATGGAGCTTCATGTAACATCTATGTATGATGCTTTCTATAGCATTGCCATAATAACATATATAATTTAGCTTTCTAGCCATTTTTTTAGCCATTCTATGTGATTTTTCTTACCAATTTAAGCATGCATTATATAAAGCTGTAGGTTTTGGGGACAGATAAAAAAAAAGATAGCTCTGCCATGACAAATTTCTTATTTAAATGCAAATTTAGGAAGACATTTGAATACATACTTAATTTTGAATACATTTTACTTCTCCTTGACTTTGGTGAAATTATTCACATTCTTAAATTTAGAAGTGTCCTTAGGTATCTTGTTGAATGTGGACCTAAATTAATCGTTTTTCAGTGAGCAGTCCTGAATTTTTGTGTGAGGTTATGGCTAAAAGCAGATTTTTTGCTTGATCATATTGATAAATTAAATTAAATTTAATGATGTGATTCTAGTGGTTCAGAGCAGTAGTGTCAGAATTTTTAATAAGGCAAAATTTAAGATACACACGACTTTTACAGGTATTTTAAACTGATAAGAATCTGAAAATGAGTTGCTAAAAAGGCCCTAGCTATAAATGCAGTGAAACTAGTTAAATACACTGATTTAGAAAACTTGATATAACTTAATCCTAGCACCTTTTTATAACAACCTAAAATACTTGGCAACACGGAGTCAAGGTTTTCTTTTCTTAAACCCTATTATGAAGAAAGTTAATTTTGCTTTAGCGGCGGCGGCCTTACCTCCCCTGCTGCATTACCAGGCCTCCGACAGGCCTATTCAGCCGGGCCCTGCTGATGTGTTGGAGAGATTTGAAAGTAAAGAATTGCAAGAAGTGCAATTTAATCCCAAAGTCATTACCTAAATGCTGAGATAGGATGGGGATTACCACCAATGTAAATGAGATATGAGACAGCCAATGGATTAGGGGAGCCTTTCTTTAGGATGACTTCAGCAAATAGGCTAAGATAAGGAAATCTTTGTAATTACATGGAGCTACACTGGTCAATTCTGACTTTTAAATACTAAGGAGCTGTAGAAAAGAAAAAAAAACCTACATATGTTATTCTGTGCAATATTAAGTAATTCCTTTCTAATTCTACACAATCAATAGGAGAACATCATGCCAAATGAAAAGATGAGGGCTGCCTACAAGTCCTTTTGTGACTGGTATCATTCCATCATTTTTGGTAATATCATTTCCAAATTAAATTTTATGGTCCATTACATACTAGCTCAAACACTTTTCTAATGGAATCTTAAATGGAACTGACTTGCTTTGCGTGGGGTTTGTCTCTCAGTTAAGATGTTATTTAGTTCTAATTATCAGATAATGAACTCAGGAAATTTAATTTTTAATATTTATATGTCAAAAGTCCATTGTACTTTGGTTAAAGGCTTTAAATTAAAAATTAACATGGACAGAATACTAATTGAATATTTTTCCTATCTATAAGAGTGAGAAATGAGTTACATACTTTCCAGATTAGCTTGTTATAGAGCAACTGTTTACTTAAAAACTTAATTTAGTCTTCAGAAATAAATCACAAATAAGGAGATGCAGGAAAATGAACCTGAGAAGCTTTAGGTTTTCAAGCATAAAGTGCATAATATCTTTATATGCATTGTCTCAGATTCATATCTGCACAATATCTAGATAGGTAAATGCCCGTCTATGCATATATGGAGTTTCCAGAACATGTTTTTGTTGTTGTTGATGTTGTTCTTTCTGTTTATGTTTTCTGTTTTTCCACTTTCACTCCTCATTTCCTTCTTAACAGAAAATAAAATAAACCCAACTTTTTTATTATCCTTTCACATTTCAGAGGATGTTGTCTTGGGAAAATTACTGCAGAAATGTGAAAATAAAATTAATAGTACTTCTTTGACACTAGAGGTGCCAGAAGGGATCTACCTCAACTGTATGTCTTTAATTTGTGTCTCTGATCTTTCTTTAGGTATCTAGTGGCTACTGCTCTGCCCTGGAACTGGGAAAGACTGACTTCAATTTTTTCTCCTGCTACAATTTACTTGTGTGAGCTGGGTAAGTCCTATAAAATCTGAGACTGAGAAAGGACTCCTTATGTGCCCTGCTATTGTTACAGACTCTGGGGACAGAGCTAAAGCCTCTACAAACTGTAAATAAGGTGTGTGGAGTGTGACCTCCATCCGATTAGATCCATGCAAGAAAGCATGCAGCCTAGGCTAGGTGGCAGAGAACAGAGATTGAAGGCGAGTGTTAATCTTGACCCTCATCAGTATTTAGGTCCTTTTTTTCCCCTTTGCTAAAGAATTAACCTTGAACTAACCTTCTCCTAAACGCTCAGTTTCTTCTCCAAAGGGAAGTAGGAGGAAAACACTTAAAAATTCTTTTAAGCTGAACTGGAGGAGGTACCAATTCCCACCCATTTTGTATAGTAGCTTAGTGATTAAAGCATTCACTCTGGGGTAGGAGATTTGATCTGAAGAGTAAGCTCAGGTGGGGAGGATGCCATTTGTGGCTTTTTCTGTACTTCTAGAAACTGTTATACTCTGCATGAAAGAATGAATAATTCACTGGACTAGAAAATGAATGCAATGTGTAGGCCGGTTCTGTGTTAGTCAGTGAACCTTTAGCACAGAAGCAAATTCTGGGTCCTTTCCTTGTTCAAAAACAGTTTGGGTTTTTATCTAATGACTGACTCGCACAACACAGATTAGAAAACTGAGCCTCTGTGTTCACTTGTGTCTTAGTCCTTTTTTGTTGTGTAGAGCTTAATTTGGGCTGCATTTTGAGGGTGTGATCTTCTATAACACCCCCAAAATTAACAGATCCTTTGAAGCAGATGACATATACTTCATATGAGGAGAGGCTGAGAAAGGTGAATTTGTTCAGCCAGGAGAAGAGAGGGCTATTTGCAGCTACTTAATTTTGCTTATAGAAAGGACAGAACCAGACTCCTCTTGGAGGTGTGCAGAGAAAGGATAAGAGGAAACAGACAAAAGGAAGGTTACAGTGATGGTGATCAAAAACTAGAATGTGTTTCTCAGACTCATCTTCCATCTTGGGAGATTCTCAGACTTTCCTGAATGAGACCCATGAACAACCTGTTCTAACATCATAGGCAGCCCTGCTTTAAGCTGGGAGTAGGGCCAAGTGATCTTGAAAGGCTCCTTCCAAGCAAAATTTTTCTGTGATTCAATTATTTGTGTCCTAAAAACAGTCTGAAGTTTTTAATCTATGGGATTTATACAAGCACAGGTTCCTAATTTCAACTCATTTTCAAGAAACGTGCATGTTATTTACCTAGGTGTATATACCTCTATATAGCTCTGATATTGTTGTTATAACATAAGTGCCGATGATGTTCAGTTTCCCTTAACAAGACTACCACTTGTGTTAACCATAATTAAATTTCAGTTTAACCTTCTTTAGCTCTGATTTACCACACAAGGCTTATGAACTTCAATCAAAGAAACAAATTAAAGACAAATGATTCTTTTCCTCTGAAAATAGTCTGAAGTTATTAATAGGAGGAGTCTGATCTGTCAGATTTTGCTCTCACATTCATCAGGGGGAGCTTAAAATCACTCCAGTTTCTTTAATTGAGTTAGTTATGACTCTAGAGTTAGGTTTGCAGATCTCTCCTAGAAGTCATAATCTTTGGAAGTTGTTTGTTGTGGAGATTGTTATGGAAAAAACACTTTTCAGCTGTGTCTAGACTCTACATGATAATGTGGTCTTTAAGTATGCTGAATTTCATGCCATTTTTTGGATCTGAGACATTCATCCATCTTGTCTCCTTCAGAAATGTCTATTCAGCTTAGTTTCTGGATGTCTTTTCATTGCATTTGGTGATATCAGTTTTCTGGTAACTTCCTCAATATTTTTTTTTCTGTCTGACATTTTCACTGCAAAGGCAAATGACGTAACTGAAGGCTTGACACAGGATCACAGAATGGTTGAGGTGGGAAGGCACCTCTAGAGATCATCTAGTCCAACCCCCTGCTCCAGCAGGAACACTTAGAGCACATGGCACAGGGTGGTATCCAGGCGAGTTTGGAAGATCTTCAGAGAAGGAGACTCTGCAACCTCTCTGGGCAGCCTGTGCCAGGGTTCTGTCGCTCTCACAGTAAAGAAGTTCTTCCTCACATGGAGATGGAACTTCCTGTGCTTCAATTTGTACCCATTACCCCTTGTTCTGTCACTGGCCACCACCGAGAAGAGTTTGGCCCCATCCTCTTTACATTCATCCCTCTGGTATTTATACATATTGATCAGATCTCCTCTCAGTCTTCTCTTCTCTAGGCTAAACAGGCCCAGCTCGCTTAGTCTTTCCTCATAAAAGGAGGAAAGTCATTTTCCTCTCCCCTACCCTGCCAGTAAGCACTGCCAGCTCTGGGCATATCAAAAGTTATAAGCGATAGCCTTGACCTAAAGGCCATGGTTTTGATTGGACCGGCAGCCACATTGTAGGATGGCCAGTGTTATTATTGACTCATTTTCTGCTTGAGGCCCCACAATGTGAATGATTCCCTCTTCTGTTAGTAAAAAAGGGGATGCTTGACAGGAGGGCAGCCAGCATGAAGAACAGCAATGCCTGGTTTTGCCTTAAGCTCCACACACACAAAACTGCTGGGCCTTCATAGATATTAGGTGTTAGATTCTTAGCTATGCAACACTGGTCAGTTGACAAGACAGAACAGTAAATCTTTTAATAGATTAGTCGTTATATCTGTGAAAAACAATGTGCAGGCTTGTATCAGGTACATTGCAATAATCTGGGATCTTCCCAGGGTTCAAGTAGCAGGATGGCTACTCAGAAGTTGTCAGTGAAATGGTGACCATTGTGGGGCAGGCAGTGGTGGGAATGAGGGTGTGATGGATGTGTCTCTCCCATCAGCATAATATGTAGTTGCACTGTTTTACTGGAAGGTTGTTCGTTGGAGACTGTCTTTACCAAAACCGCAACAGCAGCAGGGAGGAAATCACAGGAGGAAAACTGTGATGTCCAAGTGGAACAACATGGCTTGTGATGTCTGCTACCACCTTCTGTGTAGCTTGGGCTCCACAAACACGTCACAGGCAACACCCTACCGCCCAGTAATAACCCCGTGGGAGCTCTGTACTGTCCTGCTCTCCTGTACTGACTTGCCCAGAATTTGGAAGAGATTTGCAAGAGGGATGGAAGGATTCATGCCTTGTAAATCAGTTGTGGGCATTATTATCAGCAGGTGAAAAGTGCATAATGATGGGAGGAGTCAAGGGGAAATAATCATAGGATACATTAATTATGTTTAGTTAGCCTGTGTTCACTGCTCAGAAGCACATCACCCTGAATCAATTAATACCAGGAGAATGGAGAAGCATGAAGAAGCACATCCTATTATCTTCATTCTTGAAGGCTGCACTCTGATTCTCTCTCATTCTTCTACTAAACAAACTTCTAGCATCTAATTTCTTTCCAGAGTAAATACAGTTCTTGAGATGTGTTACCTGTGGGCAGATAGCTCATTGTTTTTTAAATTGAGAAGAGAGAAGTGTGTGTGTGTGTCTGCTTCTGATGTAGCTGGTGTAATAGAGCTTTCACATTCATTTTTGCTTTTTAATTGAATAGTAAATTAATTTGATTAATAAAAGTCCAGGGTAGCTTCTGAATGTGAATTAAAGCCAGGCAGCACACATAAATATAATATCGTTCAAACCAGTCGTTTTGCCAAGTTACTTCTATTTTTTTTCTTTTGTTTCTTTAAGACTATAATGGTAGGACTAGACTGAAAGCATTCTGGTCTTAAATGTTTATTTCCTTCCTCAATGGCTGATTGAATTATTGCTGGCAAAGGTATCTTGCAATCATTTTGTGCTATTCATTAGTCTCTTTTAAAATTATATTCCTCTCCTTGAGAGCAGATCTAGCATCACATGACTGAAATGACTAATTTTTAGGCAATACCTGGCAAGTATCAGATAGTGCAATTGAGCAGTTTAGCCATGCCTGACTGACTAATTTGTTCCATCTTTAGAGAGATTAGTTCCTTTCAATTCAGCGCTATTTTCCTGATCTTTTAATACAGGTATTATTTTGATTCCACCTTAAAATGGTCAAATTATCCCTGCTGCACTGTTGCACATACCTGAATTGTAATACTTTGGATTTCTTTATGAATAGTATTTTCATATTCTAAAAGTGCTACTAATATCAGTACCATGGGATTAGGAGCCAGCTGTGTTGTCTTGTGGAGAATTTTCCCTTCTTATCAGCTTAGTCTGTGAGGAGAGGCAACAGGTGATGACAGCAGTGAGGCAGGGTACCAAAAGTAACAAGAAAAGGAGGATTAATTAGAATACTAAGCTAAGGCCCATGTAGAACAAATGCTTCACTCTTTGTCTATGAAAATGCCTATGTGAAACCTTGTTCCCTTATTTGCTGTTTTAATATAAAGCATTATTGATCCTTTCCACATCGATCTTTTGATCCAGTATCTCTTAAAACTTCTCCTGTCCGATCTGTGGCATACATTGGAAACGTGCATTTGTATGAGAGCCCTTCTGCACGGAGCAGTACACTCCAGCCCCTTCAAGGCCAGGATATACAGAAGATTTAAAAAACAACAAATTATCTTTCTACTTCTAACTGATTTAAAACAATTGCTTAGCATTGCTTCAGAGGAGGGTGGGTCTTTCACTGTCACAAGGTCACTTTGCAAGTTTTAGTTGCTGGGTGCTGTTCTGTCCTTTCGTGGCTTTCTAAGTGATAAATGGCTCATCGGTTCAAAAGCTAGTCTATATAAACAAGCTTATCTCTGCCCATAGTCTTTAATGAAAAATGAGTTGTGAGTATCATTGTTAATCATGGTAATTGTTAATGTTAAGAGGGCTGGTATTATGAGTTTTCCTATTAGGCTTTCAATTCGTTATATAAAATGAGCAATCTAGTAGCCATCTATAGCATTCTAATTTTAATTATCTAGTGGCTGCATTTCAGACCACCCTTTCTTCATTGCTATTAACAAAACCCTTAATGCAGTAACCAATGTTTTTTGATGTAACTTTGGATCTAACTGAGATGTTCCGTACGATACGCAGTAGTATCTTTAAAGATCAACCCACTGCTCTTAGGATGTCCTTCTTCTTGGGGATTGCTCTCTGCTGGCTTTAATGTAGCCTGCCTGACAAACCTCAGCTATTTCACTCGTGTTTGTTCAGCTCCACATAAAATCCCTACATTTTACATCAAAAAAAAAAAAAAAAAAAAAGGAATGAAGATATGTCCTGCATTGCACAGAAACACACTAGTGAAGGAGCACATTCCACACACAGTCAATAACTGCGGTATTTCACTCATTATGTGATGGGAAGTCCTGAATATAATGAGCAGGCTTTGAAAATGTAGCCCCAAATAATGAAACTAGTACAAACACAAGATATCCATTTTTATCAGTTTTAGCATGGGTAGAGCTTGTGTTCAGCACATACAGCAATAAAGCTGAAGGAGAAAGCAAAGTACAAAGCTAACTTTAAGGAAGTGTATTTTAAAAGGTATATCCTTTTTCAAGGTACAAGATGTAGAGGTATTTAATGTCTGTTGGTATCAGAAAGCACACAGCAAGATAATATCTTATTGTTGAATGATGATATATTCCTCATATCAAAGCAGGAGGAAGCTGACTAGGCCTGGATTCCTCCTGGCTCTTTGTCCTTTGCTGAATCTGCTCATTCTGACCCTTGGT
This sequence comes from Crypturellus tataupa, assembly GCA_034781795.1. Lineage (NCBI taxonomy): Eukaryota > Metazoa > Chordata > Aves > Tinamiformes > Tinamidae > Crypturellus > Crypturellus tataupa. Next base: position 2,834,846 of record JAWLRI010000332.1, read on the forward strand.
GTAGCGCTCTGATAGACGACAAGTCTACGCCACACGAGCCAGGAGTCTGGTCCCAACCAAGCTTTGCAGTTCCAGGCTCTGAGTTACAGAATGTGCTGGATAGGTAATAGAATGGAAATGAAGTAATATTTCAATATTTTCATGCTGCCTGCATTACAATTATGATGTTAATTAATTATCTGCCTGGCAGTTAACACCATGCAGAGGCATGGTTGCGGTCGGCTTCCTGCTGTTCTGCTAGCAGTGAGTAATTAACCTCTCCTCTTCCCTGGGATTCTCTACAAGATGATCAGCGTGTTGATGATATAATTATTATTAATTCAGTTTCTGTGTTTCGTTGACATTGTTAATTACTTGTCGGTAATCAGCTAATGTTTAATCTTCCTTGCTGGATAGCTTCTTAAAAGGCTGCTTGAAATGGTTGAGAGGCTTCCCAGCACATTCTCACTCCTCATTGCATCAAGTGTTGGACAGATCACTATTCAGAATAAATTGTTATCTAAATACTACCAAAATTACTGAAGTTGGGGGATTTGGGGATCAAATTAAATTGCTGTTTTCACTGTTGTAAGCAGGAATATGTAAAGCTGTTATCAATAAATCAGGGAAACTAGTGGGAGCCATTTTAGTGCCAACTTTAAAAATTGATCTTACTTACAGAAATGTCAATATCATTTAAAGTGCAAAATTTAATTTAGTGCTTTTTTTTTTTTTTGTTAGAGGATTAGTGATTCTTCTGCAATTACGGTTCTGGGCATTTTTATTCTCAGTAAGAGTCTGCTTTCCAGAGTCTTGTTCATCTATGGAAGGATATGGGCATTATTTGCTATGTGAAACTTTCCTTAGCAAGAACAGCCTTACTACAGATTTAAAAAGTAATGACAAGTTTTACCTAAAGCTTTGCTTAAATCCATGTGTCAGGACCTAGTCTTAAAATCCTATGGAAACAGTTCTGTTTCCCTCTGGAATAAATGGAATGGAAGGTTTACAAAAATTCTTAAAATAAAAGAATCAGACCATTGCTTTAGCATCTAGTAATATCCACCAAAGAGTCTAGTTCATATTGCTTTAAAGTTTTAGGTTGACATTTGTCAGAATACCAAAAAAGACATCAGATTATTTGGGTAAAGCAATAATCTGTTGTATTCAGTGTACTGTTTGTTAGAGACTGGAGTAATTTTGCTTTTCTAGGCAAAATATATAGCTTAAACCAGCATGACGTTAGAAAACAAGCAGAAGATCTGATCTGGTACAATTAGGCTTTAATTTATTGACAGGGTAGAAAGGCTTTAGGAGAGGGTACTCAAAGGAAGATCTTGAATGAAAGAATAAAATATTTGAAAGCGAAATTCATAACTTTTTTCTCTATCTTGTACAGATAAAAGGTCAGTGGGACTGTAGGTATCCAGTTTGGGTTTTATTTCAAGAAACAGACCAAGATTTCAGAGAGGAATATAGATGGGAGAAGACATGGTCCATGGGGAAGGACTGACTGACTTGGGGCTTTCAGTCTGAAGGGCTTCCAAAAATCCTGAGGAGAGACAGGATAACAAAAGTCTTGCATTTATATGGCTGCTGCAGAGAGAGAGAGTCAGTCCATTTGTGTGAAGGGTGGAGTAATATGATTATTCTGCAGGCAGAGAAACTAGGGGTAGGAAAGACCTTGAGGGTAAAAATAGGGCAGAGAGGCAGAAGTAGAAATTACCAGTAATTGTCACTAGTGAAAAGAAAGAACATGAGCTGAGGAGCAGGAACAAGGAATAAAGGAGAGGAGGAAAAGAGAAATGCAGAACTGGGTAGAAGATCTGTTGGGAAAAGGAGAAGGGGCACCTGTGGTGAAGGAGAGAGTGTGTGAGCTGCAAGCAGTTAGGAAATGGGATGCCAGAAGAGCACTAGGGGATGGGGAAAGCAACAGTTCCGTTAAGGAGGATGAGAATAAGGAGGCAATTTGGAAAACCATAGAGAAAAAGGGATTTGAGGAGAAGTAGGAGAATTAGATGTGAGCTCAAGACAGGTATAAGGATTGATTCTTTCAACAGCAGTTGCACAAAAAGCGCCATAACTAATTAAAGAGAGAGCTTTCAAATGACATTGGAAAATGAAGTCTAAATAGCTTTGCTTTACAGGAATTTCATGCCAGACAGCAGCTGTCTTTTTTCTAAGAGTCAAGTTTTGCTTTCAATCTGCAGTTTCGGAAATCTGGAGCAAAACTCAGTCAGTGCCTCCTCTTTTTATCCAAATTTGTCCTGAAACCCTGCAAAATGCTTCTACTTTATGTTGGTTTTATTTGAAACCACAGCCTCTCCAATACCAACTAGAAAACTTACAAATGATGACTTAGAACCACTTTAAATTCACATGAAATTTGGGACTAAGAATTGTCATAAACTTAAGAAAATGTAATCACATTTCTCTCTGGAAGTTTTAGCCTCCCTTTTAAAGTCAAATATATGAAGGATAAGTGTCCACCTTTCCTTTGTAAAAGTGCCACAAAGCTTAGTCTAGCTAAGATAGCTAGCAGGATTGTGTAACACGGAGTACTGCACTTGAAGGGGAAATGGAACATTTTTTATTCCCTAAGTTTCACATAAAGGTAATATAAATGAGCATGCAGATTGTGGAATGGTTCATATTTTACATATTCAAGCTTTGGTAATAGGTGAGAACAATATGAATTGTACTTGTGTACTGAACGAGGTCTAGTTGAACAGCCCGAGTTTGATAACACTCCTCATTTTATAAGCTCTATGACATGTCAATTTACTGTTTTCATTTTGGAGACTGAGAATGTTGGATTGAAGCTTCAAGATCAAAATAAAGGTTAAAATAAAAGAACTTTTTTTTTTCCCCTTCAAGTGTAAATATTCTCATGTATCTGAGAGTGACATCCTGTATTATCTGGAAATAAGGGCTGCTGTTGTATATTCCTTTTACTGAGGAAGGCTAGTTCAGTTGTTATGGAACTTGTCTTGAATGGAGACACCGTGGGTTTAGTTCCTCATCCTGTTACAGACTTTGTGCATGACCTTGGGAAAATTGCACACATTATATACTTTGTGTTTGCAGGGCTAAAAAGTATGGATTTTGAATGTTTTTATTCAATGAACTATGCAATGAAGATGCAAACATCTTCATGCAGTCAAAGCACAAATTCTTAGGTCATCCACTATCTCTAGGCTACAATTACATATTTAGATACTATTTATTCACTGCTTACTATTGATGCTGCATAATATATCAGGTAAGTCATGTGGTCTATATACTATCTACTGGGATGAGATCTTTCACGGTGATTTACGTGGCTTTCTGAATGAGGTACTCTGGAAAATACAAAACCACTTCTAGATCAGTGTTCTCTACAACATGACTAAAAACAGGTTATACAATGGTATACCTGGCTGAGAGGCAAAACATAGGAGCTTTTGCGGTATTTATTCTAGTTCTTCAGAAGGCAGGTGGAGTTCCACCAGCAGTTGGGAAGTGAAAGGCAACAGGCCATGGGGAGCCAAGTTCTGTCCTCACCAACAGCACTGGGCACTGCTCCAGGCAGGCAAGGACTTTCCTTTGGATTCCCATCAGAGTGCATGGGCACAGGAGCTAACTCCTTGCCTTTACCAAAGAGGTGAACGTGAAAGTGGAACCAGCTCTGGTTGTTGCTCGGATCTTGTACAGGAGCTAGTGATGGTTGTTTTGAAGTTCAGAATAGTCTGTCTTCTCATATTACCTTTCCGGGGCTGTTCGCCTTTGGGTACTGGCCAAGGAACCAAAGAGATGCAGCTTAAGTTTACATTCTACTTGCCTTGCCCCTTTAATTACGTGAAATTATCATGGTGATTAGTATGCAAAAGAATAAGGCTTGACATTGCGTTTATTTCTGCACAGTGAATTCAAGGTCACTATGAGCTATTGTCGATGCCTGAGTATATTACTTGAATAACTCTATTCAAAGACCAATAAAACAGATTTCCCACAAACAAGCTCTAGAAATGGTTTTTACAAAATTTCGTTCCTCCTAATTAAACAAAGAACTCTCTAGGCATTTAAAAACTGTATAAGCTCATTTACACAACACAGTGCTTCACAGTGATAAAAAACCAAACTGTCTAAAAAAGAAAAATATACTGAAGTTTCAGCTGAAGAGACTTGGGGTTTTTTTTGACTCCTGTCCTGATATAGTCTGTGTTTCAGTAACACAAGAAGAATCTACTACCACTAGGAAATGACAGTTTTTAAAGGTTTTAAAAATGTCTCTTGTTCTGTGTTATGAGAATGAGTCTCTGACTGAGAGTTGGTCTGCAGTTTCGACCCTCCATTATGGCAATGGGAACCATCTTGCCCAGCTTTTCCCAGAGATAATCTCTGTCACTCCTTCTTAGGACAAATCTACGAGATTTTTGCTGCTCTATTCATGCGTGTTTTTGCTGATAAAGTTTATGGCAGGCCCCAGGGCAGAATAATCTTGTACTTCCTTGTCAGTATAACAGCATCTGTGCTAGGGCCTTTCGAAGAAAAAGGTAAATTTTGTTATATTGGTGAAAATTTTCTGCATTACTTATTCCTGGCTCACTTTTTGTGAAACCTTGTATTATTGCTAATGTTTCCTGCAGACACATAATGCTATAGTTGCGTAGATGTTCAGGAAGGTAAGGGATCTCTTTATTCTTTGATGTTACTCTAATGAAGTTTACACTCTACTATTTTTGTATGCCCCCTCTTTTTTTTTCTTCAGAGCACTGAAAATTAAAAGTTACTCAGGTTTTTAATTTTGGTTTGTTTCTGGTGGTAAATATGCAGACTGTGATGACTTGTAGAGTGTTAAATGGGGCTCAAGGTGTCTTTAAGTGTATTAAAAACACAAACAAGAAGAACAAGAAGCTGTCTCTGTCCTGAGAGTTTGCAAGTTACAGATAGAATGAAGTGGTTGAGATGAAAAAAAAAGCTAGCTTGCCTTGTTAGTTCTAGATATTAAGTGTAGGCTTTTCTTATTTTATTTAAGGGAGAAACAGAAAAAAAAAGGAAAATTTCAGCTGAAAAGTGTATAGTTTAGACCTGTCTCTGTACTGGGCAGGGCTTGATAGGCATTGTAGTGGAGATCCCTTTTGAAGGAAGATTTGATGGAAAATTTGATGGCAAATAAAATGGAAGCAGTTTCTCTTCATATTTTTCCGTGGACATCTCATTGGCATATTAGCCTTGAGGGGAAAGCATGTTTTTGGAGGAGAAATTCATACTTACCAAGAGATGCTTAGGCTGTTGGATGAGGAAAACCAAAGGCAGATATTGTAATGGTGCTCTAGGTCATTTGGCAGGGGAAGATAGATAGTAAGTCAACAGTAACAACAACAAAGTTGCAGTTGGGTATGCAGGGAAAGGAAAGGGAAAGGCCAAACAACTTCAAACAGCTGGACTTAGTGTGAAGTGGACAAGAAAAAGGGAAGAGGCTGAAAGAGTCAAGTTATTGTTAGGTATGAAGAAAGAGGAACACTTCGGAACTGCCTGAACATCTGTTGATGCTGAGTGGAGAAATCCAAGGCCTGGCCTTGCTTATGTGGATGAAGGATCAAATGGGAGAATGAAAAGTCTCTCATCCATTCACTTATCCTTAAACACAGTATTCTTCAGGGTAAGGTTGTGGTCAGTGCTGGGGAATCTTCTTTTTTCTTGTTTAAGTTTAAAGCTTAGTTAATTCCAACTACAGAATATTAAGAATAAATGAAGTGTAAGCAGCATTAATTATTGTCTACAGACTTTTAAAGACAACTCACAGAGATTTCATCTAACTAGCTGCAAAATAAGATTATTATCCCCATTTCACAAGTGGGGTCTGAACCTCAAGGTCATACAGTACGTCAGTAGCATCAGATAAAAAAAATCCAGAAAGCTCTTTGCTCTAACTGCAAGCCGGCATTGCCACACTCAATATAGTATATAGATAGTATACTGTAAACTCCTGTGAAAAGAATCTGTGGTTTTGATTACTTCAATAATCTCAAAATCTAATTCTGATTTTGCTGGTACAGAGTCCGCGCTACGATCTATCTCATCCAAGGGGGTTTCTCTTCAATTTTTCAATCTGGCTTGTCTAGGGAGACAGGGTGACATTTCTCCTTGTTTTGTTCTTTTTCTTATTCCTTTTCCCTCTGTCACAACCCTCCAAAACAATACTTTAGCAAATGACAGAGAAGCAGTGTTTGTAAAATGTCATGATCACAAACAATCAGAGTGATTGCATGCTACATTTATCGTACATCAATGTCCCCTGCCACCAGTTGTTTCTTGAAACTATAGAAGTCTACGGGGTGAAGCAGGAGTTTTTCTCACAGCAAGTTGTCCTAGCAGCTTTTGGAAGTCCCTTTGCTTAGCAGTAGAGTTGAAGTAATAATTTTTATCGTATATTGTCAACTTAGATTTTTTAATTAAGCAAACCAGTTGGTAGTAGTTGTTCACAAATATCTGTCGAATGGTTTTGCCCATATTTTCCCCACCTTGACTATTCATTATACAAGTTGTCTGATTAGTCACCCGTATGATTTGATTTTCTTTCTGTTTTCATTCTTTTTTTTTTAGTGAAAGAATAATGAATTGATACATTCGTGGAGAAAATTTCAGCTAATTTTCTACCACCTATGAAATGATAATTTCACACCTTAACTGGGCTCTGTGAATTTGTCAGATTAAACAGCAACACACCCCAAATCAAAATAAACCACACTGCTTACTTTCACTGAAGAAAATACAAATAAATCATCAAAATATGCCATCTACTTAATCATTTTACTATAGCTGATATCTATGATCTATGATTTTTATTTGTTCTCCAAAATATTTATGAGTCAGGCCAATCACAAGCCCTTTCTCAGTTTTCCACTGTGTCTTCTAGGCAAAGAAATATAGAAAATGGTATCTTAGATTCTTAATGATGCTTTTTCTAACAGGATGATATTCTTAGCTTTTATATTGCTCCACGTACTAGTTTGTTTCCAAAGGCAAATTAAAAGCTCTCTACCATGTGATCTCTACCATGGCAACATTTCCAATGAAGGCTTCTTTGTGCCATGATATGCTGCTTCCTTTCGGCCTGGTCATGCATGCATAGATGCAAACAAGCAGTTCTTGGTGCCCAAATTTAATCAGTGGAACCTGTGGCCAAGGGCAGCTGGAAGAGGCTTAGTTTCCCAGAGGGATCGTTGCTGGATCCCTGTGGATCTGCTGAAAAAGACCTATGGAGCTGCAGACTATTTCCTAATGGTTTTCATCTATTTTTATCTGCTTTTTTTCCTCTTTTCTTCTCCTCATTTAATAACATTTAATAGGAGTGAGAAGAGGAGAAGGGGAAGCAGCCAGGCTTGACTCTGCTTGTTGCATAGGTAGTATGCTGGGTAGCATGGCAGACACCATCTCATGCTGGATTGCGTATGTTTGGAATTACGTAAGTACCATTTCATCATCCCATAGACCTCCACTGTAGAGCACAGCACTACTGGCCTCCTCAGGAGAAGATGCCTGTATTAACTCTATGCTCTGGCCCACTGGCAGCGGCTACTTCCCATCCAGAGCAGACTGGGAAGCCTTGTGCAGTGTTGGGAAGGGCGTGTGTTGGCCGACTGTGGCAATGAATTCATAGCTGGGGTTTGAATCCTGCTCTCTGTTGCATTCAGGGCAATTAGGTTGATTTAATTGCCAATGGACGGTGTTTGTGAGAACAATTTGGCCCAGAAAATGCAAACTTAATGCAAAAAAAACCCTCAAATCTGCATCTCTGTCCTACAGTTGTGTTACAAAATCTCAGCACCTCTGTTTCAATAACTATTTTCCTAGAAACAGTAGCACAGTAATGTCTCAAACTTTAATTTTGTGACTGTCCTGTGAAATATCCCTTGAAAAAAAGCCTTATCTTTGTTTTCGTATTTGTGTTCTTAATTACAATCAATATGGTGAGAAACAATTTGATTCCTGTGTCTACCGCATTATCTACTGTAAGAATAAACTACGGTGCAGATTATGCAAATCCTGTTATATAACTGCAGCAGTTACTGCGGTGTCTTGCATAGTATTTATCAGTGTACTCTAGCAATTAAACAGTATAGTGAGGCCATAGCAATTACCATTCTAAATTATAATAAGCAATTCAATATACACTATAGTATAAATCATTTCCTTATAGCAAGCCCTGTATATGTGCTTTTGTTTTTATTCTAAGGCCCTTATTACTTGTCATCTGAACACTGTGCCAAATGATTTATACTATATTCTTTTAATTTCAGTGTATATTTACTATTTTTTTTTTACAAAAGGTGCACATAATCATTATAACTGTGGTAACTTTTGATCAATTTGCTGTGGCATTAAATAAATAAAAAAAAAAATCAGTAGTGTTGTGGGGAGAGGAGGCTGTCTCTTGATTTTTTTTTTTCCCTGCAAACCTACCCAGAACCCCTAACTTTTATATGGCCTGAAGCTCAATAAAGCTAACTTCCCATAATTTTAGCAGATTTATTTCAGAACTAAATGCATGAACTACTAGGCTGAATTCTATTCATTTTTAAAATCAGCTTTCTTTCTAGGTAGTAAACAGATTCCCACTAAAACTTGTGCATGATTTTAATTACAGATAAGTTTCTCTTTAAAGGCCACAGCATTCATGCTCCGGTTGCTAAGCTGAATTCAATACATCTATATGTTAAAGGTAGCAAGTTAATGTGTAAACAGGGAAAATATTGGAACCAATTGCTGTTAATTTGGTTTTGATCAATTTGCATTGACTGCACTTTACATGCAAATGAGAAGTGTGGTGGATTATTCCAGATGAAAACAGCTGAGATGCTGAACTCTTTTTAAAAATGAAGACATAGAATAAATGAAATAATTGGAGGAAAAGATGTGGAAAGGCCTGTTTGCCAAGAAGTCTTGCCAAAGACAAATAAAGAATTACTGAGGATACTAAACTGAGAGAAAATATCCAAAACAGATACTGAATCAGAAGAAAGATGGAATAAGAATGCAATAATAAGCCTGAAGTATGCCTGGGAATGATAGTTTATGATGTATTAGATAGGAATAAGTAGCGTTCTTGGAAGCACATGTATATTTCTGAGGTGAAAGGGGGAATGTCACTTAGAAACCTGCAAAGAGAAACACCCAGTCACTGATGATACAAGGCAGAAGCTTGATATCATGTGAGCAAATAGGTGGTATGCCTCAGACTTCAGCTTCAGCTTTATAATATGGAGCAGAATCCATACTTGGGAAGGTGAAATTACCTATCCACGAGCGATGCACTAGTAATAATTAATAAGCAACTGGCTCAACTATTAAATGTGTAAAAATAGTGTTTTCACTGTGCTTCAATTTTTATTAAGATATTCTCTTAGCTGAAAAGACAATTATATATATATATATATAGAGAGAGAGGCTTCTGGTTATCATCATGCCTCTCTTTTTGGTATCTTCAAAAGTGAGGGAAGGTTCATTTAGAATGACAAGATGGGGTATTCTTGGATTTGTCCTGAAATATCTGATTAAAAATGAATGGACAACAGCGATATTATTCTTTGTTGTGCCTGTAATATTTAGTTAAAAGTACCAGCAGATTTTTGTTTTCTATGTCTGTCTTTTTGTTGTTAACTTTTATCTGAGCTGTGTCATTGACCAGAGATCTGTAAGCCTCTGACTGATTTCCCTAGACTCGGATTTAGGTGCTATGTGCCGATGAAAAATGTATTGATAATAATGGGAACTAAACTCCATTTAGCCAGAAAATAGGCATTCCTCAAGCAACGCAAGCTGAAGGACTGGATCTTGCCTTTGCATGTCAACTCTGATATACAGTTTCTATCTCTTTGCATGAGAGGAAAAATTTATCTCTGTCATCTTGACCACTCTGCTAAGCCTGCTGGCGAGGCTGCCGTTGAGTTTTTGTCGCGATGCAGGTTTTTGTCTGCTGACCCAGACCATAACCCTCAAAATTCACAGACAGGTCTATTAAGGCAGCTCTTGGGATGCATATGACAGAGTTGTGAATCTTTTTTGTGACTGCAATCCTGAGCAATTCCAGAATTAAAGTTTAAGGCAAGACTACTCATAGCTAGAACACATGAGCACTTGCATAGCCCTGTGGTGCACCTAGACGTTCCTTGATGGGTCAAGATGACCTTGTGGTCGTGCTCTTTGGGCTCCTTTCCCTTTCTTCTGGAGACCTCCCTGTGTTGCATTTTTGGGACATATATGCTCTCTCAGACTTTGAAGGTCTTCCTAGGTTTGAAAATAGATAACTATGGGATGAGTGAAAGGGCTGGGTGGATCCAAGTTTATTCCATCACTTCGGATGAAGGGTCCTGCCTGTGACTGTCTGCACAAGTGCTGACAGAGTATCATTGTGTTTGGTGGCTTCCCAACATGGACCTGTTGGAGAAGGGCCTGCGTTGTAAACTATTGGAAGAGAAGGTTTAATGTTTAATTTGTAAGTGTTTGAGTAAAGCACTTACCAACTGTGAAGCTAAAGAAGTGGGGAAATATGACGACATGCGTTACCAAGAGTTGTGTGCAACATGGTTTAGCACGATCATTTCAGTGAGCTTAGATGTGGAGCAGAATCAGAAGCCTGTTGAGAAAGGGGCTTTGGTGAGGGAAGAAGAGAGTCGAATCCGCGTGTGTCTCTGCGAGGACGTGGGGCTATGACACGGCTCGGCTGTGGCCCTGCTGCTGTCTTTCCCTGGCCACGGCCACGAGGCCGGAAACGAAATCTCTCTGCTCTTACATAGCCCGTCTGCTACACTGGCCTGATAGCTTTCCCTGCGTGGTGCTGATGTATAGTTTAATGCTCTGCTGCATTTGGATATGCTCTGCTTCCTTGGAAGGAGGAGAAGAAAAATTTCCCTTAAATCACTAAAATATTATTTGGGTCCAGTCTTCATTTATACTAAGCTCATCTTACACTGGTAGTAGTTTAAAGGGGGCTTTATTTATACTCATTTTATTTCTGAGCAGGGGGAGGAGGTTGTCTTATATTGCCAGTGTCATCTAAAATAGCAATAGTATAAAGGAGAGGAAGGCCCTTTTATTTTTAGTGACATTTATTATATTTTTTTAATTCACTATGCCTGTGGTGAAGCTCCTGTTCCATTAATAGAATATCCTGTTATTTCTTCCCCCCTCCCATAAAAGTTCACTTAAAATAATTTTGTAAAGCTAACTGCAAAATATAGGTGCCAGGCCTTGAAGATCTTTTCCATTTTTTTAACAGTGTATCTACTGTAGCTGTGTGATTTTTCACTGGTAAATGAAACTGCCAGGAACTTACTATATGTTACCACAGCTTTGCCTGTAATAACTTTAAATCCCATTATGATCATCTCATTTTACAGCATGCTTTGGTCCTAAGATCAATATATCAAGGGAATAGAGTGCCAGTTACTATCCTTGGACATAAAGATTTCAGAGCAAATACAGCAATCTTAAACAGAAGGGAAAAGGCAGCAAAGAATGACTGTTAAGCACTGGGTCCTCCACTGGGGCCTCCTGGCTTTCTGTGTGATATGCAGTAAGAAATTTGAATATATTTGGCCTGAAATGTCTTCGCAATGCTTTATCTCTTGTTGTGACAGGGAGGAAGAGAAGACAGAGGAAAGTGCTACATAAATGATTGCTCCAAACTGTAATCCAGTCCTTCAGCTCCAGAGGCTGATGTGTTTGTCATAAATTTTATGGTGCTCACAAAATGTGGCCAACTCTTTAGCAGCCTGTGCAGTAGATGCGGTCTGTGTCAGGGACAGATACTGCCTTCAGGGCCTGGATGTGCTTCAGCATGTTCCTGGTTTTATATCATTTATAATTTTTGCATTCCTTATGGCCCTGATTCAACCTTAATACCTTTAAGTTTTTCAGTTGATAATGGAGTGACATCCAAAATTATGCAAATGTCCTACCTGAAATTCAGGTTTTCTAACATACAGGCCTGTAGATATGTCTGTTATGTTGTTCTAAAATGAAATGCATTCCAATCAGTCTACACACTTCAATATCTAAGGATTGGTCTGATCCATGAATTTATTGCAGGTTAGTTTTCTCATATAGAAAACCGTTCTGGAGAAGGTTATTTCTGGCCATTTTAATAGGTGGAATAAGGCACAGGAGCACGGAGGGCTGCTCCAAAGCATTAGGATGGTTTTCAGTGTATGGAATTAACACTGGTAAAAAGAGGAGAAAAGATTACCAGGATGAGCTTGAACCTGCACTCCCTCCTTGAGGGCTATCAGGGTAGGTTTTTTGCCTATATTTGAACACATTCCGAATGTCATGTCAGTTTAAGGGATTTAAGTGAATAAATGATTCATAATCTTTTTTCTTATTCAGCTTGCTTGATTTCTTGCAGACTACATATAACTTAGCTCGTGGAAAGATCTCTGAATCAAAACTTTGGAAAAGTTAGGGAAAGAGAAGACTTACAATGTTACAATGATAAAAGATAAATCTGGGCAAAGCAGTCTCTCTCCTTCAGCTTCAAGCTGTTAGCTTTAAAATTTGCCTTGATCAGAAGTCACGGTTTAATTTATTTTTCCAAATTTCGACTTAGTAAAAATGAGTATTTAAATCCTTGAAGTAGATCAAAATGTTTTGAGGTTCAGGAGCTTTTTCCTCTTTCAATTTACAGTGGCAGCAGCTATTTTTATATTTTAAAAAATCCCTTGCAGTATCAGCATTTCAAACACAGCAGCTCTGGGTGCTTGAAAGTGAAACCATCAGCAAAACTAAAGCTGATATTATGGACCTTTTTTTCTTTGCCAAAACTGAGATTTGAGAGAGTGTATTGCTGAAAGTTCACTTTTCATCTTTTAAGATATATTAGCCAAATACCTTTTCTTATCTCTCAAAATAAAATTAACAATATAGAACATCTCTAAGATTTTGTCCCCAGGTAGGAAAAAAGTTGAATCAATGTGGACCAGAATAAAGAAATCCAACTCTGCTTCCTTAGCTGGTCTATAAAGACCATGCACTATTTAAGCTCTGAATGATCTCTAGTTGTGTTTCCTGAATTAATTCTTCCATCCACCCCACAGACAAACTTATGGTACAGAAGGAGTAATTTTTCTTGAACCAGGCTGTTGGTTTGCTACTTTGTTACCCATCACAGGTTTATTCAAATAAGAATCTCAATTATACAGGATAGGAAATATTGAAATCTCGTGAAAGCTATATGAAATATACAACTTAAAAAGTAAAGCTGACACCTTGGTGAGAGTTACCAACTGACAGTTTTCATTGTAAATGCAAAATATAGACAATGTCTGCACAGTTGTTCATGCTTAAAAAGCTTTCAGATAAACTTGGTCATTTACATGCAGTCCCATGAAGTGTTCTGTTCCCAGGAGTTCAAGCACAGAAACTTAAATTTTGAAGATGAACTAAAAAAAAAAAATTGTGTTAACTTCTTCAAGTAGAAATCAGTTTTGAGTATGAAAATTTGTAGCCCTCATTTAAACTAAATGGGCATCCAGCCCATTTCAGGACAGTGAAACTCATGCTAAAAGTCAAGTGGGGCCAGTAAATATTTTTAGATTTTGTTTCAAGTGCTGAGCTGCAGATTTGCTTTTACTTTGGCCAGTTCTTGCATAAATGACCTCAAATATGTTCTAATTTACTTACAAGGCGTGATGTTGCTGTGGCTTGCAAGATGTTTTCTTTTATTTCTAAGGGCAGTGGATAGATTAACTATACACAGATTATCATGGCTAAAGCTAAATGAGTGCCAGTTCACTAATAAAGGTGGTTGTTGTAGCTCTTCCGTGAACTCTCCTGCCATTTCTTCCAGGACCGTGCAGCAGCTGTGTTTGTGTTGAAGTGCTGGTGGAGGAAGACACAACCCAAAACCGAGCACTGTTGCTTGAGAAATTTTATGATGGAACAAAGTGCCTTCCCCAAGTGCCTTCCTTACTCTTTTGCTTAGTGAAAAAATATGACATGATGGCTAATGCTGCTGAGATGGTCAGACTACCTATCCAGAGTAATTATTCTGCCAAAAGCAAGGAATAACACATAGAATATGGACAATATATAATTTATCTGCACATTCCTACATTTGGGATTGTGGGAAGGGGAATGTGTCGTACCCCTTGATGAAAAACAGCCTCTCCAAAAAAATAGGGAGGCATCTTGTCTCCTTCTTCTGTCACAAATCCTCATCACTAAAGGCAGCTCTTCAGTACCTTGTTCCTGTGGACATTTTGTGCAAATGGTTCCATCTCAACTTACATGTTTCTTTTCATTGCTGGTCTGTTGGGGAACATACGATGAGAACAGAATGACCCACAGTTTATGCTCTGTGTCTTTTGGCTTCCCAGAAAAACTAACATTTCGTAAAATTAGTGTAGCTGCTTATTGCATGAAGCAGAAACATGAAGATCAATTTTAGAATATAACAATGAGGTTTAAATGTTCTCAAAATACCATTAAATGCTTTTTTTTTTCTAATATACTAGAAAAAAATGCAGACTTGAAACTGTTGCTAGTTTATGTGGTGCAGCTGGTAACAGTAATTCATTAAGGGATATGTCCATGCCAAATCCTTTTGTAGGGGGTTTTCACTTTCTTTTCCAATTACATATTTTCAGTCTTCTAATATATTAAGAAAAGCTTGGGTTCCTTAATAGGTGTCTGCACAGCATGTGGTCTTGACAGTGTTAACAACAATTTCTATGTTTTTAAAAGAGTATGGTTTGTAAATTGTTAGATTAACCATCATTTTAATGTAATTTTTTTTGCAAGTATTGCTTGATAGTTCACAATAACGTGTGAATGTTAAATTAACTTGAGCTATTTGGTTTTGTCCTAGCATAATTTCACAAAGAATAAAACCATTTTTATAACAGCATGATGCTAATATACTGAATAGCTTTCCATGTAGAGCCAGAAAAAGTCAGGTCGGGAAAGAACTCTGAAGAGTTTTGTAATGGAATAGGACTAAAATTAAAATTTCATGCTAAGCAATTTGCACTGTATTTTTCAGGGGCATGCTGTAGTTGTAAATGAAACTTATGTTCGAGTCTTTTGAGTAAATTATTGTACTTACCACTATATCACAGAATCTCAGAATGCTTAAGGTTGGAAGACACCTCTAGAGATCATCTAGTCCAACCCCCTGCTCCAACAGGGACACCCAGAGCACGGGGCACAGGGTGGCATCCAGG
>JAWLRI010000332.1:2852685-2867685 GCA_034781795.1 Crypturellus tataupa
TCTTGACAGTGAGGGTGACAGAGCCCTGGCACAGGCTGCCCAGAGAGGTTGTGGAGTCTCCTTCCCTGGAGATCTTCCAAACCCGCTTGGATGCTGCCCTGTGCCACGTGCTCTAGGTGACCCTGCGTGTGCAAGGGTTTGGACTAGATGACCTCTAGAGGTCCCTTCCAACCTTAGGCATTCTGTGATTCTATGATTCTATGAAATCAACCTGGCACCAATTTTGGATTCCTATGCTCAGGCCTCTCTTGGTTACTGCTTGTTGTATGTGTACTTTTTTCAAAGGAATAGAGACAAAGTGCCTAATTTTGTTTTGGGGCTGGTCATAGGATGTCTGGGTTACACTGGATGGCCAGAGAAATTAAAGAGATTAGGTCATCTAGAAATCACTTCTCTCCTAAACTTCTTGAAGTTAATTAGAAAGTTATAAAATTAGAAAATCGGCATATTGACTTGGTGCTCTGCATTTTCAGTGAAACTTTTTGACTTTAATAAAGTTCTATTTCATGTGTTATAGCAGTATTTCTTAGAAGTAGGGGAAGATCCTGAAGTATAGTGATTTCTAATGTATAGGTATCTTTTTACATTACAGATATATTTAACTAACAGAAGTGTGGTGGTGGCTGTTGCAAAAAAATCTAGAGGAAACTGTTCCAGAAGTCACTCTGAAAATATAATTTGTTTTCAGATGTAGGTGTGATACCATCACCGAGAGCCTCGTCCAGGGCTAGTTCAAGCAAATGGATCTTCCACTGAGCCTGGGAGCAGGAGCCAGAGGCACTGGACACCTCCTAGACCTGGCCCTGGTCTTCCTTCTGTTTCTCCTTATTGAGGTGGTGGCTGAGGATAGATTGATGAGGAACCAACATTTCTTGTCTCATTAACAAATGTTAATGCTAAGACCTAGTTAGAAAACACAGTGGGATGCTATCTGGGGAAGCATGATTTTTTCCTATGATATAGCTCTGTGTACTCATCACTAAATTGATTAAAAAAGGAGGATCTTGTACATATTTGAGAATATTTCCACAAAAAATGTTTCAGCTCTATGATTCCCCCCACACACTTATTTTTTTCTCCAAACTGCCATCATCAGTGATTTGGAAGTGTAGAAAATAGTATTATAAGGGAACAGATGCGAACAAAAGGGGTGAAATTGAATGTATTAGTATTCAGCGGTCTGCTTTTGATTACCTCTGACTGGAAAATATTTGGAAGCCACCAGGGTCCCCTCAAGTGTTATGATTTGGTAAATTCAGCCCTTGTGTGTTGGGATTCAGGCTCCCTTATTGAAATTGAATTGATATTTTGTAAACTTCATTTGTGAATAATGTGATCTGACAGGGACAAATGCGAGGGAGAATTGTTTTCAAACCTTCTCCAAATGAAACTTATTATTGGGTAAATACAGATTTCTTTGTCTCTTTTCCTCTCTTTCTATCCTGAGCGTCTTCATGGCCTGAATATGTATCAACTTTTCCAAGGTAATTGAATTGATTCAATCATGTGTGGGCAACAGAAATGGGCAATGGAATATATTCCTGATGGGGAAAAATTGAAAAGTAGAGAGATTTCTACTCAGGTGCAAGGCTGGGAGGGTCACAGTGCTATCAGAGGAGACACACGCAGAAGCTTCTTTCTGATTATCTTGGCTTTGGCCGTTCTCTCCCTCAATAATCGCCCTCTGATATAACGCAGGCTTTCCAATTTTACCGGCCAGCACTAGGCCTCAGATGTGTTACATATTAATTTCCCTTTGCAGAAAATTTGCCAAGCTTTAGCTCAAATTCAGTTAGTCGGATTGATGAAAGTGGCAAAAGGATACGACATTTACTGATTCTCCCTTTTCACCTTTGATTAGCTCAACCTGTGAATTATTCTTGCCCTGTCAGCGTGCCATTAAAAGAGCTGGGGCCAAGGTTGCAAGTTCATACCTTCTGATGTAACTGAGAGAAAATATGTCGAGCTGTGGTTTGTCTGTCACAGACCTAGGATCATTTCAATGTTGTGTTGCCACTATTTTAACAGGTCAACCTTAGGGTGAAATGAAAAAATACAAACAAAAAATCCATCTTTTACTTTATAATCTTAATTTCTAGCCCATCTCTGGCACCTGCTCATTTTCAGTGATTCTCAAGTGGAAGAACTTGTTGTCTTTGCTTCAGATAAGCCCCCAATTTTTTTCCCTCTCTTCTATCTGATATTATGAAATCAAAGCTTGCTAATCTGCACTAATCTTCCTCCACAGGGTTTCAATATTGTTTAGATGCTGTCATAGAGTAGAATTTATAGAGTCAACTTTCTGCTTCTTCCTTTCTGATTTCACCCTGCAAACACATTCCCTGGTGCTGAAGGTTTGATTTCTTCCACAAGCTCTAGACTCTGACCTTTATGCAGGATGAAACATTTCAGTGCAGTAGTGAAACACAAGGGAGAGAACTTGGTTCCCAACATCTTCCTCTGCTACTGCACTGCTTGGACAACTCATGCCCTGTTTTGTGTGTATGTATGTGTATATATATATTTTCCCTGCAGAAATTGCTGATTTGTTATTTGCATTTTTTTAAGCCTAGGTGGAAATTTTTTTTGCAGTTCATTTGGAAGTTTGCCTGGAAGATTTTAAGTTTGAATTGTCAAGTTAAGCAATATGTGTTTAAAAGACATTTCTCCTAATAATGCAGCACCTGTTGGGCAGGTTCATTTCAAAATGCCAGATGTGCCTCAGTCCATGCAGTATTGGTGGGTTTGGTCTGAGCAAAGGGGAAGGACATGGAAGTGGAAGCAGCTGATGACGGGGTAATATACACTCATATGTTTCTTTGCAATAGTGTAAAAGAGCAAATAATTTGCTCTGCGGTCCACCCAGTCAAGATATACAAAGAATCAAGTGGTAAAATCAGTTTTGTCTATCTCAGAGGGTGCTGATGCTCTCAGGAGCTCCTGGGAAACACCTCAGTCCATAGGGTTGACTGTCATTTTTGTATGTGCTGAGGATCTGAAACTGGCAGTGTGTGCTCAGAGGTTGTGCATCAGCCGCTCTTTCCAAGGTAATTTTGGGAAAGATGATAGCAAACACCAGAGAGATGTGGGTTCTGCATGACATAAACACATTCTTATTGGAATTGTTTTTTAAGTAGCTAATTCCACTTGACTCTTTCTAATAAACTGTGCCTCCAAATATACCCAAAGTCACAATTTGGAGCATTTATAAGATAAACTTTTCTTACAATCTCTTCAGTGTGTGTCTGCCATTTGCAAACTATTGACTTCAGGATGGCCTTCATAAACCTGAACACCTAAGTTTAAAATAACTTTCTAGCTAGGAAAACTGGAGTTTTACTGCTCACTGCAATATTGTTTGCCTCAGTCTTTCCTATATAATATATATCAGCTTCTAGCTGGTGCATAGAAACAATTGTTGAAAGTAAGGAGCAGTGAGGAGAGGAGCTGTGTGTGCTGAACTGCCGGGGAGAGGCAGCCAGCCGACATCCTGCAAATGGTTCTCGTGGCTCTTCCATCACTCAGTGAGCACAACCGGCTCTCTGTAATTTTCCACATTCAAACGGGGCTTCCCTAGGTCAGTAGCCTGGATGTACAAAACCTTCAAGCAAAGCAGAAAAAAGAAATCCTTGTAAATAACCTGTGTGACTGGAAGTGTAATACAGACGTACTCCTAAAAGCCATTCCTTGTAGAAAGTCATCTTTGGAAAGTACTAAAATCACTGACCATTAATAATGAGGCCTACACTGCAAATTAGGCTATTTTAAATCCATCAAATAACTTTCCCAATCAAAAGAAAAAATGATTTACGGTCATGGTAGTGTTTTCTATCTTTATATAAGTTATTAATTTGTATACTTAAAAAAAAATTGAGTCTGCTCATAGGAACACTTTATATTCTCTCAGCCTTAAAAGTGCTCTAGCTATGGCCTGCTAACTCTTATGGCCATGAAGAATGCATGTCTTGGTTATAAATGGTATCCACTTTAGCTTCATAGCTTAGAGCTGAATAAACACAGAATCACTGAATTGTACTCAATGGCTCTATTTATACTGTATTTTGTTAGCATCTGACATAAATCAAGCATGATTTGATTGACTATACCCAAAGTAGAGCTGGAATAAAATAATGAGGGTGTTTGTTAGCTGAACTGCCAGTCTTTAGTAATAATGACATTTAACGTAATAGGTAGCAGGTAGGTTAAAATGTGCTTTTTATTTGTTGTACATACATTTTATAAAAGAAAGATGTAGTAAGGCCCAGGGTGCAATTTTTCACACCACCCCACCAGATAGGAAGCTAATTAAAAACAAGGCAAAAATACTGATCATGAATGAATGCATTGGCCATTGTTTAATGTTATACAGAACTGTACAAAAAAGATCATTAAATTCCATTCATCACTTGGGCTTTAAATTGATGCAAAAGACTTGTATTTCTGTGCATAAGGTAGAGGCTAAGCAGGAAGGGTATTAAATCAGTTTGAGAGTCTCGGGAAAGAAAACATTTAGCAAGTGAAATAATAAAGAGCAGAATATGATAACACTGCTGTAAGGAGTGTTAGCTCGTTTGTTTTGTATGCAATCCTGAAGGGGTAAGTTGATGGTAATATAAATGTTAATACTAAAATCCAGAAGGTTTGAAATTTTCAGTGGTAGTTCGTGGTGTCACTGCAAGAGCCACAAACATTTTTATCATCTTCCATGTTTAAAAGTCTCTTTTTAAGAGTCTTATATTATATATTTTGAAACTAATGGCTTAGAAAGTGCAAAATTCTATTTTGAAGTGTATTTTAAGCTGGAATTTTAATTTTAAATTTTGAGCAGCTACTCATTTCTTCTTTTGAAAAATATATTAATCTTCTCTTTTGAAAGGTTCCCCAAGTATTAGATGCAACAGCTGAACAGTCTGTGAACAAGTGCACTTTGCTACTAATTAACTGATTTGCGTAAAGCTATTTTCTACAGACATTGAGAGGCTGCAATCATTACGGTCGTAAAAATTGACTTCTGTTTGTTACATGCACTTCTACCGGAGTCATAAAAATTATTCTCGTCTCTCATGTGTGCATGTAGCTACAAACCACTGTTAGTGCTGCCACCTGCACTTTGTCATAAAATGTTAATTGTTTATTGACCAGGTCCAGAATTCAGGCGAAAAAAGCATATCTGATACAAATAATGAAGTCTAAAAAACATCTCTCGTCATCTAACATTGCAGACTGTGGTTCAAACCCCGAAAAGAGGTACTCTGGCTTGGGTCTGTGCCCCACACCTTCCCAGTGATGGCAGCAGAGCAGGGGTCACAGAGGGTGAAATTGTGGGTGCTCAGTTTCCCACTTGAGAAGGAACAGGGCAGTCTTAGTATAAACATACATGAGTCTTACTATGACTCTACAGAGAATAGACCTAACAAGCAAGATCTGTGTTCCTGCCGTTGGATTTCAGCTTGTATTATTAAATATTGCTTACATCTCAGGTTAAGAGCTCAGTGCCATGGTGCTATGTAAGGCAAAAAAAATTGTGGGATTTGAATGCATAGAGAAATGAACCCCCAATGAACTAGTGCGTGATCTTTGAGATTCAGCAGTACCTGGATGCCTAACAAAATGCAGCCATCCCAAAACAAGAAAGTGCTCGCCCCAAGTTCATGCTAATGAGTCCCCATATTGCCAGGAGAGCTGGCAAAAAGATACAGTCAGAAATTCATGTTCAAAGCACCTAAAAATATTTACTTCAATTAGGTTGAGAAGAGCGGTGAAAATATCTCTATGCAGAATTCAGTATAAAGCCTTACACCCCGATTCTCCCATCTCTGAGATATCCAAGCTTTCTGTAGCGGTGTCTTCTTGTCACCGTCAACAACTCCAGCAGTGGTGTGGGGTCACAGATACCCGTCCCAACTTGAAGATCTACAAGCCTCTTAACTCAGACTTTTGGGTACCATCAACCCTCAAAGCGCCAACATGTCCTTTAGTTTGTCACTAGAAATGTGCAAAGAACATAAGTTTTAATATTGTTTAGTGTTATATGGACAAATATAAATGTATAGTTTCCTACTCTACCCAGTGTAAAAAGATCTGCAAAGAGTTAATTCCAAAGGGGACTTCCCTGCCTGAGTTGACATTCTAGACAGTCATTTTACTAGCAAAACACAGCCAGGTATTTCCTCTGCCTTAAGAGAAATTGTCAAATGAATACTAAATAACGTGTGTGGTAGTCTAGACTAACACATGGTCTTGCCCTAACACTATTTTGCAGGATGTCAGAATTGAAACAGTTCTCAGGAGATTGCAGAGCTTTTACATTCATTTTCTGCAAAGTCATCATTTTATGGTCTTTGTGGACACACTCATCTGGTGTGAAAACACGTTGGACACACTTTCACGTGATACAGTGTGAGGTCTCAAAAATAAGTCACATGAACTATGTCTAGGAAACATCTTTTTTCCATTCTCTGGGGGGAGTTTAGGGGTGATTTAATGAGTCAGATTTCTTAGGAAAGTCTGAGCAATGTCCAAAGATGGGTCTGACTCCACCAGGGACAGAAGTCCCCCAGCTCCAAGGAGGCAGTAGAAGACTAGCAGCTTCAGTCCCTTTCGTTCTGTTGCTTCTAATGCTGCTCTGCATTGTTGTCTAACAAACTGTTATTACCATATCCAACACTGGTTTTAGCAACAGTACATGGCCACAGAAAACTGAAAAAAAAAATGTAGGAACATGATGCCATGCAGTTCAATTGAATGTTTGCATAACTCTGCCATGAACAGCTTTCCAAAGCAACTTGGAAGACTTGGAAGTTAACAGAGTTGCACCAGGATGAGATGGGCAGTCTGTTCTATGCAAATAATGGAAGAGAGCATGAAATACAACTTTCTATGCTGTTGTGCTTCTGTCTGAATGTAAATAAGCCCAACTGGGCAACCACATGGCGGTAAACCAGTGGAAGTTATGTTTTGAAAAATATGCTTTTCTAGGATATCTGATCAACAGAGACTCGAGAAGTTTTGTTTTCCTTCTGGTAAGAAAAGAAATTCCTTACTGAGTTTGAATGTGATGGGCTCACGATAATGACCCAGGTTTCAGATGAACTCTTGGTCAAGGAAGTGTTAGCTACACGGTCCTTGTGCTTTACAGCAGTGTTTGGCTGTCATGTTTGCTTCTCCAAGGTTATTTTCACAACTTAATTCTCACTTTGATTATTATTTTATGTTATGTTATGTTATTTTGATTAATTTCCAGACAAATAAAGAAAGCCTGATTCTTTAGGCAGGACAGATCCTTTTACTCTTAAAATCCATCCTCTATTAAGATGTTTCAAGTTGGATATCCATATTTTTTAAGCTTTTTGACTTTGAATGGGTGCCTAAAGCGCTTTTAAAATTCATTGGGCCATGGAGTGAGGAAGATTATAATGCACCAGTAACTGCTGTTTGAAAAATCGATTTGATTTCATTTAAGACAGAATTTGTAAAATCATGTAGTTTTCCATGTGTTTAAAAAACACATATTTTATTGGGAATTACTTGTCTTACTTTTACTGTCTTACTTTTCTAGGTAGCTTTGAAAATCTCCTCCTAAATTTTGTTTAGAATTAGTTCATATTTCCTTCAAGGAAATCCTCTTATGGGGTAAAATGCTTTTCTCAGAGCTGTGTGATCAAATTTATCATCGATATTATGCTCTTCCCACCTGCATGCAAAGCAGAATTCCTTCTCGTTCCTTTCTTCTCCCTTTTCTCTATTTCCCTTTTGCGGTGCATTTACCTCAGTGGCTATTACCAGGGTGTTCAAGTCAATAGAATGTCCAGTGTCCTGTATAATATAGTTCTCTTTTTTTTTTTTTACCCACAGGCTTTGATTTTGATCTAGATACTTCCACCACAACCCATATGTAATAATTAAATTCTTCATATTTTTGCACAAGTCTCCTATTTTCATTTTTGATGCATTCAGGCACTGTGAATTGTTCCCTAAAGCCAAATCTATACTTTTTATTGTTATGTGAATATTCTGCTCATACTAGATATTACAGTTTTACTTTCTACTCAATAAATATCTATGACACTCAGCTCAGCAATGGATATTAGTCTGTCAAAACATTAATTTATGATGAGAATAGTGTAATATCAATAGGTATGTGGATCAGAAGTGTGTAAATATGCAGTTCAAGGAGTGGCTTTTCTGTGAATTAAACTCTATCTAAACAAACGTTCTCTTCCTAAATTTAGTAAGTGCTGTTTTATCTCTTGTTTCAAAGCTGATTTCAAATATGAAGTGATTTATGAAGTTAGGAGACTTTTTGCTTTGAATAACTTCTTATATATTTCATGGCAATATATAAACCATCAGGTTGCTGAGGATGAGAATACATTTCAGTTACTTCACTTGGGTATATAGCTCAATATTAACTTTCTGGTCTGCTGTCTTACTGAACAATGCCTGTTCCACTGACAGTTCATTTAGATATTGTCATGGTGTTGGAAGCTTTAAAGGGGTTAATGAGGTATTTATTCCATTATTGTTATTGGAAATTACAGTGTCTAGAACACTTACACAAGAAGATTAAAGATAGATGCTTTAGACCACTTTCTATAGTCTGATAGGCCATTATTTTCTGGTTCATAACACAAAATAGTACTTTTCATCAAGGAGCTCATATTCTCTAGATGATTCAAAAATTCACAGACCAAAACCAATGTGAAGTATTAAGTTCCTAATACTTTTTAACCCCAAACAAGTTAAAATGCAAATGTTTTAATCAAACAAGGTGAAATTTTTACACACCTTTCTCATTGTAAAGTCTGGCAAGGAGTCTTGAGAAATCAGATAAACCTCCTGTAGGCTACTGTCTACTCATGCTTAGCAGATATGATACCCCCTGCTGCTTCTGATACCTCGAGTTATTTTGCATAGAATTTACAACTTTCTTCCTTTGCTGATTTTTCAGTGGGAAGACACTGGGTCTCGTTTTGACGTTCTAAAGTTGTTCCTTAGGGTCATGAGCATCCATTGCATACTAGAAAGACAGCAGATGTTTTCCGTGACTTCTGTGGTGTGACTGAGATATTTGGGATCCCATCAAGTGTTATTATCGAGTCCCTTATTACTAGAAGAAGGTCCCAGCTGTAGTTTTTCAGTCTTAATGCCCAGCAAACCATCCTATAGCCCTTCAGCTTATTCTGATTGCACAAAGTAGTGAAGGAGCAGCCAGAGGTCTTCCAGCCTTCCTGGGCATTGCAGAAGTAGTGCAGCTGATGTCTGTGGATTCTTTCATACTCTCCTGGTGCTGTAAAAGAAAATTTGCATGAGATGCTGGATAGCTCTTTTTAACCTTCCTGTGTGTCTTACCCCAGCTGAAGGCAGAGACATTTGGGGAAATGTTCCTGTGATGGGTCATACATTCCTTTGGACCCCTGGTTGCACGGGATGGGTAGAAGGCACAATCAGGGATATAGACCAGAAATCCCAGGACTTCTCCATGTGATTCCCTCTCACAGGGCAGCACGTGTCTGCAAAGCAGATGCCTGTTGAAAAGTGTGTTCTCCTTCTGAAGAATGGGTTTCCCTATGCTACTTGGTGTGAAGAAGTAAGCTGTGAGCATGGAAGAGTTAACCTTTTCATTCTGTCTCCTCCTGGGTATATTTAAGGGCTGCACAGCCCAGAATGGATTTTATATTTTCTGTGCTGCCCTCAGTACCACATCTCAGTGTCACACAGGATGTCTCTGATTGAGCCAGTGGGTTTATCTCTGGCACTCAGGATGGGGTCTTTCCCTCTGGAGCATCCTTCCCTCTTTGCCTCTGCATTTTCTCTTAAATGCAATCTTTAATGTTGATTACAAAATCAGCTTGTTATAAGGAAACTTTGCTGCATCAGAGGTGAGAAATAAAACTTTGTTTTAAAGAAGAGAGTCAGTGAACATTGTGTTTACACACCAAGCTGTACAGTAATCCTTGAGGAAGACAGTGAGATAACAAGCTGCAAAACAATACGGCCTAGAACCAAGATGCATTGGGAGATATTCATGTAGCAGAAAACAACTACAGTGTAACAGAAATGAGTTTTATTTTCAAGCAGTAATACTATGCATAATCTGATGTATTTTCACAAAATAATCTTAGCCTCTTGGATATTATTTTGCAAAAGGATTTTTTTTTTTCAGCTGAGAAAGTTTATGTTTAAAAACAAAATAAAACGAAGCCATTTCTGGATTTGAGGGCTGGATTTCTTTTCCATTTATAAAGTAGAGATAGGTTATAAATCAGAAAAAAAAAGTATTTATAGATGATACACAGCTAGCAATACCAGTTTCTAGTGGACAGTACATCTGTGTGACTATTTCATCTTCCATGGTAACTTAAACACAAGAAAAAAGCCTTTACAGTTCAGGGCACTGCTGCCTGACCAGAGATTGAGTGGGTTTGTAATAATTCATAGACCTTTCACTTTCATTTTTCTAGTGCTGAGGAATTACATTCTGCTATTAAAATGGCTCTGTGCATTCTCTGGTAGAGTGTATATGTCTGAGCTGCTCAAACATATAAATAGAGTGCCACAGACAGCAAGGGGTTCTTAACAGCAGATATTCTAAAGAATCCAGATGTCTGTAAAGAGAATAGCCTCCTGGTTCCTCCTGTTCACTGGTTTTCAGGTAGGATCTCTTAATGATGTGTGCTAGCAAGCATGATTTCCTTTTCTTGGGTGCTGGCCACATGTCTTTTCTTGTGTAGTTATTAAGATCAAGACAGTCTTGTTGAGAAACACAAATCTGAAAAGCTGAAGCTGTTGCAAGGCAAGATACAGTGTTGGGTACCCACTGACCGTTCTGTGTGTGAAAGGCTTGACAAAGCCCTGCAGCACTAAGTGGGTGCAGTTTGTGGTCAGCTCAGGCAGGGTTATTACCTCCTCGGTTTTTCTCTGGCATTGGTTTTAGCACCTGTCATGATGACGGTATCCAAACACACAACTCTGATGTGGACATGAGGTGCTGCCCAGCTGTGTCTGCTCCCCTTCACATGAATTACACGCACGATGTCAGGTGGATTAGCGACTTTCCCCACCCAAATCCCCTCCTTGGCCCTGCAGAGCTTCTATGTATCATGAATAGCCAAGTGCCTGATGGAACTCTTGGAAATTTATGGTGTTTTACAGAAGCAAAACTCTACTTACTGTTTCCCCCCTGCTTTTTTTTTAAGAATTTGTTATTTCCCTGCTTTGTTGGCAAGAGCCTGGAGGAGAAAACAAGCATTCCCGCTGGGAATTTCATTTGTAATGGTGGACAATGCTTGTTTGACATTTGCAGCCATAGCAGAAAATCCTTTTGCGTTTCCATTGCAGATAATAGCAGAATGCAGTCCTCAGGTTCCTGGGAGTAGGCAATATTAAACAATCACCACGAGTATTATGTCCCCCAGTTAAACTCGTCACAAAAAGGCTGAAAGGTGGTTGCTTGTCCTAAAGTGAGACAT
This sequence comes from Crypturellus tataupa, assembly GCA_034781795.1. NCBI lineage: Eukaryota > Metazoa > Chordata > Aves > Tinamiformes > Tinamidae > Crypturellus > Crypturellus tataupa. Next base: position 2,864,157 of record JAWLRI010000332.1, read on the forward strand.
AGGGTCAGCTTAAATTTTTTTTTTTTTGTCTCCTCAGGCTTCAATTTCCCATCAGTGTGAATAGCCATATGTTCTTAGAGCCCTGTAAGGGGTTATGTGGGCCCTGAGCTTTCATAAACATACTCAAGCGCAAAGCTTTGTGCAGGCTAAGGGATGTAATTCACTGATAGCCATAGTAGGAGCTGAAATTTGTCCATGCCAAGATCATGGATGTCACCAATAACAAAGTCACACCATTATTGTCATCCTCAAGAAGCTTCAGAAAACTCTGCAAAATATCTATTTGCTCAGCATTCTTTTTGCTTTTCTCTTCTCCTTATTTTTTTTTTTTTTCAAACCAACCCTAAATCTTGCCCTTGCATTTTACAGACTGATAAGTGTCCTGACACTGCGGAACCCAGAGCAGATTGTATCAGCCTTCATTCTTTCCATTGCAGGTGTAGCCTTGCAGTATGTGACACACCATTCATAATATGAACTGGAATGTACAATACCGAATACCCGGTCTTTTGTTACTGGAAGGAAAATGGAGCTCAATTTTGAAATTGATTTTGGGAGAGGGAGGGAAGAGAAGAAATGGGTATTTATTAATTTCTGCTGCTAGTAAAACCCATCACTTTTCACTTTAAAATTTATAGAATAAGTGCACATCTTTGGAACTCAGGTTCTGCATCTGTCTCAAGCCAGTGAAGCTCCCCCAAGCCATGCATCAGCCTCCTGAGTTATTCTGTGTAAATTACAAATTCATGTATAAAGTACATAGAAAAAAAATTGCTCTATGGGTTGTCAGCATAGCATATCAGGCCCATTTCTCCTTTCACTTGCTTTCATGTCCATAAGGAACAACTCGGATGAAGTTAATGGAGTTAAGCTAAGCTAAAAATGTTTTGAAAGAAAAAGTGGGTTTGATTCTGCTCTATTAATCTCCCACAAGATGAAGTTATCCTATCTGCTGTCCTTACAGTTCCTATAATGCATACAGATGCCACTAATATTTTACTAAACACTCTCAGCTTAATTATTGTTTTTTTTTTACATCATTATTCAAGTTATACCACTGAAGTCAATGGTGCTAAACCCATCTCAAGATGCTGTAAATGAAGGAAGGCTCATGACGAGTTCATCCTTACAGGAAAGTAAATGATATCAGTCCAAAAAAATATTTCAAAACATTTGGATTGTTTTTATATATGGTAGATATGATAGATTTTCAGTTAGACTACACTGATCTAGTTTCACTAATGTTCATGGGGAAAGGGCAACTTAATTGAGTTATATATTTGTTTTGTTGACTGTGTCCATATTTCTTTAAAATATTTTGGTCCAGTTTTTCTGCAGGGATATCCTGGTATCTAATTTATCTATTCGTTTTTTGAATATTTAACCATTTTGCATGCATAATTGCTACATGTACAGTTGAAAATCAAATGGGGATAATTAGGTTTACTGGAACAAATCTTTCTGGCCACGGTAGTTCTGCATACAAATATGCAGTGGAATGGGCAGTGCTAGGAGCCCCCACTGGAAAATATTGCACTGTGGGAGAGTTAGAAAGCAACTTTATTTCCATTGTATGTAAAAGACTATACCACAGCAGTGTTAAGCAGTGAGAAAACAATTCCCGTAAGTCTTTTGCAGAGAGATAGTGCTACATCCCTCATGTGTCCAAAAATTTTCCATGTCTTCAGCAGGAAATTCATTCAGTATTTTCAAAATTAAGTTAAACAGTATTATCTGTACTTTAATGTGTATCTTTTTTTTCGAGGGGTGCTGTTTAAATATAGAAGCTCCTCAACATAGGTGTATAATGGAGCAGTCTGTGCTTTCGCTAGTGATTACTTTTAACTACTTTTTTTTAACTACTTTTTTTTTTGTATTTTAACTGAGTATTGAATATATGGACCACAAACAGAGGACGCTGCAGCCTAAATTTTGTGCTCTTTATGATATGATTTGTGGGCTTTGTGAATTGTCCACAATTTACCCTCCAGGATATTGACTTCTGAGAGTGCTGTGTCATAGCTAGATTTTTATGGCTGGACAATCCGGTGTCTCCAGAATTCCATATCGAGCATTTTGCATTGAAAGAGCTCACTCGGCTGCAGCTGTGTGTGCTCACTGCTCTGCTGTGGTCTATTGTAGCTATTCACTCGTGCATCTGCACCAAAATTTGACCATTTCAGTATGATTCGCTGGGTTGATGCTTGGGTCATAAATTCTGTCCCAAGCAATCTCTGTGACAATCATACAAGGAAAATCCTACAAAGTACCCTCTCAATTCCCTAAACTTCTTCCCCAGGTCAGGGTTGAAGTATATTTGTAGTGCTATGAATTTCATGACTGATAACTCTGTCATTAAAGGCTCAAGTGGGTATCAAGTACGTAGTTAAACATGAGCTTTCAGGTCAAAAATAAAATTATTCTGCTTTTATCTGCTCACATACTTCATCCAAACAGGGCAAACACTCCTGCCCTGTTTTCTGTGGTTTGCAAGGTTTTCAGGAATGAAAGGCAGGACATGGAGTGTCCACACCAAAATGCTCATGGAAAACAGTGAGTGATCACACTCCTCTGTGTATGGTGGAGAAGCAGCTGTGAGCAACTTTAAGACACTCTAGTCTCGAAGCTATGCATGATTTATGGAGGTATCTAACCCTAAGAGCAATGTGAACCGACCACTGCAGTGATTAAATCCTATTTGAATGTTTTGTTAGGATAGTTCATGACAGGACAAAGGGCCACGTGTTCCCTCAGGACAACATCTCACACTCAGGGTTCCTCCCTTGGTGTTCTCTGTCCTAATCACCCCTAAAAGCAAAATAACAGAGGTTGCTGAAAAGCCTCAAGGAGGAATCCTCAGGCAAAGGGCTAATGCCTGTTCTCCCAGACACTGGGCTAATTAACTGAATCATGATGAGGATTTTCTGCACGCAGGTATTATCCATTATGCCTTATATTTAAGAGCTCCAGTTCCATTCATTGCAAAGGACAGGGCTGTGCAAGGGGAAATAGCCATCGGAAATGCAAAATTCTGAAGTTAAAGTCTGTCTTTGAATAAAGGAGATCCACATGTTGTGGGTCAAGACAAAGAAGTGAAATGTGCTCTGTATGTGCTTCCCAGGGCTAGCAAGCAGGAATACAGGGAATTCACCAGCACTGCAGTTCTGAACTGGCCTCTACAGGCCTGTGCAGTCATTAAAACGTGCAGCACCGTTATACACACTTGCTGTTTCAGAGGTGTCAGGGTCATAGGCAACTAGTGACATTATTAGCTGCTGGATTCACAGGTATGGGGGAAAGCTCTCGTGTGTGTGTGATCCTGAGCTTTTATTTCCTTAGTGAGGATGAGGCACCACCGAAGGCTGTATGAGCTGGAAATGACAGATTATCAGTGTTAGTTTGTGCCTAACATCTAACACACACCACAGGTCTCTCTAACACAGGGTATTGGAAAACTGAACTCACTCAGCGCTCATTTTTTGCATCTTGGGAGCTTAGAGTGAAATATTTGAGTGTATGGCTAAGGCAG
>JAWLRI010000332.1:2872685-2912685 GCA_034781795.1 Crypturellus tataupa
GGGTTTGGAAATTTAAACACCGCGAAGCTGAAGTTGAATTGGAAACCAAAAGTCTCTAAGCTTGTACATCTTAGAAAAAAAATTCAATTAAGTGGGATTTTAGCTGTTTCAATAAAATTGGACTCTCCCTTTTCAAGATAAGGGTCCTATAGAGCTGCAGCAACCTTTATGTGGCAGGAATATCCACTTCTACTAAACGTATAATCCTAGCTCAGGATACAATACACACAACAGGAAATCAATGTATAGTAGAATCAATTTGAAAATATAAAATAAACTAATATATGAGTGGAAAATTGACTTCCTATGGATTAAAAGCAGCACAAATGGTAGAAAAATCTGGCTTTTTAACAGGATGAGGTGGGTGGTAATAATAATGCAACTGATTAACTGGCTGGTCTCTAGCTGCTGTGTGTGCACATAGATTTTTTTTGCCTTGCTAAAAGGATTCAAAGAGGAAATAATTTATTGGTGCACTTTGCTCAGTGTTTGTCATTGAAAGGATGCAAAGTGTGTACAGCACTGTGAAAAAAGGGGAAAAGTAAAAGATATGGAATGTATTATTTAAAATATCAGTGCCATAAACAGTGTAGGATTACTGCAGCAATCCCATTATAGCTGTGGGGATATATAAATGTTTCATTGCGATTATCATTGAGGAGTTTATAACTCAGCCATTGAGATTTTTATTTTTTTAGGGGAATTTAATGTTTGTGTAATGTGCTTTACTGACAGTCTGGAAACTGGATGCCTGTTATTCATTGCCAGAACAGATAGGATCAGCTACAGAAGTAGAGCAGCACCCAGTTTGCTCAGTGCCATCGACCTCAGCCCTGCCATCGGCTGAGTACTTCTATACCTGATGCCTCAAGCCTTTTTGGTCCTTGGTGCATCTCTGGTGATTGCTGTTAAGGAATGGAAAGAAGGGACAAAAATTGATTGATTTGAGCTTTGGCATGTAGCCCATAGACGGGAATGACAAGGTTCTCCAGTTATGACGGAGTGCAGAAAGACACCATGAGCCTGTTTGGGAATGAAACACGTTGGATCTCAGGACACGGAAGAGCAGTCTTCCATCTTGAGGCTGAGCTGCTGTCTCTTAGGATCACTCCAAAGCAATGGTTCGAGGTGTTCATATGTGATTGTGTGCCCTTGGGCAATGCCTATTGACTTCTGGCAACCAAGTGTTCCCAAAATGAGGAATGCAACATTCTTCAGCAACAAAACTGGAGATTGCCTAGGGCAACATGATGCATTTGCAGACTGCCCAGCACACTGAAGAGCAGCTATGGATTCTCCAGTACATTAAACCTGTACTGCACTACGTGATATAGTTAGCATTAATCTAGTGTGGATGTAGATGTTAAAGACAGAGGGACTGTACAGCCACGTCACTTCTCTCCCATCACATGCTTGAGAATACATAGATTATGTGGATTCGTATCAATATTTAAAAATTTAAAATATCTGTAAAGCTGATTCATGAAAGGAAATAAGAGTACCTAGGAAGGAACAGAGTTCCTAGAGAACTTACAGGCTTAGCTTGTTCTGCTTACTGATACTATCTTTTAACGGTCTTTTATTTCCCATCCCACTAGAAGAATTGTGAGCAATATACAGCAGAGCCGAAAGGGGAAGGGAAGCAGATTGCTAACATTGGGATAATAAATTTGGATGGAGTTTCAGGAGTTTCATGTAGATGAGGTGTGGACAGGCAGCTTTGGTTCCGAATCCCAGAGTTTGTGCTCGGTCATCTAAAAGTGTGTTTCTGCAGACAGAATCACAGACTGGCCTGAGTGGGACCTAGCAGACCCCTGGTCTCCTACAGAGTAACATGTAGTTGTAGGGAAAGGATGTTTTTTTTTTGGATCTTTGTGTAAACCTCTCTCTCATATCTATGGGAAATTTCCCATGCATGGAGTGGGGGATATTATTTTAGACTAATATTTGAGATAATTAAACAAAAATCTGTTTCTCTGCACAGACTGGTTTTGGCAACATTCATTTCAATTTTATGTGCTAGAAAATGCTAGAAGAGCGTGCAAAAGTATAGATATTGCAACCCAGATGGGGTATTACTGGGTGCTGTAGGAAGTTAGAATGTATTTTTGTGTGTGTGTGCTAGATTTATTCTATTGTCTACATCTCCTGTAACAAATGGCAAGTGCTTTAAAATGATCTTGACATCAAGAAGAAACTAGTCCAGATTTTTCTTTGCTTGCAGGATTGCAACATAAACACCCACAGCTGTCAATGGTTAAGAAAGTGCCTTGCAATCTGTATTCGCCGTAACTGGCAGGTCGTTTTGTGCTCAGTAATTCCGCGGTACTTTTCACTTTGCTTTATAAGGGTAGAGGGATCTCTGAAAAAAAAAGTGCATACATGAAGAATATATATATTTTTAATGAAGACTAAATCTGCTAAACCTTCCAATTGAGCAGTGATGAAACCCCGACTTGGTATCTTAAACAAGTCAGATAACCAAAAAAACAGTAGAGACTTTTAACACCTTATTAGCTGCATTAAGAATTGTTACTGCAATGGATGGTACAAGGATATGTGATGTATTCACATAATGAACTGCTTTTCAGCCATCCTGAGATGTCTCATATGTCAGTCTGGAGGCTGCGATTCTCCAAACTGATAGGAGTAATGAAGGTGTGTCTAGCACTAACTGAGCATGGAGTGCATTTTAAAAAATGAAAACAATAATCATGCTAAATAGGATTGTTGGTTGAAGCCATTAGTATCTATCAGATGAGCTGCAGAAGCGTTGACAGAAATAGTTTAATATATCGTCAAGGGTGATTTCTAAAATGTTTCAACCCCGCAGGGTCTGAAAGGCTTCAAAAGGCTGGCTCAGCCCTTTATCACTCTCCTAAGGTCTAGTCATTTTTCAGGGACAGCAAATGTTAGGATTTGGGAATGTTGCTGAGCAGCAATGAGAAGACTGAGGGCTTGGTCGGTCCAGCTCCAAGAGAGCCGTCATGGTGAAACTAGGAGATGAGAGCTGCTCCTGGGGCCCCTGCATTGCAGAGGGCTCTGCGTACCTAGAGCAGGTCCTAGATCCCTCTGGCCATAGAGCCTCTCATCTCCTGGGGCCCTTGTGCATGGGGCGCTGGCTCTGTCAGTCTGTCTGGTGCTGCCTTAGGAAACAGTAAGGAGGAAAGCAAAAGGATGTGAGGGAAAAAAAAGGAAATCTTGAAGATAGTGTCGCTCCTTATTCTTCAGTGCTGAGGATAGTTTCTAGCAGCACCAAAACTTGCAGGTTCCCTTCAGATCCATGACAGCTTGTGCCTACAGACTCTCCCATTTTTTATAGGAATACGTGATTAAAGTTATTATAAGGAAAGCTCTATGTCTAGGAACATCTGTCTTACTGGTGCAAGAAGGGCTTGTGTGGGACTTTATTTTATAATTACACTGCAAAAAAAAAAATCACTATTGGAAATATTAATACTGAGCTGAGCAGAAATGTATGTTTCCAAGAGGCACGTTCCTCAAGGAAACCTTCTCAACCATGAATATTAATAAAGTCCATGCGAGATCTTGGCTGACAGATGACCAGCTTCACTCCATCCATAGCATGGTGACAGGTTCTTGAACCTCAATTTAGCAGCAGTAAAAGTCAGTCTAAACCTTATGGTTGCATGAGTTGTAGCACTGTCTCTATGAGGCATATGATATAGTATATCTGCTGAAAATCCAAGTGAGACACTGCGGATGATTTTTGTTGTGTGGCTCCCATGCTGCGTCCCACTCATTGTGTGACTCCCAAAAAACAGCTGGTGCAGAATGTCCGGGCTCTGTGCTGTATAGAGGGAAAAAAATATCATTGTAGCAGGACGTGCTGCTTCTGTACCTTAGTGACGGGTAGAGACAGCTCTTGACAAGCAGATAGGTATTTGATAATAGAGTGTCTGGAAGGGGATAATCATCACAGCACGACGGGTGTGATGAATGCTTTAAAGCCACCTGGTCAACACCTTCCTAGCCCAGCGAAGGCAGTGATATGATCCTGAAGGCCTGATCTGCTGGTGTGAACACCAGGGCCTGAGTTCCCTGTTGGGGTGAAGCAGGGGGGCAATTTTAGCCGTACTGGTTAGAACAGATCAGTTGATGCAAAAGCAAGAGGCCGCAGGAAAATAAAGAGGAGCGGAGGGTGAAGGATTTTTAGAAGAGGGTTAGTCAATCAAAATGCCAATCAAGTGCCTTTAAGGTGTTTGTCAGTTCCACATGGATTTTATTTAAGTGGTTAAATACATAGGGATATTGGTGTATTGCAGCAGAGAATGAATAAGAATGTAATAAAAGCTTGCTGAGCTCAGTAGGAGTATTTGCATGGTGCCTGATGGGACCAGTTGAACAGAAACCCTTAAATCCATCCTAATCCAGAGATGGGGTTAAGCACATAATGAAAGGATTTCTGAAGAGGGAACAATATGCAGAATTGGGTCTTGAATGAGTGGGAGCTGTAGGGATTTTACTGCCATATTTATTCCAACCTTTATGCGATTGTGTTCTAATATATACACATTATTAGTATTTATTATTCTTATTGCAGTAGCCCATGGCTGCTTCTGCTAGACAGTAGGATCCTCTTTTGCTAGTCACTATACAAACCTCTAATAAAAAAATCCCCACTTTATAGAGTTTATATACTCTCAGCAGGTGTTTTGTAAATATATTGTTACTGTTGGTTCTTTATAGTTCTTTAGTATAGCCATAAGCACTATATAGCAGAAATGTCTATGAAGAAAAGAAATAAGTCTTAGTACAAGTTGGCATTCATCTGTGAAGATTTAGAAACCTAATTTATAAACATTTAGTAAATATGAATTAATCCTGACACGGTGGATTTTGTGCCGAATTAAATAGTCATACTTACAGTCTATAATGCACTTAGACAATAGGTAAATTAGTCCTTCATTAAAAAATCATGAAGGAAATGCATAATCTGCAGCAATGCCCAGAGGAAAAATTGCAGTTATTTGAAAGGAAAACACTATTGTTAGCAAATTTGTGGAGGTTGTTTTTCAGGATTTTTTTTTAACAAACAGCATTATGGATCTTCCTGTATATTGGCTCTATCATGAGATTTCCAGCTGAGTGTATTAACTAAATACCCAGGCTTTAATTGGAAGTCTGAGGTAGAAAAACTGCAAATCTCCTTTCAGTCATTTGTCTCTGTATTGCCTGCTCTGAGCAGCAGACACAGCCCTGTGCGCTTTTACATCTGATTAATGCTAACGAAAGCTGTGATTAAAACATCCTTGAATTCTTCTGTCATACAGCACTATTTAAAATTGTGAATTATACTTCAAAATAGCACAAGTGGTGCAATCGCGCATTAGCATAACAGCAAACCTTATTTACACAAGCACAAATGTTGTGTAAATTGGCCTTTAAGTGGGTTTTAAATGGCAATCACTTGGTAGGTGTTTTCAGAACTGCTAAATAAAAAAAAATAGCTATAGTGCAATATTTTACAAATGAATACTTTTAATGGGCCTATTTTCAATTGAATTGACTATTAAAACAATGAAGGCAGAAAATGACAACAGTTATTTAATCTGGGACGCAGTATAAATACTGGAACATTTTTGAATTGTTCAGCATCTTGTAGCAGAAAGTGTTTGCGAAAGTCAAGCGGTTATTAAGCTTCCAACTCCTCGGTTTGCCTGTATATTGTGTGCAACCATCGGGGAAAGATGCAGCTGAGGGGAAACACAAATTCGGACCAAGAGCACCTGGTTTTGTGTTTTTTTGCAGAGAGTAGAAGGGACCTGGTTATTGCTCCTCATGCTGTGCAGCTGCTCTCACAGCCTCAGAGGGAAAGGGCTCCACTGGAAGCAAGATTCAAGCCCTTTGGACACCAACCATGTCTTATTATAAAGCCTCAGCCACACTGCTGGTCACTAATGTTGTTTCTAATCTAATCATTAGGATGGGAAGAAAGGCTTTTCCATCTCGCTTTCTTATTTTCTCCCTGCATTTTCCTTGTTTCTTAACAATGCCTTAAATCCTTGGCAAATCAAGGCCACAGCCTAATGCGAGGTACAAATACAGCTAGAGGTGGTCCCCATCCTAAAGAGCTCAGTGGGGACGGGAAGGGGCAGTGAGGCGCCTAGCCAAGGGCCACATCAAGGACTGCAGCAGATCCAGGGCTTTAACTCAGTGCTCAGTGGACAACACAGCTTTATTCACTTAAAACAAGTAAGTACAGAGTTGGATGAGGGGTATCTAAGAATTGGTGTCCAGACAGCATCCCTCCTTGCCAGTCCTATCTCTGCGCCCCAGAACATACTGTGGGGGACAGAAATGGTGCAGATGGGTAGCAGTAACACCCTAGGCACGGCGGTGTGCAGGCTATTAGCACGTATGCAATAATGGGCAGGATGCTATTTGTGCTCAGGTCAAGAGACTTTGTATTGGCTCATGGGATTTATTATCTTGGTAAATAGATGTGTAAGAAATAGTGGCATAGGGGCTTGCCAGGTCAGACCATTCTGGTGGTGGTAGAAGCAGTTCAGTTAAATATCTTTGTCCAGCCTCTATTCTGAGACTTATTCAATCAAATCTTTCAAGCTAAACTACTGCCTTTTTTCTGGTGGGTATAACAGAGGTTGAGGGAAATATCGGTCAGGAAATGTGTGAGGGGACAAAATGGAACAGAGAAAGACAAACTGTACTGCAAAGCCCACCACGTCCAGAGGAAAGTAATTTAATAATGTTCCTAGTTCTTAGGAACTAGGAACATTTTTTTTTTTTTTAAATACTCCCATTTCAAAGTGATTTTGCTGTCTGGTTCCAGGACATCAGGCACAGCTCTATTTCCAAAAGAGGGAAAAGCTGCAAGTCCTGCATGTCGTCTGGGACCCTCAGATAGCGTCAGAGCTTAGCTGACTCAGGAACTGAGACTCTTCCATTAATTTTAGGCTGTTTTCCATAAATAAATGGTGATTTGTTAGGTCATGTGTTACAGTTTGGCACCTCCAGGGACTCAAGTAGTTCACAACAAAGAGCAAACACCTCAGGATGGGAGAGCTCTGCTGGAGGGGCAGCACTGGGTACATTCCTGCAATATCTTAAACAACAAATTAAAAGTGGACCCGTTTACACTTGGACTTCTGTTGCTGAAGGAGCTCTTCCAAAATTGATGATATCAAAAGTAAAAAGTAGGAGGTTGAACAAAGGGTTTTTTTTTTTTTTTTTTTTTAACCAGAGATGTCATTTTCTCTTCTTTTTCAAACAGCAATTATTCTGTCTGTGTACTGTGGATCAGTCATTGGAATTACACAGCTCTAAAACTGGCATGAAATCAGAAACATGATTGCCTTAGACTTCATTCTCTACACCATATGAACAGGCAGCTAGTAATCAGCCCCTGTATATAAAGCGTGTTTACCAGAGTGATGTTTAGAGGTTTTATATCATTGTACTCAAGTTAATATTTCAACTGACTCTAATCTGCTCGGATTCATACCCCTAGTGGTTTCTCAGAGATGAGGGATTTGAATGAATCTGTCGCTAATCAATCCCTGGTAATATTTGGTGGGTTATCCTATTTTTAGCATCACGCCTTCTTTTTGTTTGTCATCTTCCCCTTAATGCTCACTTGTCTCAGTTCTTGTTTACAGCCTCTACTTTCTCTTCCATCTCTCCCTTAGTACCACCAAGACCTGCACGCAGTTACCTAGGTTCATTTAGCCCTGGGATGTGCTCAAGTGTTCGTGTCTGTGGTAGGAGTTTCAGATGTTACTATCCGCTGGCTTTTTGGGTCTGCCTTTTTCCCCAAGAAGGTCTCATTCCTGCTTCAAATTCTGCTAAATTATCTCTGAGCAAAGGGATCTTTCTCTGGTCACCTTTATAAAAACAATACATTTGTGACTGTAACACACTCCTGTCCTTTCATTTTTGCCTCTCTGAGGAAATTTGTCTGATTTTTAAACACCATTTTTTTTTCTTAGTATGGAAAATTCACTGTTTATAGCTTTGGAAGAGCCCACACCTAAAGAAACAATAGCTTTTATACCAACAGTGTGGAAAATAAATTGCTCTTAAGTCTGAATTTATTTATTGTCAGATTGACTATTATTGTTTGAATATTATTAATCATTATTTTAGTATTATTTATTCATACGCATCTGCTTTTATGCCAGCATTGCCCTTTAACTTAAATAGCTTTCCCACCTGCAGGAGAGGATGCTCCTTTGATATATTTATAGAGAGAATTATATCACATATCAGCCATCATTTTTCCAACCAAGCAAAGCTCTCTTAAAAAGTAAGATCACCGTTTCTGAAGATATAGCTATTCTCTGTACTGAGTTTGTCCTTCTTGAATGTGGGTTTTAGGAACTCCATTCATCTTTTAATATAAAAAGTGCTGTGCCCCTACATCCAATATTTCCTGAGTTCTGCTTAAAAATATCTAGTGTGGTGCAGTCCAGAATTACATTTGTTTTGATAAGGAGATCACAAGAGCTGGCGCAGACACACAGACCATCTCGCTGTGGCCCTTCTTTACCTTGTCTGCAAATGCTTTTGGAGACAGGGGGTAAATCTACATTAGAAGAGTGGCAGACCACAAGCTGCCAGGGTTAGGTAGCTGCAAAACGTGGAAGGTGACAATAAGTTGCAATTTTGGACATGAACATTGCACTTTAAGGCCTCTTCTAAGTCTCTTAGACTTAGACCCTTTTGGAGGCTGGCTTGAAGATAATAAGTAAATCTGGTGCAAAGACTGAAACAAAAATGATGCATTTCTGCATTTACCAGGAATAAACCTGGCTCAGTCTGTTTTTCTGCTCACTCCAGCATCACCAAGAGACCTTCTGCCAAGATACAGTCCTCAGGACTGTGCGAGCAAGCTGGCTAAGCTCAACAGTTCAAAAAAATCAATAACAATATTAATAATAACAGTGATATTAGCAGTAATAACAGATCCTTCAGAGGAGACAGTCTGACTCGCTCCATTTTTTTAAACTCTCTTCTGAGTGAAATCTCCCTCGCTTTTCCTCTAGGTGCAGCAGAGTGGCGAGGGCCTCAGCTCAGTGTTCCGGCAAAGCAGCTCATCCACACTGAGGCTCACGCAGGCAGCAATCTCACTTTACAACGGGGGTTAATCAGTCATGGCTGATGAGCTTTGTTTAATAAAGGGCTATTTATACAGTGCCCTTTGGATGTTTGTGCCACATTTTAATATCTCGGGGAAGGCAAAAGGAGGCAATCAAAAAAGCACAAAAGGGGTTAATACCAAGGGACTTGTTTGTCTGTTTTTGTTTTCTCAAATAAGCACTATAAATTGAAGATTTGCCTCTGGAAGATTTATTATTTCTACGTCAACTGAATGTGCTTACTTTCTCAGCCCCCAGGTGTGAAAATGGGCTTTTATGCAACTGCCTGGACACTTCCAGCCGTCTGCATTTGATCTAAGCAGCAGTGGCTCTTCTGAGATGAACGTATCAAAAATTAACTGCACGCACTATGCCTCTCCCATTCAAAACCGTCTTTGCGTCTCCACTGCCTTATCCTCCGAAATAATCTCAGGTCAGAGTGTTAACCACCCTTTTTACTACACTACTAATGTGGCATTTAAGTTTCACTGCTGTTTATTTTCCCTGTTGTGCCAAAAAGCAAAATAATAATAATCATAAAAAAAAATTAAATAATAAGAAGAAAGTTTGTTCCACTGTTCTGAGCTACTACCCAGCGCTACCTGGTAGACCTTTAAAGTGTCGATTCTGCATGACTAATTGATTGCTTCAGCTGGGGTTAATTAATTAATTAGTAGCAGAGCTGCATTAAAGATTGGAGGCATTCAGAACTCCCATAATGGACGTGAGCTTTATTAGTACATAAAATGAGTGTTTAAAATCCACACAGCAACTAATATGCTCTTGAGGCTTTCATTAAACAAACCTATAAAATTACTTGCTTCATTATGTATTTTAGTTACTTTCTTCACATTGTACGGTATCTCTTCACCTTTTTCTTTTGCCAGCCAGTTTTAAGTGCCTATTTGAAATCAATTTCTCTAATAATGGGCTTAATGAGCTCATCAATTAAGGCTGCCATAATGGAATGTAACTGTGTGGTTTCAGTTATCAGTTAAACTCTGGAACTAATTTCCATGCTTCATCTATCAAAAATGATTGGCTAATATTGTTTAGCTTCTGCTTTAGGACGATAGGGAGACCTCGGGCCCTTCTTCACTAATGTCCGAAGGCCTGAATTTCTTCTTGGAGAAATAAAGAGGGAGGGAGGGAGCCTCCGTGGGACTGGAAGAACAATGAGCAGAGAGATTTGGGCCCCTATCTGGATCTGGAGGAAGTGTGATCCTGTATTTCAATGCCAGCATGGTAATTAGTAGTAATGGATTACATTTGCAGACGTATTAGATAAAATGATCGTTCCACATGGAAAATCCCATTATGAGTTTCGTACCTCTCTGTGTCTCGCTTGCTTTTGCTCGCTCTCTGTTTTAATAACTACTGCCCTTTTCTGTGGCCCCTTTAAATAATAGTATAAATGGTCAATACACCTAAAGATATATATATATATATATATAAACAATGCATTCATATTTGTAATAGGTAAACTGAATTTTGGGAAATACTTGCACTATACAGGAAGAAGTACCTTACTTTATGCAAACAGCTATAAAGCCAAGGCAAATTCTGTGAACAAGTGGGATGCAAAAAGAAATAAAGAGTCTGTTTAAAAGAAGAAAAGTCTAAAAAAAAATAATTTTAAATTCCTTTTGTTGTTAATGAGTACTAGTAACATCGCTCTGTTCTTGCTGTTATGATTAGACATGTTCAGGTTGGTGTGCTGTAAAATTTCTAGCTGCTGGTGAGATTTTAAGTGGTTCTCAGGTGTAATGGAAGCATCTGGGTTAAGAGTAACAAAAATAGGCTCTCAACATAGATGTTGACCAGAACGTTAAAATCTCTTCAGCTGACAGAAACTTTTGATGTGTGACGTCTGTTGCGGTTGACTTTATTTCACTCACGATCCTATCAGTGCTAGGCATTTTCCAGACATTTACAAGGGATGAAGGAAGACCCCGTTTTAGGAGAAAGGTAGGCTAGAGGCAGGCTGGAGGGGGACAGTGGGGATTTTTTTAACGCAAGACCCATAAAATCAGTGAAATAGGACCACTCAAGTAAGTTACTTGAAACCAGTGGCACTGAGGCAGCAGATTGTAATGAGGTGTCTGAGCTTGGCTGCTCCTTCTTTTTAAGAAATGAAAATTCAGTGTTAATGCAACATTTTCCAGTAAAAATCAACAATGGAGAAGAACCTATGTGTTTCCTTGCGACAGTTATGGCTTTTCATGCAAATAGTCCCAATAGTAACCTGAGAATAAGCAGCCCAAGATCAACCCGGGTTGGTAGCCTGGTAGCCAGCCTGAATGCTCCGTGGCACCGTGAGGGATCTCTCTCACATTTAGTAGCTTTTAGGAGTCAACTGAAGAAGTTTGCATTTTTTTTGCATTTATGATATTGTCAGGGGAGTTGCTTGAAGTTGCTTGAAGGGGTGATTATTAGCTGCTGCTTGCTCTAGACACAGTGATTTTGTGATTGATTTTGCGTTAATTTTCTGGCTCTGATTTTGCACCAGTGCTCACAGTTAACACAGCTTTTGTGAAGTTAGTGTGGTATTTTTGTCCTGTAAACTTTTTAAGAGTGCTATTGCAGAGCAGTAGAAATTGTGATCAATGATGGAAGCTGTTTTGCACTCTTCTTTGTAATAATTTTGTTTAAATAATCAAGTTGTACAGTACGAGAAAAAGTCCTCTGTTGTAAAGTTAGAATTTTTTTTTCTGTTAGAAAAGAGGACTATCTTCTGTTTTGAATTCCTTGTTAGGATTCCATCTCTTTTGTTTTGTTTTGTTTTTCTGGTAGGATTTTATAGACAACTGTAAAGCCAGGATGTTCCTGGGGAGAGGAGTCAAAGGGAACAAACCCCAAACAGAACCTGTAATTTTACTGGGCATATTAAATGTTTTTTATGACTTTTAAGTTCTTCTGCAAAACCTTAAAGAGATGATGGGAAAGAGGAATTTAAGAAAAGATCCCTCTCTCCTCCCCTTCAACCTGAGATGACAGAGCTTAGCAAACCTGATGCTTAACCCAGGATGCTTAAAAATAAAGCAAGCTGTCTCTGCGTTATATACCATAGAGGGAAAATAAAAGGACTTAAGTTCAATTTTCTTTTCCAGTTTGGATGATTTTAATGTCTTTGATATAATGCAGCTGTAACACTTCTCAAGCCAATGTTATTCTAGTCCTGTAATTTATTAAAAACACAAACAAAAGAAAAAGATAGACAGGAAGACCATTCGCACAGTTAAATCCCTTGCACTAAACTCCAGTTTAACTCATGGCTCTTTTGTAGACTTCCCTGGTCCCACAGTCTTTTGAAATATCTCTTTAAATATTTTCCAATATCTCTTAAAATATCCTTATTTAATATCATTATTCCTTTAAGTATATATCTTATTTAATAAAATATAGTAAATATTTTAAAATCTGTGCCTGATTAGAAAGCAGATATGTGGACTGCGCCTGTGCCCGCTGCCGTCCCTGTAACAGAAGTGGTGGCTGGGCAACGCAAGGGACCTGCTGCAGGATGAGAACCCTGTGCAACGCGGTGTCCTGTGATGAGCTCCAGCAACACGCAGGCAGCAGCAGCAGCCATGGGCTGGACTTCTTTGCTGCTCTTGAGTGAGCTTCGAGGCCGGAAAGCAGCATTTGTACATAGAGACCCCGTGCTACGGATTGGCCTTGGTTCTGCTGCCCCGCGATGCCCCCACACCAGACTTCCGTCCTCATATTTTAACGACAGAAGAGGATTTGTAACCAATAGCGTAGAAGGCAGAGGGTTTATTCTAAAACCTGATGGGTTTTATTTTTTCTTTTTTTTTTCCAGTTCTTCCTTATAAACTAATATTGCTATAATTAGAAGGCATTCACAAGCACGAGACGGGGTCACTGCCCACCAAGGTTTGGTCCTCGGTGCTTCGATGTGTGCTATACCTTTGTCACGGGAGAAGAGAATGGGAATGTGGCAGGCCTTGAAACTGGAGATGAAAGGCCTCTAAATAATAGTAATAATAGGTATTTTTAAAAGTCTGTCGTTGTTAAGGGTTGAGTGGGCTCTGCGTGCCCCATTTATGCCTTTTTAATTCTTGAACAATAGCGGTGGGGTTTCTTTCGCTGCAGCACACGAGTGAGGTTAAACATTATTTCTGTAACAGCCTTTTGTTTCCAGCTCCCATGGAGAGAGAGGGGAAAAATTGAGATAAAGAAGTGTTATTAAAATTGTGACACACGGCTCTGGGAGTACGTTAAGGATAGAAGGAGCCAGGACGTCAGGAAAGAAATAATGAAATGCAAAAATCACCCAGACTGACAATTGGGAGCCTATGTAGCAGCTTAGCCTGTTGGTCCAAGGCTATTTGTCATAATCAGCGGCACTTTTCTCATTAGCAAAAAGCCATTACCAGTGGACTTTATCAGCAGCTGCGAGTTATCAAGGGGCACACAGCAATCCTAGCGTGTAGTCGTGGGGTTCAGCCGGGGTCCGGCAGCTTTAATAAGCCGCCAACTCCTTCCCCAAGTTCCCAGTCAGGTGTCACTGCCGTTGCTGCGAGGCAGCCGAGTGCGGCCCGTTAACCGCCTCCCTGCTGGGCCTTCCCGCTTACCCCTACCCGCAGGGACCAAAATCTGCCTCTTTCCTCCCACTTTGCCCTTGGGGCCAGATGAGGTAAGCGTGGCCTTCCCTTCTTGCCAGGGTCGCTCCTTCTCCTCCCTTCTGGTTTTCCTCCTCTCCATGCTCCCTTTGTTGGGTCTTCTTCAGGCTCCTGGTATGTCTTGAGCTGCTGTCCTCACTCCAGCTCCTTCCTCAGTTGATTTCTCCGAATTGGACGTGCCCGTCCATCACCGCCCATCAGCGACACAGGGCGGATTTTAGCTGAGCCCCTCGTGTGGGTCAGCAGCAGGCTCAGCCGTGAGCTACCAGGACGCTGCGGATGGCGACTCGCGGGAGCCTGCCTGTGTCTGAGCTCAGAGGGACATTTTCCTCTCTGCTCCTTGGTCTGTCTGCCCTGTGGGATGGACGGGCCTCCTGTGCAGGCCCTGGGTTGACATCAAGGGCCATGAACATGGGGATGGGACCCCCAAAGCCTGGGGTGGGTGAGTGATGCCGTAGCTCATATGGGCCTTTGCGGTGCCATTTGGACAGAGGTACCACGGGGAACAGAGTGTTTTCAGTGACTGCTAGGTAAATCCCCAATGCCTTTTTATTCTAATGAAGGAAAAAAACCTCCTTTTAAGAATATTTTCAAGTGCAAAGAAATAATAAGCAAACTGCTAGTAGGATCTTACTGTGAATAGGAGCAAAATCGAAGCAATTCAGCGAATTCTTTTCAGCCTCCCCTCCGACTGGAGTGCCAGTTTTCCCACATTATAAGCAAGCCCACAAATATGGGAATGCAGTGGGAGGTGAGCGCGTGTGTTTGTGTATGGGTGACTGTACTCAGCGTGCTGCTCCACTGGAGCTTGCTGGAATCATTACAGGTCACGAACTGAAGGATTTGAGCTGATCCAAAATCTAATGAAGTCAGTGAAAAGACTATCATTGACTTCAGGAGGCTTCTGGCAGATGTGTTAATTGAGGGGAAAGAATTAATCTTGCACAGAACAAAAAATTATACTAGTGCAAACCCCTGCACCAGAGACAAGTAAGGCTATGGGAGACATTTTTAGGTTGAAACGAGAACATCCATGTTTATATTTTCCATCACTTGACTAAATTGGCTTTAAAACACACTGCTTTGCAGAATTTGCACGTTGTTGCAATTTCTGCACAAACAAGCCCATTTTATTGATGTTGGCAGAGATGCAAAAACATCCGCAGAGACCAAAGGTGGCATTAATTTCACCTGGCACTGGAAATTGCCATCTAGGTATTTGCTCCTGGCAGAGAGGCGCTTCCAGGACATTTATAAGAAAGTAGTAGTTTGCTATAATTAACCGGAACTTGTGCAAGGTGGATTTCCATTCATTACCTTCTGGACTGTGAACAAATACTTCACTTACACTGTAGGAAAAATTTACCATTATCCTGTGCTGCACATGGATGAGTCTCAAATGCTTAGTTTGGTCTGGAAAATTACTAAAAACATCGCCAAATTCCAGCTTTGTGAAAAGAGACTGAGAGGCTGAAAGAACAGACTGGCTTCACTTTCTTTATCCTTTTCACCTTATTTTAAATGAAGTCAATATTTTAAAAATACTGTCTGGGGCACCATACTACACACCAAAAGCCTGACCAAAGAAAAAGTCTTTCCGGAAAAAAAAAGGTTGATGCTCAAAGTAGGTGGCAAGTGACGTGCAGTGTTTGCGGTACCGGCGGGTGTGACGGCGTGGCAGCGCCCAGCATGACCAGCAGCTCCAGCACACGAGGTGCCCTGCAGGCAGCGAGCAGGGAGGACCAAGGAGACACCTAAAAAACCACCAGGTAGCTCGGAATATTTTCAAGGGGGGATCCTTCCTCCTTTTTAAACATCTCAATCAAACATCTGAAAGAAAAAGTACCTGCTGTGTTCTCACACATAGAAGCTGCACCTTCAATGATATCTACTCCTCTAAAAGTAGCAGTACGTGAAAATAGAGCTGCCAACAGCTTGCGCTGATAACCCACACAGGGCCAGACGCTGGGTGACTACTGGGCTAGTGAGACCAGGGTATCAGGAATGAGACTGTTGTGGATATTGGACGCGATGGGTCGTGGTTTAACCACCCCTTGTATTATCTGTCACACATAAAGCCTTCCCTTTTTCTGACTACTTTTTCAACACTTTTTGCACCTTTTTTTTTAACAGGTAAGTTGTGGTGACATACTTGTACCATATATGCGTATCCTGTATGTAAGACTATAGGGAGAAACCAGGCTGTTGGTAGTTTGTAAAAGTTGACAATTTATTCACATTGCAAAGAGCTGAGTTATAAGCCTCTAAAACCCCAGCAAATCAATTCAGGCTCAGCAAGGAACACAGAGCACCCATTGACTTCTACAGCAGGGGTGAGTGGTTCAGGCAGAAGGGAGGAAACTGGGCCCTGAGCGTAAAATGCAAATTCTAGCAGATTGCTTTCCTTCAAGGGAAGGTGAAGGGCAAAAATTATTTTCTTCTGCTTCCAATTGTGGTTTTTTTTGCATAGTGGTTTTTCAGTAATAACACAGTGAGGTTAACTTTAGAATCTTTTTTTCTCTTTGGTAAATTGTAATATTTGTTATACAAAAATGGATGCAATATGTGGCTTTTAATATCAGATGTTTTAACCTATCTGGAGCATTTTGTCTGTTATTTTCTACCTTTTAGTTCTATGCAATTCTGAAACTCAGAGTGTTGGCTAATGCAGATTTTCATATCCTTGAAAATATAGTAAGTGCCTGTTTTCTTAAAATAATAAGCTTATCTTTGAAGTGTTTATAAGGAAGAACCTGATCATTACATCGTGTTTATGGAAACCTGCATTCTTTACCCTAACTGAGCACAAAAATAAATAGTTTTCTTATTTATCTTGCACATTGGTTCACTTCAAACCAGACAAACGCATCCTATAACTGATTAGAAATGGGACCATAATCTCAGCTGCAGCAAAGGAAACGTTCTCAAGAGACAGAGGCAGGAGAACAGAACCGGAGGGGAAAATCACTCACTTTTCTTGATCAATTGTTGTCAAAAAAAAAAAAAAAAAAAGAGAGAGAGGGAGAGTATGATCATATCATATCATTCCTTTCGGACAGAATTATTAACCAAAGAGTTATGATACTAGAGCTATTTAATATTTCAGATAAAATTTGTTGAACTTGTAACCCATTTCATTTTCTCCCATGTTTGCTCCTCTATTTCTTTTCTGAAGATTAATAGAATTCTCAGCAGAGTGGGAAAAGCGGCTCCCCTTTTACTTGGGCTCAAGCGCAACCATCATTAATAAGTTTATTATTATTGCTTTGCATAGGCAGCCCGTGCAAAAGAACGTTCCAACTTACTTAGATAAATGGAAATGGAAAATTATAACCTCGGACATCACTTTAAGACAAAAAAGGTCTGAGCAGTGCTAAAAATCTAGATATGCTAGAAAGAGGGGTGAATATATTATGCAATGCTGCAGAAAATATAAAAATCTAGTGCTTATATTCGGAAAAGGCTATTATAGAGCCCTTTTTCAGAAAGGGCTCTTACAGGGCCCTTTCCGAAGAGCTGTGTTTTGTTCTACTCCTGATTCAGCAATTAATTTAGGGACTTAAATCTGTGTTTAAGAAGTGCTTTATTGCTTTGGAACCTTGTAATATTTACTAAAAGTGAATATTCACTTGTGTTTTTCCAGTTATTCTCTGAAAACAGAACTATACGGAGTGAGTCAGCAGCAAAGCTGGTGGCAGCACGGTTCCTGTCCTGGTATGGTGCAGACATTGCCGTGTTTTGTCCGTGTTGGACATTAATAAGCTGCAGAGCTTATTAATGCAAAGCTAAGGTATGTCAATTAAAGAGGCCGGTGTTAATTAAGCGTGGCTACTTACAGCTCACTTTGAGCTGTGTAATGAAGAGGGCTCTGGAGTTAACATAACAGACTCTGCATTAAAAGTGCATCAGCATGGATCTTGGGAGTGAATTCTCCCAAGGTGCCAGGGGAGTTCATAATCCTCAAAATATAGTAAAATTTAAGATGGCCTTGGAAAGAATTCAGATTCAGTAATTTAGTCAGTGGTAATCAGTGGTATATAGAGGGTATCTTATGTCAGCTACAGAGCAGGCTACTCTATACTACTATTTCATCTATGCAGTACAAACATTTATGTAAATATTCCCCCAGCTTTTATAGAAAGACCTTGGGCAGAGCTCATGCTTGTGGAAGTTCCAAAGACAGGGCTTCTCCAAAAGGGGTGTATGTGTATGCATGCTGCTAGCATCTTTGAACAGCAATGTTCCTTCTAAAAGGCATTTGCAAACAAACCTGCTCTTTGTAATTTATTTTGTTACATACAGAGAACTTTTTAGAGGCTGAGCTTTCCTGACAGAAGGGAACCTATATGAGTTCCCAGTTTATAAGAATGACTGAGTGATGCAGCGAGCTTAAGTGACAGTTCATTCCTTTTTAAGCCTCCCCTCAGCCAGTCTCAATTTGCAGAAGGAGATGGAAGGGGAAACAGGGAATGAAGTACTGTAGAAAGACAAAAATCACAGATTGCGAGATGGAAAAGACCTATTAGACCATCCAGTCCATTTCCCTGCCGGCTCAGGATACAGATTCCAGAAAGGAGATGCATTATAGGGTGAGCTGCCAGCACAGGCTCAAGTGTGAAGATGACAACAGGATGAGAACTGCTAACAGAGGAGAACGTGGTGAAGCAGGAATGAAAGGTCCAGGTGTAATGGGGGCCTGTGCCTCTTCAGCATTATTCTCACCTGTCTCTTGCTCCTGATTCCAGCGGGACTCTTTCAGAAGTCCAAACCTGTATGCACTCAGCTCCATACCCACTCACCAAAGCAGCTAAGTGTATGCTGAAGTGTGCCAGAAACTCAGGGGGTCGAAATGCTCCTCAGTTGCTTTGCTTGAATATAGATGGTTTACAGAATTGGGACCCATAAAACTCTGAATTTCCTGGTTAATCTGATTATGGTAGCAGAAGCTATGCATGAAAATGACTTTTGATTTAAACTTGTAAAATTGGTAATTTTCATTCATTGGGAATCACTATCAAATTGCACAATTGTCCACCATGAAAACAGTGAGCTAAAGGTATGGGAAAAGAGATGATCCCTGTCAGTTCTTAATGAAAATATTTCCAGCAACTTTTGTTAACGTGTATATAAAGTTGTGCCTATTTTTATTAAAAATATAAAAGAGGACACTCCTGTGGCAGTCTTCATGGCCATCACCATTTCAAAGTTGGGCTTCAAGATGCTTTTTTTCTCCCAACACTATACTCCTTCCTTTAACTTCTGAAAGCATCTCTTTTTAGACTGCATATGGAAAAAGGATTAGCTAGAAAATGAGGATGAGAAGATAAATAGAGGCAAAACAATTGTATACATCCTGCTCTTTGATATGATCTATAATTAAGCCTGTGTGGCATTCTCTTATTTACCTCTACTGTTTCTTTTCCAGTTTTCTCTGTTCAGCAATATCCCCTTGTTTTCTGTATTTAGCCTTGTTCCACAAGCATGTCTGTCTGTGCTTGTCCTTGCTAGATTTTGTATTTGACAGTCTTGACTGAACTGATAAATCCAAAAATTTCTGACCAGTTTTGTGAAAACAAATAGTAAAGGTAGGAGAGAAATACTTGATTAGTAACCCTGTGTGGGGCAGGTGTTTTTAACCATAAGAAGGGATGGAGTCTGAACATATTATCAAAAAACATGTTTCATGAATCCACATGATTCCACATGTCATGGAAATCACTGTTGAATTTCATAGCTAAACCCATTTTCCATCCTTAACTTTACAAGTGCCAAATGTTACCCCTCTCTCTCCCCTAACACTTTCAGGTTCAGCTTAAAGCTTCAGGCTGTTTTTAAATTCATATTCTTCTGATTTGTATCACCACAAAAGTATCTCTGAATAAGCAATAAAACCTCCAAGCTTTGAGCCTTATTCCAAGACAGATAGTCCAAACTTCACTCATGCTGGTGGTGCACTTGTTACTCCTGCCCATATGTGTGATCAGCTCTACGAGAAGTGGCTACTTTAGGGTTTATTTGCATCGGTTTGCTTGTTAATTCATTTTCATAACAGGCAAAAATCTTGAGGAAGAAAACATGAAACTGCCTAATCAGGGCTGAGTGAATAAATGCAGCGCCCGGGAAGAAACGGAAGCGCCTGCCGGTGCAGCGGGGTGCGGAGAGCTCGGTCTGACATATTAAATCCCCTCTCTTGCCAGGGAGCGCAAGGAGACTCCAGCAACTTGCAGTTCTGGACCACAAGAAAATAGATAAGCTTTGAACCATTCCCTGAAGGTTAATGGGCTTGGGCGCTGGCAGCCCCCTGGGGAGAGGGGGAATGCCAGAATAAAACCCATTTCTCTGCAAATCCCTGGGCGCTGCTCTGCAGGCAATCAAACGATGGACGGGGCAGCGTCAGCACTGCTCTGGTCTCACTCGTCACGAGCGCGAGCACAGAGATGCCGTCTTTTAGGTAGCCAGGGCTTAAACTCGTTAAAGCTCTTGGAGAGCTCAACCTCCATCCCTGGGACACCTGGCTCAGGACGACACAGTTACCTGGGAGCAACGGAGCTGCCAGCCTGGACCCACCGACACTCGCTGCCCTGGGGTCAGTGTCAGCCCTGCGGGAAACCCACGTGCATTAAGATGATGTGGGACAACCGCTCTCCTAATCCATAACAATTAGAAATTATATTCAATCTTGAATCATGGAGCTGAAAATAGCTTCCTAGTTATTGTATCCACAGCTTTAGCTATCCTCTGAATGCTTTTTGCTAGTTACATCCAGGTTAAATTCCTGATTTAAAGGCTTTCCAATGGCTGCGAGTGCTGCTGTCTTCACTGCAGAAAAAGAAAAAAAAAGATCCTTTTAAATTTTTTTATACCAGGTCTATGTTTTTGATAAAAATTTTTAATGATATGTTCCCTTTCTTCCTAACCAACGAGATAGTTCTAGGACACATACACCTATGCAGTAAATTCAAAAGCACGAGGGACACAAAACAGCACAGGAGCTTCCTCAAAATGGCTACTAGATCCTGATCCCATTCAAGTTGATGGGAATCTTTCTGTAGGTGTCTACACATTTCAGTCAGGCTCTAGGACCCGTTAAATGTTTCACTAATGCTGTGCTGTTAAACAGTTTAATTATTTCACTTCTGTTCCAGTCGAACTGCAGAGTCCAACAGAAATGAAGCAGACAGCAAAAAAAATATCGCGGGTGGGGGGGTGAGGAAAGGCTGGATCTAACATTATTATTTCATTTTTATTATATATACTATATTTATTATTTCATTATTATCATTTCAAATGCATTTCAAACCCTGTGGCTGTGACAGGGTTAAGAGTAAAGACTGCTTTTCTTTTTTTTTTTTCGTTTGAAATGGCTCCATGGTTCGAGAATGACTCTTTGCTTCCCCTCTTAATCTGTATTTTACGAGTGAGAAGCTTTGCATTATGCAAATCGTTAGATAGGAACAGGTGACATTTCAGCAAAGAACATGATCAGCGGCCCGGGCCTGGATTGGGCTGCTGATTTATACATTAGTATTTGTCACAAGAATCGCAAGTACTTCAGTCTACATTCTGCAATTTGCGTTTCTATTTTTTTTTCTCTCCACGATTCTTAAGGTGGAAACTTCATCAAAGTGCTTAAAATGCACTGCTCGGACCAAAGGGAGCTTTACATTTTCCTAGAATTTGGGATGAAACAGAGCAGCCTTGGGGTGATGCTTGCTTGTCCCTGCATCTTTTAGGCTTGCTGCAACTTCAGGACCAGCCACGTGTGTCCCACAACTCTGGAGACAGGGATCAACGTCCTAGTAGTCTTGGGCTTTAATTCAACCTGGGGGGCAGCATCACTGCTTAGACTTAGCACAACTTAGACTTTCATTTAAACTTTGTGAATCACCTAAATAACACACATGTGAAAGGGGAAAAATCTGCTACAATCCAAATACCCGTTTACAGCCCCCCACCCCATAGCCTTTTCTAATGGCGAGTGGGCTCAATACAGATTGATTTCCATGCTGGGAAATACATTTGGGACTGTAAATTACTTCCATAAAAAACTATGGGAAAAAAAGAATAGAATTTACTGCCATCGAATTTAACATCAGTAACACTTGATTTTTTTCCTTTCATTTTCTAGTTGTCGGAAGCATTTTTTGGATATATTTTTTACTTCTACAGTGGTGTTGCTTCTCCCCTGGTAAAACTTTGGACTATGACTGTATCTTAAAATAGGGAACAGGATAGATTATTAATTGGAAGGATGTTATTCAAATGTGAATTAAACATGGCATTTGCAGCAGCCTGCACGTGCTCCTCAGCAGAGTCCTGTTTGCCCTGAACTGCAGAGCAGCGAAGAGCTGTCCGTCCCCTCTGCCACAAGGCACAACAAGGTGGCAGCTCCAAAAGCCACATTTGCCAAATGCAGAACTGCAACATACTAGATTCCCAAGGTTGGGTATTTTTAAAGACCGTCCCTTCTGTAATGAATTTAAAATGGAAATAAATGAGAAAGACAAGAGAAAAGACATTCCTTTAAAACCGCACTGAGGTGCAGATTGAAGCATTTTGCCCAGCAGAACTAAAATCTCATCTTTGGTCTCTAATTTCATGCTTTAGCCCCCCTGGGTAATACTCCTCTGTTTGGGCTGGCAATTGCCATTTATGCCACCTGTGGGTTTTTAAAGTCACAGGTAAACTACATCAACTTGGATCTGTTTGTGGTCCTTCAGAAGAGAAAATTCAAGGCAAAGTTAAAAGAAAATTTATTCACTGTTATAAATGTAGCACCTGTAGATGTCCTCACTATGGGATTTGTTTAAAAAGGCCATGCTTTAGGGGCTTTTCTCTCACTCACTGCATAAGAAAAGGTGGATTTACGTGCTAAGGAACATTAAGGTGAGCACAGCAAGGTGCAGTGACCCACCTGATATATATATTTTTTATGATAGGTTCTTCTGTGCTGGCATAGGCTTGTGATGCAGCTACTACCACGGTGTGTAGGGATGTGTCTCTCAGTCACTCTGCCTCTGGTCAGCACTGTTGACTGGGCTACAGACAGGATCATCCATCCGCAGTCGTTTAAGAGCACAGGGGAGTTGTCTTTTCCCTGATGAATACAAGAAAAGTGTTTATGACTGTTACCTACAGGGTATTGGTAATACAAGGCAGAATGAGAAAAGATCGTTATTTGTCAATCTTATCCTGAGGTGTTATGTGTTGGAGGGCACTGTTGTATATCTGGGGTTGTATTGTCTGCAAAGAAAATAATATTAATTTAACTAGATCATCAGTCACTATCTCAAAGTTGTGTTTTTCTTATACTAAAGCAAAATAACATATCAGATAGGCTTTTTTTTTCCCTCAGAAAATAGCTAGCAAACTTGGTTGAAGTATCAAGTTTTTGTGGTTTGTATCAGATCTTAAAATGAGGAGAAAATCTAGACTGGCTAATGAAGAAGTCATCTGTTGATCTTTGTGGCTTCATTTAGTGATATGAGTGCTTGGCATTTCTACTAATTTAGGCTTTGTGTGAAACTGTGTGTCTGTTGTTCTACTCTTGATATGCCGTTTGCTTTTACACATGATCTGTATTGCAGCATGATCTGGGTTCATTTATCCAGGTTTGGCCTGTATTATTCAGCCTTGAATTTCTTTAACTATCCATAAAAAATCTGGTTTCCTCCAATGGTATTCATTTGCAAGTATTCTATTTGGAATTGGGCATCTTTCTTACTCATTGGAAGGCTATGGAAAAAAAAAATAAAGGCTACTTTGGTTATGTATGAAGGTCAATAACAAGATTCATTGCTGTTCAGCTGAACTTTCACACATATTCCAAGTTGTTTGGGGGAGACTTCAACATACACGTAAATATTTCTGTGAATTCAGGCTTCTTCCTGTCTTAGGGTCAAATCAGATCACCAGGAACTGCAGTTATGCCCCTTCTTCCCTTTTAAAGTCTCACAGTTTTCCACTGATGTGGAGGGTGTTAGGATGAAACAAGGTGTCATTTCTGGAAGTTCTTGGTTCTGTATGTCTCCCACTGATGTCAACAAGAACTGGAAGAACCAGCTGGTCACAGATGGACCTTTGACAGTCTATCAATCCAACCTCAGACCTCATAATGCCTGTACAAAAACATTGTCCCATGTCTGTTTGTGTTTGTTGTCTGCTAAATCCTGTAACAGTTTCCTATAAAATGCTGAGTTCCTTGATAGAATTTTCCTTAATTAATTTTTAAAAGTGAAAAATAGTACCAGATAAGCAAAAGAAATTTTTGCAGGTGGCTCTCAAGGTGTTTATTGCTAAAGGCAGTGCATTAAGACGTGATTCTGCTTCACTGCTCCTGAAGTAACTGTTTACTCCTCTGGCTGAGTTATAACACAGTAGAGAATAATATTGGGAGCAAAGACTTCTTGGAGAGCTGGGAAAGCAGCAAATGTTTCCACTGTTCCACTAGTTTCCACTGAGACTTTTTAAAGTTCAAATATCTCAATACATGAATAAATAATAAAGAATCTATAAGTTGATTAAAAAAATACTATTGGGTTTTGCCCGTTTGATCATACAGTACTATATCTTCTACCATATTCTCTAATGACTTAATTTATTTTATAATCTGAATTTACTAATATATGAATGATAACTACATGTACATAACTTGCAATTACAGATGCAAAAAAGTCATGTGCAGTCATTCTGACTGGCATAGGCACTGTTACTGTCTCTTCCCTCCAGAAGCACATATTGACCAACTGCTTCCTCAGCATCCTGAGGAGGGCATAAAGAAAATACTCGTCCCAGCAGTTGACCTATTTCGTCCTCCTAAATGTGGGAAGCCTTCATAAGAATTCCATTTCATATATATATCTGTAAATGCGGTACAGTTAATTCAGAATCTAGTCTCTTCAGCTAATTTTTGCCTTCCGAAAGGCAAATGCAAGTTGCCCAGTAAACTCTTTGTAGTGGAGACTACAAAAAAGTAGGTTTTTCTGCACTTGTTCAGCTTTGTTCACACAAATGCAAATGACCTTGAGCAACTCTGAGGCGAGAAAGAGAATGAAGGTTTAAACCAGTTGAGCCCTGGTTCAATAGCTAAGAAAGACATTTCTGATACTGACTTAAGTGAATAACCTCATAATATCAGTTACTGAGATGGATAACTGTTTTGCATAGGATTGGAAGATTTTGTAAAGTCTATGTGAATAACTAGTGAGTGATGGGTTCCCAATGGAGAAAGCCTGGCAGAAAGTGCAGATTGATCCCTCAGCAAGGTATGGAATGATAACAAATTGGGTGAGACTCCCTTTTGATACTGCTTTGTGCCCATTTCATTCTGACATATGTGGATTGATTTTGGTATGTTTTGGAAATGGAATTAGAACTGAAGATTGCTGCACACACAGAGACATTCTGCAATTAGTTATAATTAAATTCAGAAGCATGGACTGATCCTGGCCCTCAGAAGATTTTTGGCTTTGATTTGGTAGGCAAAAAAATCCAGATAATCTTGATACAATTAATGGAATCATTCACAATTCTGGATGCTGATCCAAATCCCCAGACCATGTGAGGTCTTTCCCTCAACCACAGCAGAATAGGAATTCTGAAGAGGAAATATTGTGCTCAGACCTTCAGCTGAGCAATTGGACAGAGTCTCAGGAGTCTTCAATTGCAGAGTAGAGAAGAGAATGTGCATCACTTGTGCTGGGTCTGGATCACAACCTTTTCGTAGCTTCCACAATGTCCACAACAGTGGCAGCACACAGTGTTCATGTACCATCCCTTCCATATGTACATACCTTGCTGTAATCTGCTGCTAGAATGAAAAGAGCAAAATCTGTGCGGCCAGAAAGACATGTGGTCCCTTTACTCCATCTAATTTGACATATTAGAGAAAGAAGCAGGGTAGTTTTCATTTACCAAAGTCTTGGCATCCCAGTGGCATCCCAGTTTCCCAGTTTGTTCCAAGTTGCCCCCTGTTCAAATTTGCCTATAAAGCATTAAAAGTGGTCCTTATCCGATAGGATTTTGAAGGAACCAAATGTGGTAAAGGACTTTGCAAATTAGAGGCATGCACCATGCTCCTCCTGCAAGCTGCAGGAGAGGGTGTCGAGATGGTGTGTCCACCACAGACCTGTGCCGGAGGTGGAAAGTGTAGCCAAGCCACGTTGGGAAACAGTTCTGTCCAACTTCTAAAACCTGGAGACGTGGATTTTTTTTTAAGGTTTTGTCCAAACATTCCTTAGAAGAACAGCTGAGTACTAATTTGAGAGTAAGGATTTAAACCTGTGGTTTCAGAGAGGATTAATAATCCCTGCATGACCCTTATATCCCTTTATAATAAATTAATTAACGTCCCTGACAGTAGGGAGCTGTAATTCTGAACTGCCTTATTTTGCTCTGGCAGAGGCTGCCGAAGATGCATTTCACAGGAGAAGTTCTTGTAACTTCAGAATTGTTATACAGATTCCACCTTAAATGGATTTTATCAGACTGTGCACTGGTAAGCTCATGCTAATATTGGCTCCAATAAAGAACAAATCAGTGCCCAACTCGACTCGTCTTATCGCACAGTCAAAACTGATGGCAGAAGAAGTCATAAAGATCCCATTTAATCTCCCTCCTATCTATCACTGTGAATGTCTTTATCCTCTTTGTGCAGTGGTAATATCTGCTCATTATGAAAGCAAAATAGATCTGGCATGAATAAAAGCGGAATGAAGTGCTCACTTTGATTTTGACAGCATGATCAGTGGAAGCAGTAATCTGTGAGAATCAAAAGGGCTAAATTATTCCATAACAGTAATTTGAGGGAACAGCTCAGAGCATACACATCTGCTTTCATATATTGTGACGTGCACTGATAAAACATCCTTCCCAATTTACTCTCTCTGTGCTTGACTAATCTGCAACAGCTCTCACAATGTCTAATCATGCCATCAAAAAAGGAGAAGAAGTTCAATTGAGACTCAAATGAAAGAAGATTGGAAAACTATCCTCAATTGAAATTACATTTGTAAATGAGCCATAGTTTTTCTGTTCAGAGTGCGTTATGGTAAATCTGCCTGAAGAAGTAGTTATGCTGAAGAACAGCAACGTGTATCTAGATTGTATTTATTCCATTACAGCTCAAGTAAAATTATGGCAGCTTGGAAACCCTGGGGCATGTTTTCAAAACTGATATGCCAAATTCATAGTCAGATTCCTGTACTATAATTATAGCATCTCTGGGCAGCTGAAAGATTCTCAATACATATAAATTACACGGCCAGGTTACAGTTATGGGGTTTTTATTTTTAAACATTCCTGTTATGGGAGATTTCTTCTTTTATTTGCGGGCTGTGCCAAGGCCATACAGTATTTGTTTTTTCTTTATTCCTTTCTTAGTTTATGGCATTATTTTAAGTTACTTGGGAAGGCCTCAGAAGTGCTTACAGCACAGAAACAGAGGTTATTCTGAAGGTGATACAAGGCTGTATCCTGCTGATCCTCATGGGCCAAACCGTAGCCTGCAGGTTGTGTGGGCAGGTAGAGGCGGGGGAAAGCATATCCTGCTCATACTGAAGGAGAGACATCCAAACCGCTATACTGGATATTCATCTTTTGGTTGATGACATATTCTCTAACACGCAGTAAAAAAGTCTTCTTCCTAAAATGCACAGACATTCTTGCTATATAAGGCACCACTCTTACTACATATATAAGGTATTATATACGCAGTAAGAATTCACACACACATACGTATTGTGGACTGCAAGACAGCAGTGTTTTCTACAGTGTTGGAAACTCTTCCAGTCTATCCTGCTTCTCTGCAGTCTATGAAGCCATATTGTCACCTCTGCTGGGCTTTCACTTCAAGAAATGTTTTGGATTTAAAGCATCTGCTTCCAGAGCCACGTGATTTTATCAGGAAAGGTGTTTTATCTCTCATATTTTGTTTGAACTCCTACATTTTTGAATTTCTTTAGGCTGCCAATACTGGGTGAACCCATGGGGAAAAGGTGCGTGATGAAGCTCTTCTATTTGCCCGTTCTCCTGGTACAGCCACAGAAATGATGTGGCCCTGGGTTAAGGTTCCTTGATACAGGGTCGCTATATTATGTGTGCTGAAACCTGTAGTAGTTTTACTTGCGTAAGAAACACCTTGTTGAGACCCTAGAGCCTTCGGTGTCACCTGCAGCTGTGCTGCTCTTGAAGCTGCTGCCAAAGCAAGATTAATTTAGCAAAAGATTTCAGTGAATATCCAGTCCTGCCATCTTTTCATCTTCATCCAGTTAATTTCATCCAGTTGTTTTGTGCTCATCTTTAGTGTGTTTTCTACAAACACTGCAGTTGATATCTAGCACTGACTGGTCAGGCCTTTTTCTTGATATGTTCAATAGAGAATCAGGTCTCTGCAAAGCTGAAATAGGCAGAGGGAAAAATTTGAGTTAAGATTTTTCAGTTTTTCTTTGGAAGAAAATAAATCATGTTTATGATTTAAATGTTTATGATAAAATAAATGTTTATTTTTGGATAACTAGATTTTGAATGGAATTGAAATATTTTCTTTTGGCATGTCTCTGTAAGCAGTAGATGCACTAATGTTCTATAGAAACTACATTTCAGAACTTCCTTGTTCCTATTTCCACCCCGGCTTTACTACATTTTTCATGATAAACTTTAATATCCTTTCACCTTGAATGTCTGTCTAGGTAGTTTTGTTACCGTGGCAAAAGAGTACACGAGACATTCAGAGACCGTCACCACTGAAACAAAATGAAAGTCACAGATGAATGCCACGTCGAATTAAAGCGATATTTCTATTCCATCTGACAAATCCAAATGCAACATTTCCGGGATGTCAGGTTTGAAAGACCAGCAGCTCTTTATGCAAATTTCTCAGAACTTCCCAGTTTTGAAAAAAATGTAGATATTTTGTCTTTTTTACCAATTCATTAGGCACATAAAATTTGAAATGGGATGGAAAGTCTAAAGTTTAATAAGCTATTATTGTAAGTCTTGCTCCTATTTCTGCCCTCCCCTCTCCTTACTTATCTCTCCCTTGTTACTTCCCATGAGTTCCTACAAATATGATTAGCCTGCCAGCCCTTAGATAGGCATCTGAATGTTTGTCTAAATCTTTAGCACACTTTTGCATGCTAAGTAATACGGCCTGCAATTTTGGCATAAGGAAGAACATAATTTGAAACTGATTTTCAAGTATGTACATTTGTCTAGTTATGTTGGGAACATACATTCATTAAGTCAGTGAGTAGATATAATACCATGTGGCAAAAAAATCCATGCATTTTGCACCATCTGTCCAAGTATTGCTCAGTGATAAGGTTTGAGGAATAAAGAAATAGGGTATAATCTCCTAGAATTTTATGTAAACTCTGCAATTAATTACATATTTTTGAGAAACAAAAGCATTAAATTAACAGCTACTCTGCTTTTGGATATTTTGTCATGAGGGAAAAAAATCAACATTGTTTTAGTGATTTTTGCTGTGAACTTTTGATCATCTGTGTTAAATACCCATATAGCATATGAAAATGTATTAGAGAGATTTTAATTTATTGAAATTTAGAAAACAAATGTTTCAAAGCCAAGGAAATTAGCTTAGTATAGAAGTTTTGCTATCTTTATCAGCAACAAAAAGCTATTTTTACTATTCCACTGTAAAGACAGCTATATAAATATACTAGTTCAGAATGTTCATGGTCTTGCAGCAGACAATACTGTCAGTATAACTTAAAGGAGACTGTCTGCCTTACTGTTCAGTACATTTTTGTGACAAAATTTATGTATAATTAGCCTCAGCTCCACAAGTATTTCTGCCCATGCCTGCCCTTAGTCCCATTAAGTTCAATAGAAGTAATCAAGCCCTAAATCAGGTTTGCACCTAAGCATCTGCAGGATTGGGACCTAAAATGTCAAGATCTTTGAGGAAAGGTTATCTATTTCCCCATGTTTCACTTCTAGGCCTAGCAAACTTTGAGATACTCAAAAAATAAGGAAAAGGGAAGATTTTATTAAGTATGCACAAATTCTGCAAGTTGCTGACATTTCTGTTTCTGGACTGGTTTTCGGGAGAGGTTATTTAATTTTCCATGCACCACCAAGGCATCCCAAAGTTACTTATATATCTCAAGATTTAACTTAGCACATTGTTTTTCTCTGTCAGATGCCCATGAAAAAGCTTCAGAGATAAACGAGCCCTGTGATGGTGACGAACAGTACAAAAACACCTAGCACACAACTGACTACAAACCGGGAATGTGGACTCCTTGCTTTGGTCAGGGTGCCCCTGCTCATTCCTGATATTCTCTGTGGACAGTCATTTGCAGGGATGAAGTGCTGGATTAAAGAGGTTAATGGCTATTGACTTTAGAGAATTGGGAAAGAAAACCAAAAATACACTGCTATCCCTGGCTACCTCTCCCATGTTTCCATTTAACTTCGTAAGATTTTAGTCTCTTGGTCCCAGCCTCCCTTTATGGCCAATGATGACTCCTGATCTCACTTCTAGAAATCATTTCTGCTGATCTGGCTATTGCCTTGGAAGACAAGACCCCTGAAGTGTTTCTGACACTGTTATGATAGTAGCTGAAAACTGTAGGGATTTTTTTGGAATCACCATCTTCTTCCCTTGTACATCACCACATATTAAACCAAAATATGATTCTGGAGAACATTATAATGTTTTTATTTGCATTAGAGCATCCAGCTACTAGCTGGCTCAGTGCTGTACAGAATTAGCGTCAGAGACTAGACAGGGGTAAAAAAATGGGAGTAAAAGCACAAGCATAATGTGCTTATATGTCTGTTTGTGGTTCTTACTTTTCTAAAATACCTTCTGCATAGCTGCCAGTATGATATGCTTGCTATAACTGAGGGGGTTTTGACTGTCTTTTCAGGTGGCAAAAATCTTACAGACCCTGTGAAAATAATGCCTGCTTTAAGAGATGAACATGCTGATATCTCACAGTGGCAATGAACATACTTGAGAAAATACTTTGCACCAGAAGCATTCGTGGTTTTACTTTCAAAAATCTGAAAAGCACCAGATCATCAATGTCCAAAGTATTCCATTTCCAGTTTTGATGAAGAAAAATATGACAATATGTTGCATTTTTCTATCAGCTGAAAATAAGTTTGGACCATTTTTCCCAGATGTCAAGGGCTAGCTAGAGACTTTTGAGACAACTTCATCTTATATAGTATTAGCAGTAATAATAGTTCTTCTATTAATATTAATTATTCTCCCTATAATAGTTCTCTTCTAAAGGATACATTTCTGTGCAATCACAGTAAATAACTGAGTGGTCTCAGCTGGGTTGGTTGGCTACCTGGGCTCCAATGGAGCAGAAGGAGGGGCAGCTGCTTGAGGATGTTCTCCCCAGCAGCCAGTGTAATGGGTAAAGGTTGGGTAAATTCAGCAGACGGCTCGTGTTGGTGTATCCAAAACCCCATCACTCCTGAGAGCAAAGCCTTTGCCTACCTAGGACTCCAAGTCCTAAACCCTTTGCTTAAAGAAAACACTAGCTTACAAACTAGAGAACTTAGGCAAGCTCAGCGAGATGTAGGCCTAGCTCTTCCCTTGGCCCAGGAGAATTTGGACCAATTTCTGCTGCTCTGAGCTATGCTGAGAAGAGCACAAAGAGGAGGCTGTGGATAAAGCTGGTGATTGATATCATAGCTCTGTAGGCAACACAAGAAAAAAAAAATCATAATTGACCAAGGACAAATGAAGACCTGGATTCCGGACTCTGCTCTTAGGGCTTTGCCTGGGACACGTCAGGGTGAGAGCCCACTGTGTTCAGGCCAGCCAGGCTTCAGCGGCTCTCGCTGTGTTGGTAGAGCCCCTGCTGGAGGTGCCAGACTGCGTGAGCTGAAGAGTGTTTCCTGCAGGCACAGCCGTGCATCCACCGAAGGAACCAGCTCCAGCTGGAGAAACTGCCCTTGTGCAGGGGCTGCAGTGCGGCGGGGTCCGCAGTGCAGCGGGGTCCGTGCGCCGGGCGCAGCCAGGACGTCGCTCCGCCGCCTACGCGTGGAGTGGGGATCATGGGATCATTGAACTACATAGCAAAACTATATGAGGGTAGCCCTGATCCTAAACCATGCTCAGGTTTGAAATGAGCTTGAATCCGGGGCTCTGATTTCATGTCTCTATAATCCTGCCAAATGCCATGGCGCTGCAGACTTTGCACTTGGGCTCACATTTGTGCCGTGCACTGCTTTACTTTACAAACATCTTTTATGTAAATCAAGCGTTAATTATCCCAGCTCTCTGTTTTGTGTTGAATATCATTTTTTTTAATTACAGGCTTCATCCCAGGTTAAGCCTGCATGCCTGTTGTTGAGCCAATTATCATAAATTCCCCTGTAACAATTAACAATATTGGTACAGAACTGCATGTATTTTAAATGTTATAATTATGCTCAGCTCTTTTGTTAATTGGCCTATCTGACTCTTTACTTTTTATGCTGCTCATCTGCTCATTACTGCAGCCATTTAATTCAATTAGCACCTTAATTAGAAGAACAGCCATGTCCAATGTCGTAGGACTTGTCAGAGTACGCGGCTTGATTAGCAAAGACAAACACACCATGCAAATCAGGCTGTAACATTTGGGGGCGGCAGGAATGGAAGGCAGCCAGCTGGTGAGGTGGAAAAGGAGCGTATCTTCATCCCCCAAAGCTTTGCCAAGAGAGAGAAAATAAAGAAGGCATCAGACTGAGGAAGGAATAAAATAATTTACAATTCCTCGAGTTAAGGCATCACTTAACATGAATGGTGTGTAACTCCTGAGAACGGGGTCACTACTAAATTATCTCTTACCCCCTGTGCTCTTAAAAAAATGCCAGAAAGTGGGGGAGATGTATAAAAATAATACAGTAATCTCCTATGGTATCACAGGTCTTTTTCAGAAAAGGAAGGCAAACCCCAAAGTCTAGTTACAGAGGAAGAGAAAGGAATGAAAAGAACCACCCTGATCTTTGGCTTTGGTGTAAATCTGCATGACTCCACGGATTGTTTGATCAACACCAAGTAAGGACCGAGCCCACAACATTTTAAAATCATCTTTGATCTGGGTATTTCCATTTTAGATAACTGCACCGCTCAGAAGAGACATGGGAGGCTGCAGGAACGGTATTAAAAAAAAAAAAAAAAGGCTTCATTTTCTGAGAGCAGTTTAAGTCTCAGTTTTGTTTTGTGCCAGTCTATTTAAATCTTTATACCCTGCCTATTAATTCTCCTAATTAGAATTAAATGAAGCATGCTAAATTGCTAGATTAACCAATAATTAAGCAGGCAAAGCACTAACGTTTAATACACACAGGCAGCTCTTTCTCTTCTGTGATAGCACCGTGTCATGCCTGCTCATTTTATTTGAAAGGAATTAAGAGGCATGTCTTCCACGAGCAACACCCCTCCACCCCCCATGTTAACTTATATAAAATAAAGACTTTTCCAAAGGGGGATCAGTTTCAGCCTAGTTATCAAGGAACTCTTGATTTTATTTTTTAATTCCTTATCTGTGAGTCCTTGTGAAACCTATTTGAATCAGTTGGCTCAGGAAATCCAGCAGCTGTACATATATTTAGCAGATAGTAGATTTTAATTTAAATGATATATAGTTTGTGTGGTGCTCATTTTATTTGGTGTTCATTTCTTTATTTCTGCTCATGTAATGAGGTCCTATGCTTATTTTTAGAGGACAGCAGCTCCTCTCCCCTCTCTCTGCTCCTGTATTCTTACATGCCTGATACTAATTTTAGGTATTTATTCCTTTGTTTGTCTTTAGGTTTCAAAACTGCAGCTTTTTGTATGTGTACATGAGGGCTTGTGTTGACTGTTTAAATCAGTAGTCTCATTGTTGGTGCTTCTGAAGGTCATTGTCCTGGTGTGTAAACGCCGGCAGGCTTGGGGTCCGGAGCAGCACTGCACGTCCCCAAGTGCGTTTGTGCCTCTTAGCAGAAGGTGCTTGTTCATATATATGTCCTGAGCATGTAACTCATTCATGTACAGAGGGCAGCAAAGATTCATGCTAGTGATTTTATAAAGCTACTCAATCCCATGGTAAGTGAACACACGCCTTCTTTTCTCTTTTTCCTTCAATGTATTAGCCAAAACTTGGAGAATTTTTGCTTGTTCCCTCCAGGAATGGAAAATGCGGAGTCACAAGTTTGTCTCGGTATGACTATATATTATTTTTCTGGCAGATCAGAATGTATTTTGGCTATATTTTGAGCAATCTCCCTTTGAGAAGCTGTGTAGCTGTAGCAGCAAGCCGTGGCTGCTGTTTTGAAAGCCCTTCGCAGGGGTTTGCCTTGCATCACTGGTGCAGTAACGCTGCCTTTGGCATAATCAGGATACAAAAAAAACCCCACTGACCCCAAAGTCCTGATTTCAAGAGCGTCTACTTGCAACCCCATGTCTTTTGTGGCCAACATTCTGCTCCAAAAAGGACCTCTCAAAGGATCTATTTAAACAATATAGCTGAAGTGATCTGATTTCTCAGTGTGGCAGAAAGAGGGCAATATCTGTCTTGTCTCTTCACTCTTCAGATGTGACTTCATCAGACTCTACACCTTTTAGTAGCTGTATGAGCATCTTCTGATATGATTTACTTTGCCAGAATGAAGGAAAACTAACACAACAACAACAACAAAAAGCCTTTTGTTGCTCGCTTAGTAATTTGGATGTGCCAATGATCTTATCAGTGATCAATGAGACCTTATGGCCAAATGAGCACTGGAGGCACCGTGAAAGCAAGGAATAACAGGACTGCCTCGTTTGATGGCAGTAAATCAGCAGATTGGCCTGGCTGTCACCCAGTTGCAGCATCCACTCATTTTCAGGATCGGGAACAAGATTTTGGGGGCAGGTTTAAGCTGTGACTGGTGCTTCTTCATAGCTCTTCCTTCACTTTGCTCTTTTCCTGCTCTTTCTCCAAGAGATGCAGATCTCAACACAATTTTCTGCCTCCTGTTATTTGGTTTGTATGTTTGTGTGCTTGCCTCTGTTTGGAGCAGACACTAGTGCTGTTTCTGAATGGAACCTAATTACTTTTTACAACTATCTTAACCGAGGGGAAATTTCACTGCCATTTGTAGGGAGGATTAGCTCAGTTCATAAGGCAGAACTTCATCTTACCTAAAGCCCATTTGAAGAATTAATTAGATATTAAGAAATGCCTACGCTTTGAGCTAGCTCTCTAAAATGCCATGAATTTTACATTAGAGCTTTTAGATCCCTGTAACAGCAATACCTTAGTGTTGTGTTTTACTTTCATTTCTGAAAGAAAATGGCCTGTTCAAATCATGAATACTGGTGCCTCCTCTCTTTGTAGGCTGACAGTGTTTTCTGATGGTCTGGGTGGTTTGAGAGGGTTGTGTTTAAACTCTTCTCACTGAGTTTAAGCAGCTAACCTCCCCATAGCACACATGTGTCCTGGAGTAAAAATCCATGATAATGGAAGAAAATAAATTAGAATTTCTTCTTCTCAAGTGAGTAGACCTGCTAGCTTTAGGGAAAATCAAGCATCTTGCTGAAATTATGAAAAGCCTGCCTTATTTCAGATTGTTTTTCAAGAACTCAACTCAGACTCCTTAATAATGTAAAGAATTTTAAAGATCTTATTACCATTTTATAAAAAAAAATTCCATTATGTTAGGACAGTTTCTTGTTTCTGTTCTATATCCATCTCTAGCCAGCCAGGTCAACATAAAGCATTTATCATCGGGACTTTAAACTATGCAAATACTAGACTGGGCTATGTTTTTTCTCTAACTCCACAATTTAAGGCATTGAACTAGTTATGCATCTGAATATGCCATTGAATGCATCTGCATAAACTACTTTAAAAACAATAGCAAGGCATATATTTCAATATGAGCAAGAGCCCAGGAGAGAACAATTTGTAGAATCATGGCCCAAAACATGTTTGAACCCAGACAGGTTCAAGCTGAAAATAAAATAAAACCAATACAATAGCTTAGAAGCATTAAGGATGCTCACACTCGCTAAGAATTTGGCCTTCCCTTGTTGTGGTTGCTTGTGAAGTGAACCCCAATTTACACCTACCTACCCATTAACATGGCATGGAAGAGTAGATACCCTCTGCATCCTTAATGTCAAGAAATAATGGTGAAACAACCGGGCCTTGGAAGCCAAGGTAGATATGGGGCATGAGTGAGTGGCTTCATTTCTGCTGGGGGCCAGTTGGAGCAGGCTGGATTTTAATTTCTCAGCTGTCCGGTGGTATGAACTGTGTGGCCCTGAGTGCATGCTGAGGACAGCAGAGTCTGCCTTCCCTTTTCGGCTGGCTGACTGATTGATTCTTTCCTCTTCTATTTTTTTTTTTTATAAACCAAGCTTCTTACATGGTTTGGTGAGCTTCTTAGTCAGTCTCCAGTACTCCTGTCGATTCTTTGTGTGTGTCTGTGCATGTGTGTGTGTACACGCA
Source organism: Crypturellus tataupa (assembly GCA_034781795.1). Taxonomy (NCBI): domain Eukaryota; kingdom Metazoa; phylum Chordata; class Aves; order Tinamiformes; family Tinamidae; genus Crypturellus; species Crypturellus tataupa. Next base: position 2,908,899 of record JAWLRI010000332.1, read on the forward strand.
AGTATTGTACTTCATCTGCTTGATGCAATAATATCCTGGAGGAATGTGCAGGCTGTAAACTTCTTCATAACATCCTGTTCCTGCAACTTGAAGATATTGACTCTGAAGGGAAACAATGGCATGAATAAAATAAAAATAAAAAAAGTTAATTATCCTTTGTGTTTGTAATTTAATTAAAGATGCAGTAAAGTTTTACTGTTTTTCCAGGTGATGATGTTTAGGGCTCTGAAAAGCTATTTGTGCTGGTGAGATTAAAGTGCATTTTAAAATGTTCCCCGAGCACTTTCACATTTGTTGATAGATTTTTAAATTAAACTTTAAATTGTAATCTAAATTACCTCCAACAATTCATGGTCCCTGTAATGAACTCCCACCATTCCTGCTGTCATCCGACTATGATATACTGTAAATGGTAACTGCTCAGGGTTTTACTGAACAGTGCTTTAGTATTACTGCACTATATTAGTTGTGTACAACCCTCAAATGGAAATCAAAGCACAACACAGGTTTGGTTTAGCATAGTAACTTTATTATTCGCTAATCTTTAGTCTTAGTGAACACTGCTACTGCTAATCATTCAAGATGTCATAGAATATACCTTGAAATAATTTTTAGGCATTCCTGTCGAGGTAAAAGTATTTGCATTTTACCAACCAGTGAATTATTTTGCCCACCTTTAATGGGCTAAATAAAACTAATTGGGGAATATGAGTTCAAGAGCTTATTCATAAAGTGACCATGACTCCTTGGCCCCTGAGGCATAGTTAGAAAAAAATACTCATAAGTGATTGATGTAGGTTCAAAGGGGAAGGGAAGATTGCAGTGGGAAAGTGGAAATAATTCACCATGGGTTGCTCTGTTATATCATATACGTACGCCAAGACCAAGTGGTTTTCAAAGAGGTGTTCAGGGTGAATCTGACTTGCATTGGTTGTTTCTGGTCAATCTTCCCCCTTCAGGCTTGGGAGTCTATTTCTGGCATGGAGAGAAAAACTCCTTAGTGAAGAGAAGAGGAAGAGAAGAAGAGAAGAAGAGGAGAGGAGACAAGAAGCACAAACTCTTAGGGAAGAGCAGAAGGACAAGGTAAGCAGGATGTCTTGCCAGAGAAGGGTCCCCTCTCGGGTGCCTGCAGTCTGTCACATAGTGACATACTGAGATAGGATCAAATTTTTCTGTTGGAAAGATTCATTCTTGCACCAGCTCTATAAGCATAGGCCTCAACCCTTGGCCTCCCCAGTTTCTCTTTTATTGCATCTTGTGACATGACAACTGGTTTGTTTGCTTTGGTTCCTTCGTTTTCCTCCTGTGCGAAACATGAATGATATTTGTGTTTCCTGCTCACCTCTGCCATGCCATTTGTCATTAAATATCCCAGCGACTATGCTGGCAAAAGCTGCCACTAGATTCATTGCTTTCTCCCATTCCAACCCTCTCGTTTGGGATAAGTTCTCCATTTACAGGCAAAGCTGTTGCCTCTTCTCCTCCAAATCCTCTCTCCTGTAAAACGCTCCCCCTGTCCGCTGCCTGCGGGGCTGGCCAGCACTGCCAGCGCTTTCCTTTGATTCCCTCCCCATGTGTCTGTTACCATCTGTCTCCCGTCCACCAAAGGCAGGTTGTGCTAAACTAACCCGATAGCTTCCTTCAATAACCTAACTGTTTTTCTAACCAAAGGAAATGCATTAGATACCATCTAGCTGCACTTGGGTAAGGCACTCGATATGGGGTAATGATCAGTTAAACTGGAGGAGATGGGAATGAGCGGAGGGATTAGAGGGAGACTCCGGAGCCAGCTAAAAGGGGGCAATATTGAGAACTGCGGAAAAGGAAAACACCAGCCTGGAAGATGGTCCCTGTGGTCACTCAGGGATCACTTCTGGATAGGAGCTTGGCGAATATTTTCAGAGGCAGAAGGAAGCAAGAAGGTTTCAGTGGCTTTTGCTTGTGAGCAGAACCAGGGGGTATCTATAGTCTGGAGGAGGACTGGAGTATCACAGCAGAAGAGCTAGATAACTTTTGGATGGGAAAAGTAGGGGTGAAGTTGTACAAAACTCAAGGTCGTGCCTAAGGATTGGAAACAAAAATGTCAGTGTGGCCTGGATATGCCTGGAAGGTAAAATGAGACTGTGGTGCTGGCCTTCTCCACTGTGTACGGGGGGATCCTGGTCCCTGGCAATGACTCTGATGTGCCCCAAAATAACTGCTAAAGAGCTTTAAAAAGCAGTGCTTTTTCAGGGACCGTTGCATCAAGTCAAGTCAAGATATCTTAAAGAAGTTATGAAGCTGACGAAGTTACAATTGTTAAATTAACTTATGATTTGGTGAGATTCTTTGCAGTAGGTCTGATTAAAAATGACTCAATCGGTGTTTAAACATCTTTATGATCGCTAATGTTACCTAATTATCTTTTCCAAAGTGCCTACTTGTTTCGTATCCTTCCATTTGTCGTCCCGTTCACAAGTTTCAAAGGACATCACAATCTGCAGCCTGTATTGCCGTCCCTGCTGCTGAAGGGACACAAAGCCGGAGCCGTCAGAAATCAGCGCTCAGCTTTACAAGCAGAGTCAGGCTAAACAACCTGCCACAGCTCCACGCACAGCATAAGCACTAGCTGGAAAAGACCGGGAGCGGGATGCTCCTGTCATGAAGACAGTGGAATTGTAGTGAGGAGAAGACCGGTCTATGATAAATATTGCCTATAATTTTACTGGAGAAAAGAAAAAAGGTTGGTGTCAATATAAATGCACGTGAATAACCCCTTTCAACATTTTTTGAAAAAGCAAGTGCTGCTATTTCAGCTCTGTATTATAAGCCCTCTCCTGCCAATGATGAGCAATTGATGAGTTAATTGCCTTCCTAGTTTCACAGAGCTGAATAGGAGTGTGTCTGCAAATACCGGGTCAGCTATGTGAGCAAAGCTTCCACTGCTTACAGAATCCCTCTGCTCTGACAGTAAACATTATTTTTTTCTCCTAAGCTTAAAACAGAAAACTGGAAAAAGCTATATTTTTTAAAAGTGAAATTTATGAAAAAAGCAAAATGTGATTTTTTGGGGCAATATTTCCCCCCCTTTCTCTAATTTGTGAAATTGAACTTCCTTGATTTTACGTTCCACACAGCATTTCTCTGTCATAATTCTGTCCGCATATTAGCAAAGTAAATATTTATTCTCCAAAATGCGTGCAGTTATTAATGATGACATAGTGCTTTGAGCAGTCTCCCTAAAACGCAATGTTTCTTTTTTCCCTCCGTACCGGCGTAATTGAGAAGTGCCCTGCAAAGAATCTGATGAATGAATATGTATGGCTGTTTTACATGTTGCTACATACAGGCGGCCGTTCCTAATTTAAGGTGGGATGCAGATAGCAAACTTCATAGTGTAAAACAGGATCTAATCTCCCGCTAATAGAAATTCATATTCCATATTGTACACGAGGCTGTTGATGTTTAAAATGCCGCAGCGGTGCTAACATTAGAATTCCAGAGATATTTGTTAACGTTTCTCTTGAGACTGTTCATACACACGCACCCTCAAGGAGATAGCACGAGGCTCAAAATGAATTTGTCGGCGAGGCTTTGGAGCCCTGTTCTATTCATATGTGGTTTCATTTTTCTCAGCGTGACCTTTGGTTCGCAGCGGTGATGGCTTCGGTTTGCTACTGGTTTAAAGGCAGCAGCTTCAAGGGAAAATGAGTCCATGTCTTTTTTAGCTCTTAACAAAACTGTGGTCTTGTAGTGAACAGAGAGATCATATCTCCCTCGCAAAGTGATACATGCAGGTTAAAGGATG
>JAWLRI010000332.1:2915935-2928453 GCA_034781795.1 Crypturellus tataupa
GTGCCCACCAGCACCCGGCATGTTTGGAAACAGAGGTGGGAAATACCACCTTTCATGCAAGCAAGCTTTGGTATCCTCCCAGCAATTCTCCACAGTCATTTTTTTTAATTACTTATTGTCATTGATGTATTTAATATTTTCCAAGACCTCTGCCCATCCTCTTCTATAGGAAACTTTTAATAAGGTGCATGCTCCCCAACTGCTTAACTTTCAAGACAGCCTTAGTCACCATTGTGTGAGCGGGAGCTTATTTCTCAAGAAGTTCCTCTCAGTTGGTGTTATCAGTGTGTTTTTTTCTGCATCACTGAATTGATTTACATTTTAAGTAGCTGTTCTAGGTCAGACTACATTCATTCAGGCTGGAGTAATTAAATCAATGAGACCTGGGCACAATACAGCCTCACTGGTGTGACAGGGCCCACAGTATAAAGAAATGACACAGTGCCAGCTAATAGGAATTAAAAACACTAGAATAACAACAACGTTGTCTCTGCAGGCAGGCAGTGCTCTTTAAACAAAGGACACTAATGACATTCACTCTATTGCATTTGGGGAGTGGAAGGAGTTGCACTTTATTTTTAGCCTTTTTGAGATATATTTGTTTTTGAAATATATATGCAGTAGTTAAAGGTTTTATTCCACAGGTTTAGGAAAGTGATTCAGAAAAAAATACACATATAAAGTGCAAGAGGAGATTTTTTTTTATTTGAATGTGAATTACTTGGAAGCTTGAAGGTGTCTGCACAGGAACCTTCTCCAAATGTCACGTTCCTGGAAGTGTCCTACCAAATTATGTTCTACCTAGCTTGGCTTCCCAATGCCTTCCCACTCTTACGCTGTAAACAGAGCTGCAGTTATAGGCCTGGCCCAGATTCAAAGCTTAGAAGTGCAGATGCTCAGGACATACTACAGGGGAAGGTGGGCTGCAGGAAGGAGCACTGATGAATAAGGAGTCTTCCTCTTGTTTGTAGAAGTACCTGGATAGTCCCACTACTTGGATGCTTTTCCTTTATATTTTTCTTTAACCACTGCAGATATTGGTGCTGTCATGCTGCCAGGGATCAGATTATGGAAGGGGAAATGGAGTTGTGCAGGAAAATGGACTCAGTCTCCGATATAGATCAATCAGGTGCGTTGGGTAGAAACAGTGGCAAAAGACCAGTGCCTGCCCCGGACACGTCCAGGAGCCTCCTATAATTCCAAAGACATGGAATTGCTCCGCTGGCACGTCTTGGGCTGTTGCTGTCAGGACTACCTTCCTCGGAGCAGGTCACGGGTGGATAGTGTCTCCTCATAACTGCGAGGGGGAGTGCGGAGCCAGCAATAGCTGAGGGAGTGCAGATTAATACAGAAAATTGCTAGTTAACTACTGCTGAGTGCCAGGGAATTGCGCCTTGTCTAACTGCCCCTGGGGGCATTTCCACTCCTCCTCCAAGAGCTAAGGTGTGATGTTGTCGAGTGTTTTCAAAGCTCAAGGGCAGAGGTGAGCCACTGCAAGCAGTAAGGCAACCTCTAAGCAAAATATACAAGACTGAGAAGCATGATTCTGCCAGACAAGTTGGACCGTCTCACTCTGTGGTCGTGGTCAAGCTGTTTAGAGCCTTGTTTTCAGCCAGAATACACACATATACACATACACATATGTGAAATTGTGTCTATTTTATTGCTCCTCTTCAGACCGATCTTCAGAGGTGAAGATAATTGTTGCTCACTTGACTTTCAAGGCCTTGTGAGATTGAACGAGTCAATGCCCATAAAACTGCATAAGCATAATTACTGATGACTCCAAACACTAACCAAAGTATTTAAGCTTTTGTACTGGCCAGCAAAATCTACACTTTGCTGCTCTAATTAGTGTTTTGATGTCCCTGGCATTGAGGAAAAGCAGTATCCAGTGACTTCCCATACCTTATAGTTGCAAAAATTCAGGCCTTTCCTAGCTTAACTGAGTGAGCTTAACTGGAGATCCAGTTTTTGGGAGATTGAGTCTTTTTTACGGGTTTGAGGGAAAAAATGATTAAAGGAGGTACACTGAGGACAGCATAATGCCCCATTTTAATAAAGATGGATGTATCTCTCCATTTTTATTTATCCACCCTACAGATTGTGAGGCTGAGCAACTGGCCTGCACTTTAGCAGTGTCCGGAGGATATGGTACTTTGCAAGGGAAGAAATGTGATGACAGCAATCCCAGCTGTATTACCCAGGCTCATCCCTGCTGTAATTACCACACCACATTCCCTGTGTGAAACGCAAGCTCTTGAGCTCGAGGACGACACTGAGTTTTCGTGTCCAGTCGGTGTGAGCTTGGGTCTCAGGTGTAGCTCTGCCTACTAATGCGCTGGGGCTGATGACTGGGGTTGCACTAGATTTCTCTGATCGGGGAGAATTCAAACATCCTTTTTGCCTAGAAAGCCCCAGAAAATAGTGTTTGCTTGCAGGATGTTGCTCCTTGAAGTCATCACATCCTTTGCTGAGGAAATAGGAGAACGAGGTGACTTGTCCCCACCAAATATCTCAGTATTGCTGCAAATAGTGATGCCCTTGAATACACCCAGTTCGTTTGCCTTTAGCACAGATGAGCTGCTTCATTGCTTTGTTTGTTTATTGATTATTGTCACCTCCTGTTACTGCTTCATTTCTGCACCCCGAATGTGTACAGCGATACACAATGGCTAAATTCTGGCATTTGTCATTTTACCTTTTTCCTATCTTTTTCTTGCACAGCAGTGTACAGAGTATTTGGTTCTGGTGCCGTTTTGTTTTCTTTCCTGTTACTTGTGCTTGCTGTAATAGGGAGTTAGTGTGACAGTATTACTGGTTTTGTCTTCAGAGCTCTATTCACACAAAGTGTTAATGTATGAAGTCAACCTGGGACTTACCTGACTGCCTTTTGCTGTCATGGTCACAGCCAGGTTTAGAAATCAGGAAATCACTCTCCATGCAACACCTCCTATCTTGGTCCCACAGAGCATTTTCTTTGCTATCTGTAGCTCTTCCTACTGGCCTTTTCCAGCAAATTGCTTTAAATTCTTCATTGTATTTGTTGCATCATGCCAGATCATTAAACTCCAGAACCACAGTGCCGGAAAACGTCCTTTGCTCAGTTAACACCTGGGGACTGGTTACATGATCTTATTTTACCATGGGCACTTAATCCAGTGTTTGGATTGATGCTAAAAGGCTAAATTTATCAGCCACCTTTTACTAAATTATGTGACAGAGACCAGAGCTCAGGGGATTACCACTTTGGGATTGTTTGTATGTATGTACTTATTTGTTAATTTTGATTTGCTACAATCTTGACACTACTTTTATTTTCAGCAGGCATGACTTCATTCTGTGTGATAGGTGATAATGTCAAATACAGATGTGGAAGAAATACAACACTGTTAAACCTCTAAAGCAATTGTGAAAACAGCTTTAACCCACTAAATCAATAATTTGATAATCGCTGTGAGCTAGCTGACCTCTGTTTAAAATACAAGAATAGCAGGGGACATGCCCCTAATAGCAATGAATTCAACAATGTGCAATAGTTTATATTTACCCAGCGTGATGAGAACAGCTTCCAATGGGATGGCATGGCAAGCAAAATTTGGCGCTGGTGACAAAGCCAAGGTGAAAAGTTCAGAAAATCCTCTTCCATTTTCTTTAGTTTTATGGTTTGTTTGGCCAATAAAAATGCAAATCTCCTCCCAGCTTTCATAATTCTACAGCATTATGGTTGTTCTGTAATAACAAGGATAGCTCTGGCCAGGATATTATTTTAAAAAAGATGTTTCTTGGAAAGCCTGTGACAGAAATACACTTCAGATCAAATTTAATACAGAAGCTGGGGAGCCACGACCAGATTTCATAAACTTTTATGCAGTAATGGTAGTGTCACCTCCACATTTTCACAGCTCTGCTCCCAACCAACATTTTCCTATATTTGTTAAAAAACCTGTTTTTCTTATTTTACCTGACCAAAACACTTGTAGTGTCTTTGCACCAGAAAAGCCACCACTTTCAATGTATATATTTTTAAGATCATTAAGACAAGAATAAAATACTTAATTCTATGTCATAATCAGAATATTTTATGGCTTTTCAAAAATTGATGAAATTCTATGTCATTAATGATCTCTTGCAGTGTTATTCCTTGTTATTTTTGTTGTGATGGTGCTTATCTGTCCACTTTCACAGAACAGGGCCTGGGGCATTACGGTGCTGAACTCTATACAAATACACACCCAACATACTTTTGTCCTGAACAATTTGCCTGTCACCACCAATGCTGCAAAATTAGGGAGTGCAATAGAAATGTAGGAAGATATTGATGGTAAGACAGCTCAAACTGAAAGCTGAAAGTGAGCCCAGAGTGCCATCTTATAAAAAAAGAGTAAAAAATAGAGAGTAAAATAAATAAATATCAGCTGTTTCTGAACTAGTCATTACTGGACCATTGGTTCCCTGAAAATCTTGTGGCATAGCTATGTTCTAGGAAATGATTGAGTGGTATAATGGAGACCTTACAGGTTAGGTTCTGACAGACTTTTGCTCGTAAAAGGCAGTGCAGAAGAAAAGGTTTTGGTAGAAATCTTATCAGTGGTTTGTTGTTGCTCATCTTTATTTGCAATACTCTATAATACCCTATAACTTTGCTAATGATCTGCAGAAAACTGTTCCTTCCCTACCTCCCCATCAGACACCTGACTCAGTGTGGCCACAGGCTCAGCACTCCCAACCTGCAGTAGGGAGTCTGATTTTCTGTTCTTGGATTTTCATAGAAAATTTTCGATATCTATCTTGGATAGTTGTCTATAGTGAGATTGAGATACCTAAATGTAGATGCGCAGTGTCATTTAAACACCCAGTAGTGTCCAAAACACCCATTTGGGGCAAAAAGATGGGACAGAGAAGCCAAAGGAGACTGTGCCCATCTGGAACTGTCACCAGGTGTGATACCCTGAGATGTCTAAAATGACACTGAAAGCTATGTTGAGGCACCACAGTAATTATCAGGCGGTAATAAAATATTTCTGTTCTCAAATGCTTTCATTTTTCCTTGAGCTCATGCAATGTGCAAAGCAGTAAAGAACCGGGTGGATTGCTGTTTGCCAGTGTCTGTGAGTTGGCTCTAGGATGCTACGTACGTAGGGGTCTTTTGGTAAATGAAAAGAAAAAGACATTTTAAGCAAAAACTTCCCTAAGAGGGGATGCAAAATCTGTTAGCTCCTCCTTTTCATGCACTCAGGCCTGTTTTAAGAATCCTTTGATTTCCCAGAATATTTCTTTGCATTGGCAAATGCCAGATTTACAAGTATAAAAAGATCCACAAAACACGTGAAACTTTCTAGAAACCTGAAAACATCCATTTCCCTTTTGTACCACTGTCTATAAATTCTATATGATTTTATTTTATGAAAACACATGGTATGTCAGAGGATCAAATATGGAACAGGAAAAAAGGAAAAACAAATTCTGAAAGAAGCACAGGTCTGTCACCCTTAAAGTATATTTTTAAGTATGAAAAATTGCAGCCGCTAGATTTTTCTGGAATCTACGGTGTCTCCTGTATTTGATGCCTTTCTCTGCATAGTAATGTGTCTTTAAAAAAACCCGCTGATATATGTTACAAGGAGTGTATCTCTTTCACTGAGACAGAACATTTTAATTTCCCGACACCTTTTAGTGATTGCTTCAATTTCCGAAGATTTTGATAAAATCATGTGGTTTTAGAGTATCAGGATTGAATACCCTGCTCCGGCAGCAATTTAATGAAATGCTGTAGTTTCACAGCATTTCATTTGACATAACCTAGCGCAGAGGTCTAATAAATGCACTGTGATAAATGTTGGAGCTACGATTGTAAAAATATACTTGTAATTGGGTTAATATGCCTTAAAATACTACCCATCAGTTATCTTTCTTCTTGCCGTTATATGACTCGCTCTGTAAAGACTAAGCAATGCAGTTTACCCTTTTTGCCCACTATCTCCTTTTCTTTCCTGCTTTTGTAAGATTTCCTTTTTATTCTTTTTTTTTTTTTTAGGTATTTTATTACAGCAAGCTGTACTTATCCTTCAGTACTACAAATTCTTCTTCATACCCTTTTCCTAAATTCTTCGTAGTCTTCCCATAATTATCTGGAAGATATTTAAAAGTGTAAGATAGACCCTTTAAAATGAAAGACAAATATAAATAAGCATGCAGAATATAGCACAAGCTGGAAAGATTTTGACAACTGTCTTTTTCCTGTAGGAACTTGGATGTGTTTTAGAAATGAATAGCAGGTATCAGAGCGGTTTTTTCTGAGTTTTTTTAATTATGAGTGGGTGCGTGTGTATTTTTGTGCACACACACACACACATTCGTGTGTTATCTCACATCAATAACCTGTCACGGGAGCACTTCTGCTGTTAGCTGGCACTTTTGCATAACATGCTGTAGAAGGGAGAACCATAACTTCTCTCCAGCTAAATGTTAAGGTTTGTGTGCTTCCCCAAATTGGAAACATTTCTGTTAATTTTCAGCATAAGCTAGAATAAAATTTCAAATGCAGCTAATTAACTTACAGTAATTATTTCAAGCAACAGGCAAGTGTGCCGACCTCCTACTGGAGTCTGAAATCTCTTGATAGAATTTGAAAATAGGTATCTGACAAAATATAGCTGTACCTGAAATATAATCACATGAAAGCCATGTCTCTGTGTGTGCAGTGTTGCTCACGGGCACTGCAGTAAAGCTCTGAATACTTTATTTACGACTTTGCAGAGTGCAGGTTGCAAGTATGTGTGCGCACAAGCGCAGTGTGTTGTATAAGGAGTGCACAACACAGGGTGGATACACAGGAGCATGCGGATCTCTCCACCACCTCCGATATGGAAGCAAAATTGAAGACGAGGGGGCAGCACCAGGACTGAGTTTTTATCTACCACACTGTATGGGATAAGAGAGGTGAAGGAAAGGAGAGACTTCTGAGGTCACGAGAGCACACGAGGAGCCATTTGACAAGCCAGGTTCAGGCCCTCTTTTCAAGCAGTTCACATTAATTTCTACTGCTCTCCTAAGTGCTATCTCAGTGGTCAGTGCCTTTCAAGGAATAAAATTGAGTAGGAAGGATAGCTCACTGGGACACCCACAGCTGAAATTCGTGGTGGCCACCCTTGAAAACAGTTGTGTAAAATCGATTTTTTCCAGGTTTTACATAGCTTAGCAAGGTACACAAGGGGTAGGAGGATTCCCTGGAAATAAATTTTTCTTTCTGTTCTTACACACACACATGAAAATCTGCCATCATAGACAAAATAAAAGAACAAGATTCAGTCCTGGGCATAAGATGGGTGCTCAGTGTGTTCATAATGTAGGATCACGCTTTCAACATTATTGAGAATTTTTTTCCCAACTATCTATTTGTGTGAGTGAGAAAAGACCATTCTCTTCCCCAAAAGCCGATTCTAAAAGCAGCGTCTACTCCTTTAGGAGTTTGTCCCTGGATGTTTGCCCTGGTGTAGTGAAAACGGGTGGTGCTGCGAAGTCCAGCTGAAGTGGTTCCTCAAGTCAAAGGACAGACCCAGTGCTGGCCAGCAGCCTTTGGCAATCTGTGCGAGAGAAGAGCTCAGCCGTGGCCAAGGAGTTATGCCTGATGCTTGTCTAATAAGAATGACAGAAATGACACACTCGAGCGCTTAAAATTAGTCTTCTAATTTGCACCGTGTCACATCTATCTTAGGGGAGGCTTTTTCCTCATTTAACTCCAGCTATTTGACTGAACCTCTACTCCCTGCTTGGCTGCCCAACTCCCTCTGTAGTTATCAGGAGGGTCTGCAGCTCCAGAAGGCAACTCGCCCCATTGCAACAACTCCCGCTATCTCAATAGGGCTTCAACGGAGGAGTTTTCTTTGCCGATCTTATTGACGTTCCTTGGGTGAAAGTGGCCCTTAGGATATTACTGCATTAGGTCACTGCAAGAGGGGCTTTTGCTGGGGTAGTTATGTGGGTCGTATTTTTGACTCCTCTACTTTTAGCAAGAGTTTGTAAGTTGTTCGTGTGAAGCCCTGCATACCCTGTGTGGGGTAAGGCGGCTCAGATGGAAACAGGTCTCAGTCTGTTGTAGATACGGGCAAGAGATAAGCTAGGAAATGGGGATAAGGTGAAAATGAAATCAAAAGGAGGCTGTTGGGCTCTAAAACTGCCTCCCTGCACACCCACCTCTCGAGATTTCGGTAGCCAACGCGAGGCAGATGGGAAGCCCCACTGGCTGGAGAAGACCTAGGCGGGCTGCTCCAGCCCTTCCTTCCCTGCCTCCTCGAGCTGTGCGAGGAGCGCGGCGGCCGCGCTGTCACGTAGCCTGGGAGCACATTTACATTTTCTGAATAGGGCAATTAGCGCTCACTCCTTTCCCCGTGTCGCTCGCACCTGGTCTCTGACACTCGTGCCTCATCAGCACTAATGGCCGGGCCATTAGCGGTGATTACTGGTCATTGTTTCTGTCCCACTGACCCCCCTGATTGGCAGAGGCTCCCCCCTTGCATCCCCCCCACCGCGCTGCCGTTTAATAGCCCAGTCTAATACCCGGACCTCTGGGCACATAAATAAAACCAGACAGGCCCTACCTCTGTTTTATATGACTGGTAAGAATACATGGTTTTTTTTTGATTATGATTAATGTTGCTGTTTATTATTTTTATTGCAGCGGAGCTGGCAGGTTCAACTATCGTTGCTCCATCTTGGTGCGGTAAGTGCATCAGAAAAGGATGGTTTCTGTTCCAAGACAGCCGTAACCATTGGAGCAGTGAGGATCTGGAGCAGTTTTCTTCTTGGAGAAGTAAGTAGCAAGAAGACATAAGGACTTTTAAGAGGGAGATCAGGAAGCCTATGAGATTGTGGAGTTGATGCCTACAATGCCTAGGTGATGGTGACTTCAGAGGCCACTCTGGGTTTATGTGCTTTGGTGCTGGGACCATCTCATTTTCTGCACGTCATGCAACAAAGCTCTGATGTCATGCAGGACTCTGGACTCTAAAACCTGCCATATTAAAGATGATAAATAAATTTAGTATTATGCCTTTTTTACCTGCTGCAATGGGAGAATGAGATTCCTGGAGGATTAAGGTCCAGGTCCATGTGAATCCACACCCATACGGTACACTCAATATCATTTTGCAAAATGATCTGTTTTGGCTTATATGAGAATAAAGAATAATCTGCAAATTTCCTTTTAGCCTCTGTCCAGTTGTGAAACAAACCCTTAGTCAAGTTCAGCTGAAAACAAATTTGTTCTTCTCAGTTGTTTTTGAGCTGTCATACTCCATCCACATGCCAAGCATAGGAAACTCACTCCTTGTTAGCCTGCTCTTCCTGTGATGCTGCAACCTGCTTGAAAGTGTGGGACTGTGAAAGGATTCCAGTCCTATAGGAATATTAAGAGAATATGCATGAAGATGGTTAAATCGTTAATTTTCTCAGTATCTTTCTGGAAGGAGCCTGCCCTTCATGAAATTCATGCCAGTGTTAATGTAAGTGATCTTTGGTAGTTAGCTGGGGTCCAGCTCACTGCTGCTTTAGGTATAATTAAGCCCCGTGTTAAAGAATTGTGTAAGACTCTCCTGTAAAATTTGTCACAGGATTTGTACGTGGCCCCTACATTTATTTGGATTTTACCTTGAATGACTAATGTTATCTGTATTGTAGCTGTCACAGATGAAAAAACAACTTCTACAGATGAGTGAATCCATTTGTCGGTTTATGGATCTCCAATCCTCCAGGGCAACAAATCCATCTGTCATCACCGAATGCTCGTGTTTTATTTGGTGCTGCGAGTCAGCTGACAGGTATTAGACTGCACATGAAAGTGGACAGCTCTTTGCTGACTTCCCAGCAGAGGAGGCCCATGAGTGCTTTTATTTTAGCACATGCAATGAAATCACATGAAGTCAGGAAATCCATTCCTCGGGGATAATACAGACTGTTTGAGCTAGTAAGACATTGATATTTGGACCATAGGTCTTTGACCTATTCATCTGCCTAGGTCATCCTAGTCTACAGTTTCCTTCCTTTTCCTTTTTGTTTTGTTTTGTTTGTTTGTTTCTAGATAGATGTGCCTGAGGAAAGCTGCATTCTCTGGGCCAGTATTTGTCTCTTCTGTTCCACCCCATCTCTTCCTTCCTTGATAGTGTTCTGAACAGCAGGAAACCCCAATCCTAGACATCTGCTCATGCTTTCTAAGATAAAAGACTTGATTTGGCAATAAAGGTGCAAACGTAAACGAATGTCAGTGATTAGTGCCATCCAAGATGCTCAAGAGATATGCAGGACATGTCACTGGGCACTTGAGTTGTGTCCCAGACTGAGGTGAAGCAGTGCTCCAGCACCTAAAGTGCTAACTTTAGGTACCCATCTTAACCGATAGCTCTTCCAGCTCTTTTCTCCAGATGGTAACCGACTTAACTTGTTACTTTCTCTGAATCACTTTCAGAGGAACTTGCCTTTCTCCGCTGGCTAAAAAGGAAATGCAGTTAATTAAATGAAGTGTCTGAAGATGGTGTGAATAATCCCTGAATTGGCCAACTATCTAATCTTGCTGGCACTGCCCAGATGACACAGTTAAAAGACCAATGTGGACAAAGCTTAAAGCCTTTATTTTATTTTATTTTTTTTTTACGAGCTCTATTGAGAATCTTGTCTCCTCTGATATTAGCCCTGGTTCAGCCATCAGTGGTCAGCACCCAGTGTCCTGCAAAACCAAGTGTAAAAATTACTCTCTTTTAGCTCGGAGAGACCAACCCACAGCAGGACAGGGAGAACACATCCCCGTCATAAATCTAATTGCTACAAAGTCTGTCTCCCCTTGCAGGCTTTGCACTTGGGTGACTTTACCAGTCGCTGTTGTGCAGGGTCTGAATTTTGAATACGAGTGAGGCCCAAATGACCCATTCAGAGATTTGCCCTTCTCTGCTGACCTTTCAACTCCAACAAGATGACCCTAGATGGAAAACAAAGGTCCTCTCTCCTTTTGTGGAATCCATTTCATCCCAACAATCCCTGCATTTACAGATTCTTTATTACTGCTGGTTATTGTTTAAATAAAGCATGCATTCTGGTAAATAGCAATTGCTCAAACATAAGCAGCTTTAAAAGCCAAGAGGTAGCCTTTCCAGCCTCTAGATGAAGGATGATTTGAAATGAATTGATGTGTTCTGACTGGTGAGTCAAAATAATTCCGTTTTTTTTTCCCCCAGTGTTAAACCAAGTCAATTTTTTCAAACCATATTTGATATCTTATTGTTTATTTTCAGTCAGCAGACAGCAATTTTCAAGAACTGCTCTTGATATACAGCTCAGATATCTTACAGGTCACATGTCATTCAAGAAAGGTCAACGATTCATTTAAAGTTTCATCATTCTTCACATAAACAGGCAAATACCATTTCATTCACAGTGGAGACTTTAGCAGCGGTGATAGGCCTTGGTAGTAACAAAGTCTATATAATCTTATTCCCTTGCTAAGAAAGAGTGAATTGACATTATTATCATTACCTTATCAAATATCTAGGATGTGCTTGCAGTAAAAGTATGTGCACCTAAACAGAATTTCATTTAGAGTCAATTCTAAGGAGTTTTGTAAGATCTGTTTCTTGCACTGATTTTCTTTTTTTTCTATCATTTGCAAAAACTAAAAATAGTGTTAAATAACAAGGAAGGTATAATCATTTTTATTCAGAATAACTAGACACATATTACAATTGATTAATAATGACATATACACCACTGGAAACTTCCTTGTGACTTTTTGCTAGAATAAATTCAAGATTTTTACTGTTGTTGCCTTCTTTAGGAACAACACCTTTTAGTTGAATGCATTTTTTTTTTAAACAGCTTTCTTATATCCGTGCAATAATCCCTTGGTATAACTAAACCTTAGACTTCTAAGAAATAAGATGCAGTTTTCATAGGGTAAGTGGTATATTTTCTTACTGCCCTGTCTTCTGTGTAGACTTTAAAAGTAGTAATGTGACTTAGTAGCCTCCACAAACTGAAATAATAATGCAAAATTATCTGTCTGGAAACCAACCCAAGTAACCATTAGCTTAAACCCTTTCACTGATGATTTAGAAGCAAATTTCTCATCACTATGAAAAGCTGAATCTAAAAAAAATGTAATAACCTTTTTTTTTTCTTTTTATGAAATTGAAAGCAGTCTTTTTTAATTTCTGATCACTGACCTCTTTCTGCTCCCATGAAAGATCTGCAGATGCAGAGCGGGAGGAATGCATTCCGTTGCTTAACTTGGAGCTAAGGATCTGTTAGGCATCAAATGGGATTTTGGAGTGTGTCTGTGTACCTCTTTCCTGCAGATTAACATTTTGCTTAGGCACCTGCTTCATCTTTAGGAGTCTAAACACTTTTCTGCATATATCCCTTATTTCTCCATGGTATCTTGTGCTCCTTTGCACAAATGCAATGGTGTAAAAGGAAGTCAGAGACTCAGAACATCTTGAAAATTCCACCCAATGCTTCTAGCTCATAAACAA
>JAWLRI010000332.1:2934023-2967723 GCA_034781795.1 Crypturellus tataupa
TTTTTTGAAGACTGGCGTGACACTGGCCTTCTTCCAGTCCTCTGGCACCTCCCCCGTTCTCCAGGATCTTTCGAAGACGATGGAGAGTGGCTGTCAAGCTGGAGAATTCTCTATGGCTCTGCGTGTCATCGTTCATGTCACATGAACCAGCCTGCCCCTGATGTGACAGTAGATGAGTGGTAACTTGAGGCTGAGTGAGGCAGTGGCTTCTAGATCCTGCTCAGCAGAGCTGGCAGGAACTGCTACCCCAGTCAGGATGGACTACTGTCCGTCATTCCCCTGCAGAAGACTGCTATTCCTGCTGAGTTCCTGTGTTAACAGCAGGAACCATAAATTGTGCGGGCAAGTCACCTGCAATCAGCCGCTCAGTGACATCTTGTGTGTGTGCCAGACAGCAAGACACGTATGCAGAGAATGGCAACAACCATGTCACGATGGAGAACCTGTTTGGATGCCAGGCTAGAGCACAGAGAGGTAAGGAAAAATTGCCTGGGAAGGTAGGTGTGGGGGTAACAGAAGCCCTCAAGCTGAGGGATTTAGCCACGCTTGGGCATAGGAAGGGCAGACTTTTAATTATAATTGTTAGTATATTGTAAACTAATCACAGGGACACTCACTGAATAACCACAATAAAACACAATATACCCAATTGCTCATTGTGTCCTGCATGCTGAACATGGCAAGGGCTACTGAGGAAAAATGAACTATTACTAAACACTGTTTCATGATGTGCTGGTGACCAGGGCTCACTAGCATCTGGCATTTCCAAATCTTCAGGTATGACTTTTCGGTCCCTGAGATCATTTGATGTCCTGTTATACACAGATAGACACAGCTCCTGTAGCTAAGTGTGTCTGCCTACAAAAGCATGTTAATACTAATTGTGGGTACACAGGGAAGATTTTACTCATATCACAACTCTTCCCCAGTCAAAAGACAGTTCTATGAGTAATGTCAGGGTTTGGCTATGGGCTTAAATGGATAATATTTTGTGTTACTTATACTGATATCTTGATACTGGTAATATTTACACGAAGAAGCATGCCTTTATATAACATATTTATCTCAGTGCTTCCAAACATGATACAATGAAAGGCACAGTTGATTTGGAGCCAAGTTCAGCCTCTTAGCTGAACTTTGATCATAAAGTTATGTTTTTGGGTGCTTGTACAGTTCCACTTGCCTGGAGGTTTTTATTTTTATGGCCAATGGTTAAAACAATTAGTCTGTGGTTCTCATTCCCATCAAGGAGAGGTAGGTGAAGAGGTTTGTTCCTGAGCTGTGGATTTTCTCCTGTTGATTATGCAAAACTGAAAGCAGTTCATCACAATGAGGGGAGACTGAAACAGATGAATTTATTAAATATATTTAAAAGCCACTATATCCCCAGTTATAAAGATGTTATACTTTATTTGTTATCCAAATAAAATTTGCTTTGCAATGAATAAATAAGCTCATTAAAACATACTCTTTCTTATTTTAGTTCTGAGTTTGCAGGTCCTCTATATGATTATATAGCAGCTTACCTATCTACCTCCATATGCACTCGGAGGGAAAGTTTTCCGCAGTGTATTACACACAAGAGCAAGCAGCAGATTGCTTAAGATTACCCCGACATCCTGGACCAGTCTTGGAGCAGTAATATCTTCATGTTTGCTGTCAAGGCCCGTCACCCCGGCTGACCAGCAGGGATGCCAAGGCAACCCACATTACTCAATCAACTTTAAGTGTTATAAATACCGAGGTCCATAAAAAAGTACAATGTAATGATGACTTAAACAAACCCAATTCATCATCCCAGCTGCACACATATCATTTCCCTCAGGGTGACCAACCAACCAGCAGTGAACATAACCTAGGCCAGATTCAGATTCCATTTCTCTTCATCAATCTGACTTTTGTTTTTACCCCCCTCCAAAGGAAAAGAAAAAATATCCTCTTAAAAATGAATAAAAATCTCACAAATCAAATACAGCTCAGCTGCCCGAGCCCTCTTTTTGTTGTTGTTGTACTCATGTCCATGCACTTTGCCTCTAGTGATATAGAGGGAAACCCTTCAATTTAAAGGTCAAATGGGGGCCGTTTGTTTTAACCCACTGAACCATGGCAATGGTATTCACATATATTATCTTTTGTCCTTCAACAGTTGTTAGACTTGTAGCCAGAGGGGAGGCTTGCCAGATTTACTGGCACTGATTTTTTAAGATATAAAAATACTAAATTTCTGCAGTTGAGTGTGCTTGATTGAGTAATATTCTGAAAATCAAATCGATACTAAATCTGATTTTCAGTCAACGATAAGGCACATTTACTAGTACCATTAAAGTTTATTGGCTTTATTTGTTGAAAGAGTAAAATAAGTAAAGATCTACAGTTCAGTGTGGCCTGCTCCCTTTCCTGAATCTTCAGGCCCCCTCCAGCTTGATTTTACTGTCCTCTCCTTTGCTAGTCATGGGAATGCAGCATGAGAATGGAGCTAATCACTATTCCAGCTCTCAATCCCTCGTCCATGATTTCCTCTCCTTTACACTGAGGAATTACAGTTAAAAGATGAACTCACCAAGGCTGCATTAAAGAGAACAAGTTCTTGCAACCCTCCACACCCTAGAGACACATTGAGCCTGCAATAAGCAGGTCGCTGGTGGGAGATGGGCTCTTGCACCCTGGAACACGTGTGTGCAAGGGGCCAGGGCAGCCTTGGAGCCCTGCAAGGCGTGAGATGGTTGTGTGAGCCTCGCAGCAGCCCAGGAGACCAGGCGAGTTTGAGTTTCTGCTATTGATGACAGCACTAAAAGTATCTAATTCTCATTGGGGCAATTAGTCTACCTGGGTTCCTTTAAAACTCTGCTTGGGTAAAACTGGCCAGTTGTTCCTACTACTCTGGTAACTCAAAGCAAATCTGAAATTAGCATAGTGGGCTAGTGAAAGCAAGAGTTGGATGATTTCATTTGCACATAACTGAGGAAACACAGTAATTTGTATAGTTTGTAAAGAGTTATGTTATGCCATGGGCTTCTGTGCGTGCCTTTTATTTGCTGTTGAAACGCTGCCACTTTCTCTAGTAGTGGCTTCATTTCAGAATGGAGACGTTTTGCAGTAGGTCCTGGAACACAGATTGCAAAGTCCTGTTGAAATCAGATGAAAGCAATATAATAGTAATAGAAAGTAATTGGTGGGACTGGAAATATATAATTGGATTGAAGAGCTCTGATTCAACATGGAGGAGACACTCCTTTCGGATAGAAATTGCTGGAACGCTTCAGAGTATCTGCAAAGGCCTGAGTTGCCCCCGAGCCCAGCATTGGTGTTTCTCCATCCAAGGGGCAAATCCAGGGCCTGCCTGCTGTCCCTTCAGCATCTGGAAGCCTGAGCAGCTTCTACTTCTGTTCCTCAACTTGTGAGTCTGTCCCACCAGCTGTCTCCCCCCTGGCTCTGTATAGAAGGTAAACGCAATGGGTTCACTAAGAAAGCAGGAGCTCGTCGGACACAGCCGGTCCTCAAGAGTCAGCAGACATCGGTCAGCACAAAGGAGCCAGCAGTGAGGTGTTGCAAAACACCTGGAGGACAGTGTGATATTTATCTGCCCCATGGGGGATAAGCAGCATCACACGTGATCAAGCCTTAGACTTATAGCAAATATTCTTAAATGATATTTTTCACTTTAATAAAGCATATAGATATTTACTCCATTTAACGTTGCAAGAGTTCCATGATTTTGTTGTTCTAAATGGTAGTCACCATAATCTCCAAATTCGGATGGATTTGTGCCCCTAACTTTTGCCAGGATTCAACTCCAGAAGTTAGGGTTGTGTGCAGAAGAAATGGCAAACGTCACCTAGTCATTTTGTTGAAATCTCACTTATTACAATGCAAAAATATTTGTCAGTCATGCTTGGTTGAATCCAGCATCACATTCATGTTGTTTATTTCTCTTTTTATCCAGATTTTCAGGTTCTCCAAGGATCAAGGAAACTCTCAGCAATTCTTTGGGACTTGGGCAGTTGCAGCTGATAGACTTTTCCCTTGATTTGTGCATGCTGCAGTTTACGTGAGTAGTTTTTTTGAGTCTTGCCAAAGCTAGTGAGCTAATCTGGCACCCCACTCACTATCTTACATTCCTGGTTCTGGTTTATGACCCAACACTCTCTACCCAGAGCACAGTTCCCAAACTGATGTCTCTTCTGCAGTGTGACGGTCCATTCCTCTTGGTTATCAATGTCTGTTTCTGCAGCAAGATTGATACGGTGAAAAAAAAAGTCAAATTTCCTGAGGCACTATCTCTAATGGGGCCATTATTTGCTGTATTGCTTTATCCTTCACTCTTTCTGTTTCCCTCCCTTAGAAGAGTAAGTTTGCATGGGAAGTTATTTTCTTGAAACAGGATGACCGTTGCCTACCTTACTCATCTGGGATTTTTCCATTGGCTTGAATCTTGCAAAACTCTTTTTTTTTCTTCTTGCTGTACAGATTATATGTTCATTCTGTAAGACTGCTGAGCTTCCTCAGAAATAAGCAGCACATACATTACCATTTCATCAGTTCTTGGACTCATAGCCGAAGGCAAAGATGTTTGGATTTGCTTGAGCTGAGCAATACAATATTTTTGTTCAGCTGTGAAGTTGATTAATAATTTGGAAATTAAATCAATATATTCTTTGATTTTCATTGCTGTGGCTTTTGCATGTAAACTTTTTGTACTGGCATTTCCATGCTGAGTAGGGAAACCTGGAAACATTAAGTTAAGGAAGAGACTTGGTATCATCTTCCCTGTGTCCTAACCTTACAAAAATGAAATGAAGCTCCAAGAATTAGCAGCTTGATGATAACTTTGGCTGTTTAACTTCCTTAATTTTGATTGTCAAAGTAGAAAAGCAGTTTATGGAATCAAATACCAAGTACCTTAAATATTACAAAATTACAGAGCCCCTATTTGTCAGTCAGCTGGTGGCCTGCATAGATGGCTGCACAGAAAATAAAACTCCAAAACTCAGTGTTTTAAAAAGTTCTTTTGTCTCATTCCATGCCACTCATGATGCAAAAAATCAGATATATGCATTTATTTAAGGAGTGGGAACACCAAGATTTCATTGCAAGTGTGAGACCTGACTGACTTTATATTGACCTCAGAGAGTCAGGTCGAGGTTTTGATAGTAAACCCTATGACACTGATCATTAAACATTTACTTGGAACTGCCTTTGTGCCAACAATATTCAGGATGTTCTGCAAACTGAATGCAAGGACCTGCAGCATTTATATATGGTAAATAAAAGCCTGCCTAGAATTTTCAAATAAATGAGTGTCAAAAAAAATGAATGTCTGAAATGAGGTACTTCAGTGCCTTTTGATGGGATATAAAGCCTAATTTTCAGAGTCAATGAGTGTTCTAATTGCTCAGCAATTCTGGAAAAAAAACCTCATAACTTTAATTGAATAAGGAAAATCTTCAGATACAAACTCCACTGAAATCAGTGAGGGGACTGCAAATTTCAAAAGATTTGAGGTAAAGTCCCGTGTGCTTAATTCTAGTGAGATCTGATTGAAAACTTTGGTTTCAAATTCTTTTTGGTGTTAATTTAAACAGTAAAACTTACTGCAATGCTATTATGGGAAAACCTTTACAACCTTACAAAACACATGTTCTTAAAAGGTGCCTTCAAACTTTGATTCTGACAATGGTTCCCCATTACCAGCCAGGCTGGGACAGTCAAAACTATGAAAATGATCTGCCATTGCCAGGGCTTCTTTCTCTCCAGGCATTTTGTGGTTTCAGAGATGCTTGGTATGCAACAAATCTGGGCTGGTAGCAAAAGACATTGGACAAGTGTTGCAATGCGCCTTGTGTAGTTGACAAACAGAGCTTATGCAGTCACTAAATCTCACAGTCCCTGAAGGAGGTTGGATTAGGATGCAAGATGTATGGCCACAGTCTGACAGGATTGACAACACTTACATCCCCTCTGATCTTATTTGACTTCTGTCCGTATGGCACTCAGTGTAACTTAAGGCTATATTCAGGCTTTAAATGTATCAGATTACTAGAAATCCATTAAAAACACTGTTCAGTCTCTTCATCTTTCAATCTAAACCCAAATGAATGTCCTACTTTCTCTCTCATCCATTTTCTGAAGTAGGTCATGAAGTTCAGGAATGAAACTTCCAGCTCAGTGAATGGAGCTGTGTTTGTAGAGAGGAAACCAGAGCTGCTCTTACATCATGTTATGCCTTTCCACTTCCCACCTCCTCCTGTGAAACTGTATCTAAACAGTGGGATCTGGCCTTCCTGCTGTCCTGGGAATATTCCCAGCTGTACCCCAACTCCATACTGGAACAAATCCAGGTGAGAGCCTTGCTCTCTTCCTGCCCGTGCTGGTGTCTGTGGCAAGGAATGTCCTTGGGCCATACTGTAGTCCCTCTGGAAGTCATTGATCTGGAAGACCTCATCTCTGTATGAGTTGTTTAACTTGTGTATAACTCGTGTAAATGCATGTGAATTACCCATATAATCTAGTTGATGATTTAGTTAAAAAAAAAGGAAGGAGTCCAAAATCCATCTTCAACAAGCCCCAGGCCCCTGTGTAGCCATGAACAGCAACATCATGCAGCCTGACATTACCCACGTTCTGCAGGCAATCAAGAATGCCTTTTATGAGATAGAGCTTAAACTAAGCTCGTCAGCTTGGCCTGCAGCATAAGATCTGCAATTGTGCCTGTTACGGTGAAATCACAAACTGCATAAACGGATACTGCTCTTTTTCCTGGCAGTTCAATGCCCAGGGCTATGTGCATTTCAGATATTGCCCCCCACAATAAGCTGCAGCAGAGGTAAGATCTTTATTTAAGCTCTTAGTTTCAGAACACTCTGCTGTTAGTCCCAGAGGTACCAAACACATCAGCAAGAACAACTGTGAAGTTACAGTGCAGTTTTTCTCAAATAATCACAAATTAAAATACCATTTAGATTTCTCTATATTAATTCATCCCAAACATTTTGGGGTCCTCAGGGCTATATGTGAATGAACTACTAAAATAGATTTAGGTGCTTAATGCAGTAGCTAGATTCAAGTGTAGGATAAGTGATTCATACCAACTACAAATCGTGGATCCTCCTTTACAGTAATAAGAATGTGGCCCTGGGATCTGTGGTCCATGCAACATTATCAAATTCTTTTGCCTACCAGCTGAACAGAGCTATTTTTATTTTATTTATGTTTTATTCCTCTGTTTTGGTATTTCACCTTATTTCAGGTACTCACTTTCAGTAAACCTTCAGAAGTGTGAACAACACAACAGTGCTCAAGCTAAGGGCTGCTATAGTTAAAAGTGTCTCCAAAATGATCAATTAATTGCCAACTCAATAAACTGTGTGGCCTCTGCTCAGTTTTCCTAACACCCATATCTTCCATCTACAGTTTCTGCATCTTCCTTTCTTCTTGTGCTAATGGTCTTCCTCTTTGGTCACTTTGGTCGCTGCCGATGTTCACACATCTCCTTCTTGGTCAGGCTGCCCATCTGCTCTCCGTCCTTTTATTATGCTACCTCTTCTGTGTTACCTACTAGAGACACCGATCTCACCCGCTTATTCGATACTGCCTGTGTTAAAACTATGTTAGTTGCAGCCTGCCCTTCACTCACTTTTCCAGGAGATGCACGTGGCATGTTCCCCAGAAGGCCATCTAAAGTTCTAGATATAGCCTCATAATTTAGGGAGAATCACAAATGGAGGGGTATGTGCTGCTTTGGTTTTCTTAAGCCCTCATCCTGCAAAGTGGCCTCCAAGACTCTCCAAAGAGGCAAACCTTACCTGCACAAGCACCAAGATCTGCTCTGGCCAGGTCACTGCTAGTGATCATATCCAGACCCTTTTCTGTACCTTGTCCAGAGGAAATCTGAGGTTCACAAGCCTTAAAAAATGCCTGTGGTTCAAACTGTAGCAGTGCAAGCTGCTCCCCATTGTAATCTCTGCATTTATGTGAGATGCTGTCATACACCATGGTAAGTGAGGGGATTTAGGATAGCAATTTTTAAGGGCAAAGGTGGTATCTCCACATGTGTTTATGAGGAACCTAGCACCCTAGGGCTCCGGTCCTGAATGAGATTTTTCAAGTTACAGTGTAATACAAACAAACAATAATGATGGAAAATGAGTAAAGGTAAGGGGTGAAGTCATGATTAATTTTTATCAGCCTTCCTTCTGCTTTCCACAAAGCAGTTCAATGTGAAGTCAAAGTTCATTGACATGTTCTCTGTAGTCGGTGGGATGATTGTTTTATATTAGCCATTGACTTGGCCTGCATTGATCCTTGAGAATGTATCGCACAAATCATTTTGCACTAAACTGCTGAATCAATGAAGAAATCTCCTGGAAAATTTATATTAAAAGTCGCTGTTTGCCTAAATGAGTTCCCTGTGCCCCATATTGAATATTTTGCTGATGAATTGAATGAGTTTAAATTTGAACATTGCAGACCCATTAAAGAATGAATTCTTAAATCAACTTCTGCCATTTATGATTGAAATGAGATTTCCCCTGCAATAGACTAGCTGTTATATAAATCAGTTGTGCATTTTATACTGTACCATAAACAAGATATAATTCTTTTAAATACACAACAGGTGCCTTAAATCTTTTGATGCATCTTGTATTTATCTGATGTTGATTTTAGTATATTTACACCAGGTAACTAACATGGGTTTATAATAGAAGGTTTCTGAAGGTTAAAGAAGCCATAATCTTTGTTTTTAAGTGCACCTGAGTTTTCAGGGATTATACTCTGCATCACTGCTCACAGCTGAGATCTAAATTTAATCTAAAATAAATAATTGTCCCTCGCACTATAGAAAAGCAGCAAACCAACTTGAGTGAGAATGTGATTAGCGCAAGTCTGACTTTTAGTGTGACATAGAGGAACATTTTTTTCTGCTATCTAATTTTTAATATTGCAGTGAATAGTTTTCTCTCCTTTGCACTGGGACTCCCTGCACCTCTGGTGAACTCTACATTTCCAGGCTCAGCTAAATGACTGCAGGCTGGCATTGAAATTATTGCAGGCATAGGAGCACTTCTGAAGCTATCCCAGGTACAAAGCTTCCACTGACAGTTTGCTGGAGTAACTGGTGTCTCGGAAGCAGTTCTGAAATGCCAGGAGGAAATCACTGTTGGAGCCAGACTTAATCTTCTGATCTCATGGACCCTTCCCTGTGTTTCCGAATTTGGACAAGGCAGATCTCGGAGAAGGAGTAAGCTACAAATCAGTGTCCTCTTGCATGGGGAACAGATTGACAGGAACATAAACCAAGACTGAGATGCAAATCACCATCAGGAAGAAATCAGTGCCCTTCATTTGATATCTAGGATTAGTGCCAGGGAAGAGTAGTTGAGGCCTGGGCTCTATATACCCAACAGTTTCTGAACAGACAAAAAATTGCCAAGAAATAACATGTAGAGCCTCAATGAGTTACAAGAGAAGAGTAGCAGCTGCACTGTGGATTGGCAAACAGAGGTCTAGAAGTTCATTTGACCTTGCTTTTTTCCCTATCCTAGGTAACATGGCACTTAATTTTTCCCTATCCTAGGTAACATGGCACTCCCAGTATCGAATATGAAAAACATGGCATGTTCAGAGGAGAGACATCAATGAATCTAGACAGTTCAGTAAAATCTGAAAGTCAGATTAAAAAATGTATGTTTTCACTGTCTATTGCCTTTGGGTGGTGTATTTCTTCATCAGCTTCAATCATCTCTCCATTGCTTGTCCTGGCAATGGGTGGCACTTTCTCTTGGTTTGCAGTCAGTACAAGGTACCAGTGCTGCTCCTTCAGCAAGAAAAACCTTCCTTATTTTTTGTCCCATTCCTGTCACTAACAGGTCTCAGAAGCAGCTTCCAGTGTAAAGGTATCTTTAAATCACAGGTACTGCAGAAGGGCTGGAATCGCTCACTTTAACCAGGTTGTAAAATCTCACTATTGAGGCTGTAGTAACTAATGTTTCATCCCGTGGCTGCTAATGTTTCCATGTCTCCGTGGGACTCTTTCATCCAAGGACAAACATCAAGGGTTTTATAACTATCAGTTGATCATTTCTGCTAAAGTAGGGGAGGTGGATTCTCAGCAAGATAACGAAGGTGTTATCTCTATCCAGGGAGGATATAAAGGATATTGGGAAGATAACATCTAATTGAAGATTCAATTTTCCAAGTGTCAAATGGTTTTGATGACTAATTGATTTACATAGGTAGAACTCATTCACAAAGAAAAAAAAAATATTTTTTAGATCTTTTCCCCCTTTTATTTTGAGGCAGCATTGTTTTTATAGAAAATGGATTAATGCCCATTTTCTATAAAAATAATAGACTAAAACTGGCATGGAACATGCTACTGAGTTTTAGCTCTTTATCTTTAGATATAGCCAGAGTAGATCTCTTATGTCAGTAAAGATGTGATTTAGGGATCTAATCCCGAGTTTAGGGGCCAGGAAAAAGCCATGATCTAATTGCTCTGCCTGGGTGCTGAGAGACCAAGAAAAAGAAGAAAATATGTTGGCCTCGGGCAAAGCTCTTGCACAAGACTGTTTCGGCTCTGTTTAAAAGAGGCATAATGGTGTTTACTCACTTCCCTTGGAGGGATATTGTGAGAATTAATTAGTTAATGCTGGCAAAATGCTGCAAAGGTCAAAAATAACATGCAGTGAGAATGCAGGATGAAGTAGGGTGGACATTTAATTGGGATGCATTTAGAAAAGCTTTAAAAATGAGAAGTGACAAAGCAGTCATTAATGAATCCCACTGGACAAATGTTAGTGAAGCTTTTTACAAAGCACCCCAGTGCAGTGCTCTGTTTTTAGAAACAGTGCATTGAGAAATGTTTCAGCAAAGTCTTTTCAATGGGGCACTTCAGGACAGGCAGTGGTCAGCATTTAGCTTCAGGAAGGCCAGGCTGCAAGCTCACCTTCTCTGCAGGCTTTCCCTTTGGTCCAGGACACCAGAGAATCTCATCTCCGGTTATAAGGAATGTATTTCTCCTCACACAGGGTACCACAGCCAAATACCTCAAAATTAAATATTGTTGCAGTCAGCACCACCTTTCTTAGCGGGCTTTATTTCATGAGAAAACACTATCCTTGTGCACTGCATGGTCTCAACTGTGGTCGGTTGGGTAGAGGGGTGAGGTGCTTGGTGATGACTTGCAGGATGCAAACTGAACATCATCTCTGGTGTTTTTGTTTGTTTGTTTGTTTGTTTTGTCTGATAGGGAGCTCTCTAGAAACCTTCGAGCATCAACATGTTTTGATGGATCTCGATCATTTTCTGAAAATTTGAAAGATCACTACCCCATTTTAAAAAAAATGTTATTTACTTTTTACTCTACATATTGTAACCATATATTACTTAATTTCCTATGCATGTACTTTAGTAGGCTGAACTGCTGTGTCTTATTTTCGTACATTCTCATTTTCACCTTTATTTTTGTGTTCATGCTAAAATATGGTCATGTTTTGGTATCACCCTCCCCAGAAGAATCTTTCTACTTTAATTGATGTAAAGGAATTGATTAAAATGCTTGTGCTCTTACATAGATTCACTTCATGGATTAATATTAGAGTTTCTGCCTCTTTTAAAGTTTCATTAGTATACCCAAATTTAATTTCATAGTGTTCCTTTTAATGTTGAAAGAGACATCTCTCCAAAAATAATGAAATAAACATTTTCAAGTTTTTGTTTTACAATATATAAAGGTTTTTTTTTTTTTTCTGAATTTGTTCATATGACTGAATCCCTTCAAAAACAATTTTCATGAGGAATGTGAGACTCAGAAAAATATGATACCTTCATCCAGAACCAAACTAACAGTAGTTTGGGCATTATGATATCTTCTTTGTGTAGTTAAACCTCTTCCCTTAAAATATATCTTATTATATACCTAACGTCTTGGACAATAAATAATATCCAGCGTTCTAATATATGACATGGATGGAGATCAGCTGAGACTGGCTTGAGGCCACCACACTCATTTCATTTGTAACCAAAAAGCTCTTTCAGCTGAAGGCTTCTTAGAAGGAAGCTCAGCAAATCAATATGCTCGTTCCGCTGACTTCTGTACAGTTGTTGCTCATACATCAGTGTATATGTTTTAGTTCAGATCATGCATTTTCTGTTTGCATACATTTTTCAATGTTTTTTCACACTACTAGAAAAAAATGCCTGATTAGGTGTAATAGTGTCTCAGAGCCACTCAATCCCCAGTCAAATAAAACACGATGATTTTTTTTTTTTGTAAATTGGAAGAAAATTTTCAGCAATTTTTTCACTTACTGACTGCTAATGAAGAAAGAACATGTCTTCTGAGAAGGAGTGGCTCGCAGATAATTGCTTTCTTGGGATAAACCTAATATATTTTCTTTTACCATTTAACATTCCGAATCATTTTACATATATAGAACATTTGTGTATAATTGGATGAAGAATCTTAATTCATATTACAAAAAAAATACTGTTAAATTGATATTACTTCATTGATTTTAATAAAGCCTTTGAAGATCTGAGAACAAAGGCGCCTATTGGTTCTTTAATTAGTAAAGGATTTATTCAATAAGTTATTGGACAAGTTAATTTACAGGACTTAATTTTGCTATTGAAAGGTTTAGCCTCCTTCCCTCCAAAATTGGGACGATGGACCATTCCAATACTGTGAAGGTGATGACCTTGTGATAACCCGTGTGTTCATCAGTCAAATTACTGTCCCCAGTAATGATAATGCCAAAGCTCTGGAACACTGGGGCAGCTAATCTGTATTCAAATTACACTCAGTGAAACAGCAAGCACAATTCGAGTAATAACTCACCAGCACTGAGAGGTGAAGGGAGATGTTCAGACCCCTTCATGCAGATTGGACATTATCATACATTTCTTAGGTGTTGGACAGGTCTGCATGAGAGGGTTGTTAATGAAAATATCAATCAAAAACTCTGCTGACTTAATGGTCAATTTAAATTAATTAATTGGAAAGGAAAAAGTTGAGAAGGACGGCATTGATTGTTTAGCTCAAAGCAGTTGGCAGCCGAGGAGAAAGAGGTTGCCCAAATACGATGCCGTTTCCTTATGTCAGCTGATGCCTGTGTAAAATCTTGAGTCTCAAAAGATGGGAAAAAATTGTGGGGATGCTGTAATTTGAGCGCTTTGATACTCTGAATCATGGTTCACTGGGTTTGGGAATGGAGTGCTGAATGCAGTGGTATAATATCAGCTTTGGAGAGGAAATCTTCAGGAGGGGTGGAAGTGGGCCAGTACAGACCAGCTGCGGATCTGACCCTGCTTCGTGGTCGTGCTTAGGAACCCTTTCATTCATGCATTTTTTTTTTTTATCCTCGCAGCTTGTAATTTTGAGCTCAAAGCACATTTATTGGTCGCACCTATATAGGCGAATAGATAGCTAAAAGGAGAAAGTTGTTGCCTCTGTTGTTCTCATTTCCCTGTGTAGAAATTGAGTGGGAAATGGATTTGAAATGACGGAAAAAAATTATGCAGGTGCTTCACTGGCAAATGATAGGCAAATGCTGACTCCTATTGATTCAGAGCGATGAGAGTTTCATTCCTCTGCATCCCTCCCCTGCATCCTTGTAGATACAGGTCTGTATTTCGAGAAAAGATTTAATGCCTAGAAATGTTCATAATAATTTCGGAGCAAATGTGAAAGGAAAAGGATCTGATATTTTTTGAAACTGATATAATATCTTAGACAGAATGAAACATAAAACCCATATTTTTGCTCCATTTTGAAAATAAAGTACTTCCTATGCCTATGCCTATATGTATAAATAAGTGTCAGCAAATTTTACAAAAGGAAAGAAGTCCAAATTATTAAAATATAACCTACATTTTGCTGATGGCATAAGCAAAAAGTATATCAAGCTGGTATAGGAAGGGGGTTAAACCAAAACCAAAGCAAAACAAATAAAAAAACCCACTTTGTTTTTAAAGTTGGTGTGAAGGAGATATGACAGTTCATGAGATTTTAGCTATGTCTAAAGCAAACTTCCTATCATCAGATGTGATGTGGATGCAGTCTAAGATCTGAGTATTCAAATTATTTTCTGGGATTCTGGGAAATCCTAAACACTGAATTGAAAATATTTTATTCTAAAAACTCTATCTCTACTTTCAGCCAAATGTTTCTTTTTTTTTTCATTTGTTTCCTGACAGTGCTGTTTCTAAATCATGTTTTGTCATTCACATCAGTGCAGAATATAGACATCAACCTCAAGTACAATACAGCTGGAAATAAATCTGAGGATGCAAAATGAAATAGAGATGCAGCACTTTTGTTACGGAAAAAGACTCTCAAAGGCAGCATCGGAATTTCTTCTGTTGTTGTTGTTACTATTGTTATCATTAGTATGAAAAAAGGAATGGAGACACCAAATTCACCTAATGAGACAGAAGGCAACCAAGATAGAGCAATAAATTACCAAGCTAATATTGTGATTATATATTTAAGTAAAATAACAGCACACAGTGCAATACAAGATATACTATAAGGGGGATAAAGACTCTGGCTTGGCATTTTGTTCCTTTTTGTCTCGTTTTGCCTCCCCACATCGCCTTTCCTTAAAAAAATATTTAAAACGATAATAAGGTATCTGTGCATTGTCAACTAAATGTAGCTTGGTCCTCAGTAGATTACAGAAGCAGGTCTCCAACTGGGTTTCATATGTGACTTCAAGAAAAAGCTCAGTGTAGTGGATATGCAGTAGATCAGGGCTGCACTGCTAGTGACGGTGCTACAGCGAAAACATGTGTTAAAAAGCCCCAAAA
Source organism: Crypturellus tataupa (assembly GCA_034781795.1). Taxonomy (NCBI): domain Eukaryota; kingdom Metazoa; phylum Chordata; class Aves; order Tinamiformes; family Tinamidae; genus Crypturellus; species Crypturellus tataupa. Next base: position 2,948,832 of record JAWLRI010000332.1, read on the forward strand.
GCCCAAATAAACCGTGGTTGTATCAAGGCAATCACGGCTCCCCAAAACCTAATGTTATTTCGCTGCTTCCCCCTAACAGAGATCTTCTTTGGTCCCCTCTTTCTTCGGAAGCACCAAACCCCTTTTTTTGAGCTCTGCCTGTTAACGAGCACTCACTCACTTAAAGCTGTCTTGGAGAATTTTGCATCCAGGTCCCAGTGGGAAACTGGGGGAAGAAGGATGGAAACAGCAAGAAATTGGAAGGGCAAGTGATGCACCTAGCAAAGGGTCCTGTTTTTCAAGCAGAGACACACAGCATAGCTCAGACCTGATGATTCTGCACTTTTGAGCTGTGCCTTGTTGAATCGCCTCTTTCTTGCTGAGCTGTGTTAATATAATGTCCGCACAGCTAAAATGCAATCTCAATAAATGGTGTTTGCTGTTTGCATATGCCCTAGCTTTGCTTTTGTGCTAATCTCCCAGCAAAGCCATCTGTGCTGACTCGTATGTTCCCCTGCCATTAACACCGCCCGGCGATTCAGCGTGGCTTTGACCGCCTGCCACCCCAATAGCTCTTCAACTTCTCTGGGTATTCTTTTTCTACCATAAAATTCAATCAATACAGTCCCTCCATAGAGTTGTGCTTATACTCCTTTGGAGTTGGGTTGTATTGGTGCAAATTATGTCCACCCAGCATACAGTATTCTGTTGGACTGAGGTAAGTTATTGGAGAAGAGCTTTTATGTAGAGGTGAGTCCCATGTTGAAGAAAGTGGTTGAAGTGTGAGACAGAGAGTTCCTGTGACTATTGTGCCTTGATCCCAGCTCTGCCTCAGTTTTGTCTTTTAGAAGATAAGAACAGGAACTGAGAAGTTTTACCCTCTAATCCTGGCACTGATTCTAATTTTCCTACATACTGTGTAAGAATTGGCCCAGCGCTGCCTCCACACTTCTTGGGTTGGGTCTGGTTTTGGAACTGAGAGGAGATTTCCCAGCAGGGCCCAGGATCCTAAATGTTGGAGTAATCAGGATCTTCTATGGGATCTAGTGGCACACACCAAATTTTCTCTTTTGAGCAAGGACTCTGCAAAGCAAAAGTGTACATTAACTATTTTTAGTTGCAATATAAAGAGAAATTAAGCTATCTCAGGTTATAATTAGAACTCAAGCACCATTCCAAATTTGGGTATTAGATAATGGGCCTGTGTAATTAATTAGTCTGAATGAAGTCATTGTGGAGTAGAGTTTCATGGAGACTCTTATTCTTCTTCTGGTTCAAGGTAACAGATTCTGTAACAAGGACCTGCAAAGGACAAAATGGTGCTATGGTAAGAGCAGGGAAAGGCCTTTGGTGCCCTGTTGTCAGCCCCAACAGGGATGTAACGCAGCTTGTGCCCAGTGCATCAAGCTGAAAGGCTTCGCATAGTCATAAGCCACAGTTTTGCATTGACTTATACAGCACAGGAAGCAAAGGAGTCACAGGAGTTATTAAAAAAATGATGGGCTTTCCTACCTAAGTGTATCACAATCTGGCTGTGAGTGGAAAATATTTCTACTATTTTATTTAATTATGAACAATAATAAAATATTACACAGGCTGCAGGCTTGATGGGAGAGCTAGTAATATTATTCCTCTTGTATTATTTAGTTTGCCTGTGTTTTCTCTTGACTCCAGATGGATTTTAATTTTGCGTATGGTAGCTACATAGTCTGCACGTAAAAGCTTTAATAAATCTGCTTGTTCAAACTGAAAGAGGCATTTTGCATTATGAGGCTGCACTGCTCCAAAACAAATCCACATGATTGGAGCAGTGGATTTAACTAATTGTCCTCCAGGCAGCTCCTATGGGAATACAAAATGTTGTCTATGTTAATAGTGTCTCAAACAAGGATCGGTCGGGATCAGTGGCATTGCTGTATCATGTATTTTAATGTTGTATTGTTTACCAGGTGGCAGGAGGACAATTTACATAAAATCACTATCATTTGCTTTAGGATAAGTATCATCATAAAATGTGATATTTGAACTGAGTCCAAAATCACCATATGTAACTACTGATAAATCTGTAGAAAATTACAGTTTGGTACTGAGATTCCATAAATGAAGCTTTGGATTTTTTTCTGGGTGATAGCCCAAAGTATGAGGGATTTGCTTTGCAGAATAAAGACAGATGTGTGATATTACACTGAAAGATGCTTTTCAGAGATATCTTCTCTAGAGACAGGAATCATTAGTAGTAATATTAATTAGATTATTATTAATGATAATAATCACAGAATCACTGAATCACAGGATGGTTGAGGTTGGCAGGGACCTCCAGAGATCATCTAGTCCAACCCTCTGCTCCAGCAGGGACACCCAGAGCACGTGGCACAGGGTGACATCCAGGCGGGTTTGGAAGGTCTCCAGAGAGGGAGACTCCATAACCTCTCTGGGCAGCCTGTGCCAGGGCTCGGTCACCCTCACAGCAGAAAGTTCTTCCTCATATGGAGGTGGAACTACCTGTGTTTCAATTTGTACCCATTACCCCTTGTCCTGTCACTGGCCCCCAGGTACTTGTACATGTTGATCAGATCTCTCTCAGTCTTCTCTTCTCTGGGCTAGGCCCAGAGAGCTAGGCCCAGCTCATTTAGTCTTTCCTCATGATAGATGCTCCAGTCCCTTAATTATGTTTGTTGCTCTCCGCTGGACCCTCTCTAGAAGCTCCACATCCCTCTTGTACTGGGGAGTCCAGAGCTGTCCCCAATACTCCCTGGCCCTGCTGGCAATGCTCCTGATGCAGCCAGGATCCCACTGGCCTTCTTGGCCACGAGGGCACATTGCTGCCTCATGGGTAACCTGTTGTCAACCAAGACTCCCAAATCCCTCTCTGAGGAGCTGCTATCCAGCAGGTCAACCCCTAGTCTGTCCTGAGGCCTGCGGTCAGTCCGCCCCAGGTGCAGGGCCCTGCACTTGTCTTTGTTGAACCTCATGAGGTTCCTCTCTGCCCAACTCTCCATCTTGTCCAGGTCTCTCTGAATGGCAGCGCAGCCCTTGAGAGTGTTGATCACTCCACGCATTTTGGTATTTTCTGCAAACTTGCTCAGGGTGCACTCTGTGCCCTCATCCAAGTCATTGATGAACAAGTTGAACAGCACTGGGTCCAGTACTGATTCCTGTGGGACACCACAGGCCTCCAACCAGACTCGACCCCATGTATCATAACCCTCTTGGCTCTGCCATCCAGCCAGTTTTCCTGCCTAAGCTGTCCTGTTCAAAGTGCACTCCTGAATGAAGGCTCTGTGAATGTACAGCATTTTCTGGGTTGGAAGGAGTGTTCAGGTCAGGACAGCTAGTCTCGGCTGGGGATGCCTGGGTCTAGCTCCCCACACGGTCACAATTTCTGTTAACACAGTGAGTAAATCATAGATGCTCTAAGCCAGTCATTCTGGGGTCCTTTCAGCATCTATGGAGAAAGATGGGTACAATGAGACATTTATAGAACCTAAAATGCCCCTTATTCTGACTAGAAACCCTGGAGGGGAACCCTGAAGGACCAGCTCGGCCATGGGCTCCTACATAACACATACACCTCTACTGCTGTGGGTTAATCCTTCTTGAAAGCCACGCCAGTGTCCTGTTTGGGAACTGTCTAGGAAAAGATTAACAGCTTCCCCAGCTCATCGCCACCACTGGCAGTTACCAAGGAGGTCATTAATATGCTATGTAATTCTGACCTAACTATTCTAATGTGCATTGATTTTATCTTATGTGGAAAAAAAGAGCTCATTGCTTATTATTGGTTGCAGTATATCTCCATGGAAAAGGTAAAAGGTAGCCTCTGTCCTCACACAAATGGCTGTTAGAAGAGTTAGCAGGACCTGCTGGACTCGGAGCTCCCTGCCTGAAGATCTCTGAGTAGGAATGTGGAGGCTGAGTGAAAGCTGCCCACTGTTTGCCATCCTGGAAAACCATCCCGGGATGATCCAAGAGAGTCATGCATGCAAAGACAACAGTAACATTATTTTCAGGCTCCTGAATATTGTTGTCTCCTTTTTGCTCAGTTACAATCTCTTCACCATTTGTCCCCTTTCTCAAATCATCTTTAGTTTTTACTTGATATCAGCTGTTGCTGTTGAGAAATTTTTCTAAGCCTTTCTCCATGAAGGTCAATTTTACTGTGTCCTGTCTAAACAGAGGTCCAGATGTTTAAAGATGTGATACTGCCAGTGACAGGATAAGGAGTAATGGGTACAAATTGAAACACAGGAAGTTCCACTTCCATATGAAGAAGAACTTCTTTCCTGTGAGGGTGCCCGAGCCCTGGCACAGGCTGCCAAGAGAGGCTGTGGAGTCTCCTTCTCTGGAGATCTTCCAAACCCGCCTAGATGTCACCCTGTGCCACGTGCTCTGGGTGTCCCTGCTGGAGCAGGGAGGCTGGACTAGATGATCTCTAGAGGTCCCTTCCAACCTCAACCATTCTGTGATTCTATCTGATTCTGTGATATCCATATCTGACATGTTATGAGGACTGCAGGGGCTCACTGGATTTAGGAGAGGGTGGCAAGAAGATAGATAAAAGTCCCTGCCTTTTCCTGACCACATTCACAATGTGTGATGTGGAAGGGTCACCTCCACCCACTGACCGTGCTCTGGCACTAGGTACCCTGATGCCTTCATGGGAGCATTTGGTTGGGTGAAGAGGTCAGTCCAGCCTTGGTGCCTCAGCCTCCACATCTCACCGCTCCTCACATACCCTAAAAGAGGCTCCATGTAAAAACAAGCCTCTTTGAACCCCTGTAGCTAACAATAAATGCAGCAATATGGAGCCAAACTAGGCAATATAATGTAATACAACCATCACGGACTTCACAGGGGTTACATTTTTTGACCTTGCAGGTCTTATTGTGAAGTGTGGCCAGCATCGTTTGCCACTCCACGTACAGTAGCTAACATGCCTGCAAGGCTCTTTTCAGACTAATTCCTGCTAATGTCATGCATGGCTAGTTAACCTCCATTTGATCTGTCTTTTAGAGATTTATTCATCAATAAAAGCGTTATTACTCCTTTGATGATAGTTAGTATCATTTATATGAATTGTCTATTGACGGACACATTTAACAAAGGGTGTTTATGTGCTGAACAATCACATAGTTTATTTATCCAATAATCACATAATCGATTTGAAAAAAAATTCAAGTTGAAGGACTTCTCTGAGATTTAAAGATTTCACAGTTTCCATCTGTGTCTAGGATGTTTAATTTGCGTTAGATCTGTATTACATTTTACTAGTATTGTTCTTACAATGGGATATTATAGATCAACTACTGACAGCTCCCAGGTAGAGTAAACCCAGCTAGGTTGATTAAGATGCCTGCTTAGGTATTTTTAATCACAATTGACAGTATAAAAAATTAATGAACACTGTACAGAGAGTGTCTTGGTGTCTTGAGGCACTCTCAGAGAAGTCTACTGCAGATCCCATTTGGCTTCCAGATAGCACTTTTTCAGCACCGAATTACCATCTCTACAGTAGTTACAAATATCATCACCGATGACATGAAAGAAAAGACACTTTTTGTCCAATAGTTTTCCCTCGCTGGGGCTGTTGGGTCCCTCACACATGCTCAGGTGAAAAATCCAAACTGCGTCAGAAAATCTTTCTTGTCTAGCACCTCCTGGATGGCTCCTGGGCTGAAGTTCTTTAACCTCTGTGTGGTAGAGCAATGCCATCACCCCCAATCTACAAAAGGAGTCTGATGAGCATTAGTCCATCCTTCACCACATTATTTATGCCTGGCTCTTACTGCAGGCTTTAGAAGCATTGAAGACATTGGGGTCAAGGCTGCACTTCTTGGTGGGAATGAGGGTGTCCATTTTTTGGTCAGATTTAAAGGGTGGATGTGTTATCCTTTAAGGCCTTGACACTGTATAGACTAAGACACAATCTTGGTGTCAATCTCGGCTCCAATTCTTGGAAAGAAAGAGGCTTGCATGAGGAATGCAAGAGAAAATTTCCAGCGGCTGGGACCTTGAGCACTTTTATAAAGCCTGGCTTTAACTTGGCTTGTGCAAGCAAGGTAGCAGTCTGAGCTCATGCTGGGATCTTAATAAAGAGGGAGGATCCTCTCCTGTGGTTACAGCCTGAGGCCACAGGAATGCAGTCACAATTCGCAGCCCTGAGGTGTCTAACCATGGCACAGACTCCCCGTTAAAATAAAACCATGCCCAGACAGGTCTCAAAGGGATTGCTTTGCTATTAACAGTTACTGCCCAAAAGCTCGTGCACTCTGGTTTGAAGGACTTTCTGATCTTTTGATTTTACAGGAGACTGGAATTGATAAGCCAAGTGATTTCAAGGGCTGCGGTTTCAATCAGCCCCTTCCCTCCTCAGTGTCCACCGGGGAGGCTCTGGCCAGAAGGGAAGGCAAGCCTGGGGATTTGCAGGTTTAATCGGGGGCCACCAAGCCCTACAGCACAAGCACCTCCAGCTCAGGGGCTGCCTGAGCGGAGCTCTGGGAGCAGCAGCTTTGCAGGAAGATGTCCAGGTGCAAACAGGCACAGGGTGCACAGACCTGCCACCGGGGACAAGGCCACACACACACACAAAAATATATATATATGTGCATAAACTTGTCCATCTGTGTCTTTGTACACGTACACACATACATGTTTACATGGTGTATTGTATGTAGAGCTGAATGTGCATTTCCATGTATTCATATGTATGTGTGTACGTGTTTAAGAATGAACAGCCATGCACAGGTGTGCATAAACATGCACACGGGAGTAGTTGGGTGTACGTATATGTGTGCGTGCATGGACATGCACATGCACATGCATATGCACGTGCACATGCACATGCACATGCTCAACTTCACCTCCACGCTGAAGCTGCTTGTGCATGCAGCACTCTGTAGGCAGAACTCTATATAGGCAGCACTGCTGAATGCATGGGCCTTATCTACCTTCTATGGTCGGGACACAAAAATTGGTCTTGCAATGAGTTTCTTCTGCTCTGTATACTGGGGAGACCAGCAAATACAATATGATAACTGACATAAGAGCCACTTTCTTATGATACTTATTCTTTAAAGTGTACTGGTGGGGGCTGTGACATGGTTTGCCCTCAGCAGTGCTCTCCTGAGCTGCCCGGACCCCGCAGCTCCACAGAGCTCTCCATGCCCTGTGCTGTAGACCCAACCAAAAGCCGTATCGAGGGATCTCCTCACCTTGGATGAACTCGGCTGCTCCGAGGCCGAAGCTGCCACTGGGGTGACACGACAACCCTTCCAAGGAGCAAAACGGAGCTGCTTCTCCCAGACACAGCCCGTCTCCACGCCGGGGCTCCCCGCACATCTCACCTGTTGGCTGGGCCCGCACAGCTCGTCTGCATCTCAGGAGGTTCCAAAGCTGCCGGCAGTGACAGGTCCTTTCCGCGTCCTCTGGTGCCACCGGGCGGCACCAGCCAGGAAGGAACCACCAGCCCCGCAGAGCCGGGGTTCTCATGAGTTTTCTAATTTGAATTTCTCCATCCCATCCTTCGAACACCACATTTTTGTTAACACTTTCTCTGCAGATCTCAGATCTCTTCCCTCCTGGTGTTCTCTCCTTTCCCATTTCCTGTAAAACCTGTTGGCTTTGCTCTGAGGCTGAGGAAGAGAGAAGAAAAAGTACTTACACTAATCACAGAGATACCGTATTTGAAATTTTAAGGCAATGATCCCTTCTCCGTCTCTTCCCCATAAAAGTACCTAGCTAGGAAAACCATGTTGGAAAAAAACGTTAATAATCAGTTCTTTTTTTTAAAGAAATACTTTGCCTGTATGTCTCATCTAAATACAAGTTTAAAACTTAGATTTCTTAGTAAATAAATATGCAGTAAGACTTTCAGAAAACAACCTAATTTGAATCCTCATCCCTTGGATTTCAGAATGAGATGATAGAAAATACTCTAGCTGCTTTTGAAAGCCTATTATACTGGTCAAACACAGAATGAGGAAGCCAAAATCCCAACACTGCTAAGGCCAAGTCCTCACAATCCCTCCAGCCTGTCAACACCCCCAGCCCCTGCCTGATTTTAAATATAGTGGTTGAACCCTCCCTTTTTGAAAATCACTATTAGGCAAAATAAAATGGAAGGAAACAAGATAATTATCTGAGTCTATATCTATATCTGAGTCTATCTGAGTGCAAAAGTGTTCAAATGGAGAAGTCTGTAATACCTATTACATCAAACTTTTATTTGGATTTATTTGGAGCTAAACAGCATACGTTACAGGAGAAGCAGCTGGGCTGACCTGTCCTCACACACATTGCTCTATGCACCTAAGTCTCCCAAGCTGATTTAATTACACAAGACACTACTTTTGTTTGTTTTTGTTATGAACTTTTAATAACAGTGGGGAATCAGCCCTAACTTGGATGGATCTTCATAAAACTACCCCATGCATATGAGGGAAAAAGAAGTCTCCCTGACCCTGAAGAGCTTTGGACAGTGCCGTTTTGACAGCATCCTGCATCTTGAGCAAGAGCCCTGACCCCAGGGCAGGTCCCAACTGCTCTTCCTGCTCCTGCACTGACTTCAGACCCTCTCCACCGAATAAAGGTTAAGTTTTCCTGTGTATAATTCTGCTCTGCTATTTGCAGCTCTTTCACAGCACACCCTAGCAGCTTCCTTTTGCCAGAGCTGAACAAAGGGTAACCAAATTTTTGTAGCCCAGCCACAAATATTTTGGCTGTACATGAAACACCAAGGGGTTCCTGAGTTCCTACATTAACCCATGTTTTGTGGGATGTATACGCATTGACATTTTCCTGCTTTGGGGTATTTTCTCTGCAACGGCCACACTGCTGCACCATTTGTTCCCCGAAAGGAGAGTGGGGCGGCAGCCCATGCTCTTCCCGCTTCTCTAGCAGTAAGGGACATCACACAGCCAAGCTGTGAAAGCCAAAGCACACAGGGTGGCTGCTGGGTTTATGTGCAGTTAGCTGGCGAATTTTTCCATTTTTTGAAACTGAGCTGGCAAGCTGACATCCTCAGTTATCAACCACTAAAACAACAAAAGCCCCTTGGACCTTCATGATTTCCGCATTGAAGGTGAAGCTGTTTCAGACGTCCCCCAGCGTCTGCCTTCTCTCTCTGCAAGCCAAATATTTATGTTGCTGGAATTCATGGACTAACCAGAAACAGAACAAAAGCTGCAGCTTTTCCAGGGACGTCTTCACAGAAGAGGGATCAGAGCTCTTTCCCAAATGCTAATTTCTACTGTTAAAAGCAGAAATGCAAAATCCAAAGGCCCATTTACCTGAGCAGCATTTGCAGTGGTTGAGCTGAGACCATTTCTAAGACCATCACTGACACTTGGTGGCTTGAGAGGGAATTACACGTTCTGGCTCCGAGTGAGCGAGATTCCCCGGCTCTGTCGTTGGCTCCGCACTTGGTCTTGCTCAGCTTCACCATATACTGGTGAAGGTCAGGTCGAAAATTTGTGACTCTACCTGCTTCAATTCTCTCTAGTGTCATTAATATCACAGACATTGTTAAATAACTAAGCACACATTATTTACTGCAGAATAAATGACTTTCTGGAAAGCGTTAGACTGAAAAATAAGGGAGAACTGAATTTGGGCAGTGTAACTTCCCAGACTTGTGCATTATCTCCTGCAGGTGCCCTCAGAACTGCAGACATGGGGAGGGACTTTGGCTCTGAACAACACCCCCTCCAAAAAGCCCATGACAAAAATAAAATTAGCTTGCAATCAGCAAGCACCAATGCAGAAAGAAAGGCAGATAAGGGGCGGAAGGAGATGGCTCCCTGCCACTCTCACCACACAGAGATTGTGTGGGAAGATCTGCCAAGATGAAGCTAATGCTTCCCTAGCAGGTGTCCCTGCCACCAGCCCTGCCTTGCTTATTATTTTCTGCTCTGTTCACACTGCCACAGGCTTTCAGCAGTGATCTGCCAAAGTGCAGGGGGGAAGTAAAGGATTCGTTGTCTCTGGCTGTCCCCAGGCCAAAACCAGAGACCCTTCTGGAAGACACGTCAATGTCAAACATGTCATTGGGCTCAAGGCAGGGGCAGCAGTGTGAAAGTGCACAGGAGGTCAGACTAGATGCTCATCTCCCAAAAACATTGCATGTCTGTGGACTCAGAGATGAAAGCTTTCCTTTTCACAGAACTCAGGGCTTTCCCAAAGACTGTCCTTTCCCCAAAGCCGTCCTGCTTCTTCCCCCAGCCAGGCCCAAAACTGCTTCAGTGGGAACCATAGTTGGCATAAAAATTAGGAACTAAATTATAGGTCCCCAGGGATGAATGTAGCTAAAACCTAACCTGTGACATGTTTGATGGGAGGCTCTCCAAAGAGAGGCACAGTCACCAAAAGGGAAGTACACTCGGCAGAAATGGGAAACACTTTTTGGTTATAGTTCTGGACTGCAACTCAAAGCTGTGGTCTAAGTTTTTCTTAAATTGCACGTGCCTCTCTGTATGTTCCTCAGTATTGCACTGGACCCCCTAGGTACTGAGGGGGCTTTAGCAGATCTGGGCTTTAACTTCTCTGTCCTGCAGTCCTCAGCTGCAAAATGCATTTTTTTTTTAATTCTATTTTTCTCATTTGCAGCAGTTTTTCTGTACAAACACAAGCAAGCCTTTCTCTCATGAGATATAACAGGGTTTTCAGTTGGAGTCTTTCAACGTGACAAAAGATAGTGTCCTTTTACCATCTGTATTGCACCTGTCCCATCCGTGGGAGACCTGCTCTCTGCAGGAGCAATTCAGCAGAGTTCATAGGAACTGGCTGTGCTCATCTCCCTTCTAAAACAAATCCTAAGTCTGTTATATTTCCAATTAGGTGACGTTTTCTTGTAGAGTTCATGGTGAGAAAGATCCCGGAAGGATCATCTTTGCCTCTGTTTTCTGGCACAGTAAAACCCTCGTGTTTACTGCCTTTTTGTGCCTTGTGCACAGCAGCTTTGCTCTGTCCTCTGGGTTTGATGTCTCCTAGACATCAGGTTTTATGGTTCCACTGCTCTTGACACAGGCACAGGGGAGCAGAAGGCAGATTTTAGCTGTCATGGCTAGTGAGCAAGAAACCAAAAATAGTATTTGCAGTGATGCGGGACCCTGCGTGCAAATTCCAGGAAGAGGGACCTGCAACCAGAGCAAGAACTCTGGGCACTGGATGTATCTAGGCGGGAAAGAAATGTGCTTTCCATCATGGAAGTACCTCAGAAGCCAGTGGACTTTTTTTTAATCTTCATCTGCTGCAGCTGGATGCAAAGACATCTTCTGGTGGCTGCCAATAAAATGTCTAGTTAGCTTAATGGCCATGGGTCTGTTATATGTAAAGGTGAATTTTGTGTTTACCCAACAGTGATAAATGTTACAGACAGTCCAGCACTGTCTATGCAGTGTGAATCCTCTAGAGAAGCACCTTTAACCTCACTCAGGAAAACACCGCTGTTTATTTTACTGCAAAAATAGACCATCTTCAAAAATACTATTTGTAAAGAAGAAGGAAAAAGTATCTTTTCCTCAGCCTGAAGGTGTTTGAACAGCATCTCTTGCCTTTGAAAATACCTCCAGAAAATAGAAAATGCAGTAATAGTAGTGTCACATATATTTTTCTTATCTATCTAAGAAAAAGGAAAAAAAAAGAAAAAAAAAACAATCCTAGGTGCCTGTCAGACTTCTAGAATGAGAAATGATTTTCACTATCAAATTGAGAGGGTTTTATAAGGCGTGGTTACTCCTATGGTTAAGTTTGTGGCTTGAAACTAAGCAGATTTGAGCCTAAAGCCTGCGCCTTGCAACAGGTTGGTGGCCTACATTTGATCAATGTCTATAATAGGATTTCAAACATACTCAGCAGTGACCTGACATCGTTCCCTTTGAAGGCCAGAGGAATTTTTCTATTGGCTTCAATAAGAGCAGAGCTTAGAGAAAACTGAGAACTTCTGAAAATAGCAGCTGTCCATCCTTTTCTTTTCATATTTTGATGGTCTTTCCTTCCTCGACTGCTCATTTGCTTTGTCTTTTTATACAAACAGCCCTTGGCATATTATCCATCCCTTTGCATGTCTGTACAGCATCTGTTGTGGTGGGCTGTGACACTGGTTGAGGCTCAGGAGCTACAACACGAACAAAACCAGTAACACAACAATAATAAATGCCCATGGCGGGGGATATTGCCCATGATTTGAGAGACTTCCTATTATCTTCTGTGCATACGGGGAGCTGCTTTTATCTCAAGTGTCTCCTTGCATGGAGAAAAACAAAGCCAGAAGTTAGCCAAGCCGCGCCTGGGAAGCTTCATGCAGAGAGTCCTGTGGCAACGAATCTGGAAATGAATGGGATGTCCTGCCTTGATGTGGGGCAGATAGACCTGGGCTGGGGACAGGACTGGGAAAACAGCAGGAAATTCTCCAGTTGTGCAAGACGGAGATCAGCTCCACCTCTTTGTGCCTGGGGCTCGTGGCTATGCCTGACTGCACACGGGAGGCATTTGCATTGCCAACAGGAGCGGATCAATAGGAGCTGTCTGGGAAAGCTGCTTGTTACTTCTTAGACGAGCAAGGGGTGGCAATGAGAACCGAGTGGCACGTGGGGTGGGTTCGTAGGGAACTGTAATGGGCTGCTTTGTTTTGCCATAACTGTAATGGCCTTTCATGTGCAGCTGTATGTAGATAAGACAATGCCAGGATAATACTGGACATTCAGATGCAAATGAATTGTATATGTAATTGTATATTGCCTTATGTTTTTCCTTACAGAGATTTTTGGAAGAGTTTTTTCCCCCCCTCAGAAATACAGCACTCTGCTGGTCGAATAGCCAAGCCACTAAGTTTCCCCAAAAGAATATTATTATTTCCCAGTTGTCTGACTATGGTTATAAATAAGGAAGTGTTAGCAATGTGTGTCTTTATCAGATAAGATATTTCCAGCTCTCCTTCCCCTTTATGAGGATCAGATATTTTGAATGATGGAGGAAGAAGAATGAAGGTAGGATTTCATATCCATGCAAGCTGAGAAGGAATGGTAGGAAGGAATGGGAGCAAGACTAGGAGACTGATGTCTATAAGGATATCCTGATGTTTTAAATATTGGGGAATGAGACTAAAGGCACTGCAAAAGGATGAATAGAAGGGAAGAGGCTGAATCTAAACTATGCTACAAATGGACAAGCCCTCCAAAAAAAGACGTCTGTCAACATGTTACTCTAGGGTCAGTATTTACTTAAATTACATTTACTTAATACAGAAGATCACAAGGCTAACACAATGCAATGGTGGGAAGGGATAGAGTTCCCTCCTGATCATCTTGGAGAGGTGCCACACTGAAGATACAAGTTCTTTGAGAATCACTGGAAAATATGAGTACATTCAGCATTACTTAGTAGTTAACAAAACACCCAAGAGCACAGTGAAGGAGTAAGAATAGGCTGTGGCTGCAGGATCAGTTGAGTGGGTAATGCTTTAAAATTAGCACTATAAAATCCTGTTGAGGACTGCACCAAACTGCACCAAAATAACCTTAAGCTGCAGTGCGAATCACTCAGAAGTCATGAGAGCTTCTTTTTCTGTATTCCCTTGTGCCCTAGATGCTTGATACAACCCCTTAGCTTTTGCCAAGGCATCCTTGGCCTAGCTGAGGAGACAACATGCAAAGCCAAAGCTCCTCCAGCATGTGTGTTGTGGGTTGCCTCTCTGCTTCCCCAGGTGCAACAGAAAAACAAACATGCTTTTATTGACAAAAGACACCTGGGTATCTGATGTTTCTGTTAGTCAAACAGCTTTCATCCTTTAGAAGACCTCCTGCTGCAGGAGATGTCTCAAGTTGCCACCTCTGTTGTGTCTGACAGTGCAAGCTGTCCTATGTCTATGGTCCACAGGGTCTTTGATTTTTTTTTTTTTCTCTCTCCAGATTGTTGCTCTTTCTTCAACTAGAAATAGGGACTGGACATGATTTCAGTTTTTATTTCAGAGAAGAAAACAGGAAATAAAAGAAAATATTCTCACAGCCAGAGTCCCATGAAGGCATTGCAAGGCTCCATCTGGAAGCATTTCCTGAGGGAACACCATCAAGACATTATTTTGAAACATCAGGGAACACACAGGTATTTTTAACAGAAAAGAGTTATCCATACAAGACATCATAGCCTGCATTTTACCCCTGTCCCTCTGTGGGGGGAGTACCCAAAAGGTGCTCAGGACCTCGCTTCAAAGCCAGGTGACAACACCCATGGTCTGGTCAAAACCTGAAAATCTGAATGACATCTAGATCTGACTTTTTGTTTTAGTTGTTTTGCATTGCTATAGGTCTTCTCTGTCAATTATTAGTACTATTATTATTATTATTATCATCATCATTGTTATTATTATTATTATTCTCTTTTTTTTTTCTGGTTTACTATTTCACTTCAGGCCTTATTCTCATTTTGCCAATAAGAACAATTACTCTGAGGTCATGAACCACATTTTTTTCTCATTTACCCCAGTTTTACTCTTTTGTTTTTCATGAGACTTGGAATCAGTCTGTTTAATGCCTAACTCCTAAACAACACCATGATATCCTTTATAAGCAACAAATTACAAGTGAGAAATTTTATTCAAAATAAATCCCCCCCGCTTGAAGCCCCACTTTTTTTTTTTGTTCCAGACACCTCTGGGTGCTGTTGACACCACTGAGCTTTCTTGTGACTTGGTTGAAATAAAGGTCTTCAGAAACGGAATCATAATGGCAGCCTTAGTAAGACAACCACGAGGTCTGTTTTTCAACAAATGACTCTCCCAGTCTACCAGACAGGACAGAGGAGCCTTTTCTGTGTCTCTCCTACCTTTGTTCCCCATGAACAGACACGGCCACTGTTGACACTGCAGGCTCGCTCTCGCGCTCCCCTCATGACCGAGCCTTTCAGCGTCCTGCTAACGTGCACATGGGCAGCATATGTGGCCCTTGGTCCTTCTGCAGTCCTGCCCTGCTACGGGGCGAGCAAACCCCAATGCGTTGGCTGTTCTCCTTTCAGTGCCAGCTCCTTTCTCGTAGAGCAGAGGACAGAGATTGATGGATCTCGTTGTGGCATGTGCGTGATCACAGTGTGCTGCTTGTCTTGTCTCCTACAGGGTGTGGAGATGGAGAATGCTGCTTGTCAGGTCTCTGAGCACAGAGTGGTGCCTCAATGGCCACATTGTTTGGCTCTTGAGAGGCTGTTGTGAGGGCGGAGGAAGGTGCAGAGGGGTCTCCTCACTCACACCTCTGCCCAGATGAGCACAGTGATAGTCTTACAAATGGGAGTTATTTGTTGGTGTCAAAGCAAATTCTCTGATGCAGACTGGCAAGGAATGAGATGGAGACACCAAGTATTTGCTGCATGGTTTGGCCTGACATGATGCCCAGAAGTTCAGGAAGCCAGAAGGGCTTGTCTAGGGTCAAAACAGAACTTAGTTCAATGTCCTTCCCATATGTTAGGAGGCAGGTAGTGAGTGACCTGTATAGTGTCTGCAGGTAAATGGAGGGTGAAGCATTGCTTGAGCAGTGTTGTAGGACTGTATTTCTACACTGTGATATGCTGCAGTCTGGCAGAAAGAATGTAAACAGCACAGCCTAGAAAAGAGACCTCGTCTTGCTTGAATGCATCCTCTACATCTAAAGGTAACAATAGTCACTGAACATATGGGAAATAAAGGATAAAAAATAAAGAACAACTTCTTTCTCTTGAGGGATATACACATGACCCCCAGCGACGCTCAGATGGAACTGGCTGTGTCTACTGGAACAAATGAACAGGTCAGAGCCTGCCCTGGTCCCGAGGAGCACTGGTACCACATGGCTCATGTCTGCACACCTTATCCAAAATACCATGTCGTCATTCATACTGCCTGCTGGGAATGGCTCTGTGGGAGCAGCCTGACCCATACTGTCCCCCACGCCACACTCGGGCATGTCAGGAACATTATGGCTTGGCTCGAGCTAGTGACTGAGCAGCAATCAAGCAATGAGCCCCGTGACTTGGGCCTGGCTAGTTCAGTGACATGCGTTTCGCTGCTGTGTGGCCAAGCTAGTGAGAAAAGTACAGAGAGCTGCTCTAAGAAGGCAACACAATACCACCATGTAAGGAACACCGTGCCAGTCTTGGTTCCTTCTCCCCAAGCAAAATCAGCATTTACATGGATCCTGCCCAGTTTCTCTAAGGAGCAACCTGCCACGCATCCAAAGTGCCCCACAGACAGGCTCTAATTGTGACTAGCGTCCATAGCACCACCAGCACTGCCGTGCATGGCTGCCTGCCAGCACTGGCCTAATGTAATAAAAAGAAAATTGCAGCTCTGTGGGTTTTCACTTCCTTGGCCACAGCAGGTGCCTGCACAGGGTGGTAAAATGCAACTGCAGCTGCTACAGCTGTTCCTTTGGCACCAGAGCAAGCGCCCAGCTAAAACCCAGCAGGGCCGTGCTCTGTTCAGCTTGTCAGCCCGAGACAGTGGCTTGCCATCATTTCATTCCAGGGCATTTATTGAAATTAGCATGTGGTCATTAGGGTTTTTTTTTCTTTTAAGCCTTTTAAAAAAAAAAATGAAGAGTAGAAGGGGATTGTTTGGGGATGGTGGGGGCGGGGGGTTGTTTTGTACCACTTTCTGAGGAAATTATCTGAGCCTCTCACTGCCAGCCGTGATCCCACAGAGAAGGCTCTGAGTGCGGGGTGGGGGAATGAATGACATATGCGAGGAGCACCCGCTTAGAAAATACTGGGCACACTGACAGCAGCCAGGCATTTGGTGTAATGAGAAACCAGCTTGCCGAGCTAAACGGATGGTCTGAGTCACCTTTAGACAGCTACGTGCCCGAGTGGTGGCTACAGTGCAATTTTCTGGTCAATACTTTTCAGGAAGGGTCCCCCTGTGCTGCCTCTGACGTCCCTGATCCCTAATTATAGCCACTTTCCAGTTGCAGCAGCCTGACAGCTTTGCTGGCATCCGGAGATTTGCTTTGGGAAACCTCTAAATCCATAGTGGAGCTTATAGCTTCCTTTCAAACCATCATTCACTGGGATGATGAGGGACAGGAGCAGAGCTCTATCACAGAAAGAAGCTTCTAAAGACCTTTAATGTTGTAAGCAACTGAGGCTATATGGAAAAGGGGGGAAGGGGAGAGAACTGTTTGATTGACACGGCTGGAATAAAGCCAATTTTAAGGCATAATTTCCCTCTGAATAAAGAAGATTTTGCCCTCTGTGCCCTGCACTTCCACATCATTGAATCAACAGTTGCCACTATAAGTGAGCAGCTTTTCATTCCCTAATCGGCACAGGTTGTTTTTAATATTTCCTATAATAATAACACTCCATCTGTTTCATTCTGATGTCTTGGCTCATGTTACCTCTTACCTAGATCCTGGGAGAGGTGGGACATGTGGAATAAAAAGATAGTGGTCAGGTGCTCAAAGATCCATTTAGGTGAGTAAATGTCTGTTCTGAAAGTAGCTGAGCAGCAGCTCTGTAAGACCTTCCAGAGCTGGCCAGGTCCTGTGAAATAATAGACCTGAAATGGAAGAGTAGAAAGAGCAGCAACAGTGCAGGGGACCTCTGCTGATCTCTATATAGTCTGCTCTTGCACAAAGGAAGAAAGGAAATGTCCTTTCCATCAAATGAGAGGAGAAAAGAGAGCAGCGCTTGCATGAAGAAATCCAGGCAATAGAGGAACTTTCAGCAGTGTCGACAGCTGTGTCCAACAGGAGCTGGCTTCCTGGACAAGCCCTTGTTTGTTCTATAGTTCTATAGAAAAAAAGGACTGTGTTTTGGCTAGGGGAGAAGATAATAAAACTGCTCCTTGTGGAATGAGAAACTCAGATGTTGTTTCCCTGTGTGTAGCGCTGATTGCATTATTGGAGTGGTCTTCACTAAAGGGGTTGGCTGGCTCCTTTGGACAGTAGCCTCTTTCAGGAATTTATGCCTTACCTGTGTTTATTTGAACAACTCTGTTTTATTGTAGGGGCTACTACTGGAATCTCACACGTTTTTCATGCCTGAGTCTATCTGCATGCTTCTGCCAGGGACAAAGTGCCAGCTCTTGCGTTGTTCCTCAAAAGCGGTACAAAAGAGCAACCTTTGCCATCCCAGTGAGGGTTTAGTAATGATTGTCTGCCTCCTTTGTGCTTCTCCTTGGATTTTTACATCAGTTTTTCCCAGGATGGAAAAAAAAAATCATAACTCCTTTTCCTATTTTTGAGCCTTCACCAAAACATGAACTCAAGGTGAATACTCAGGTAAGTGAGTCCCAGAGAGTGTGAGGGGCACATAGACACTGGTCCAAGATAGACATGCAAAACTTGGCTCTGTTGCCATAGACTAAGAGAATTTTAAGGCAGAGAGAACAATGTGAAAATCTATCCTGATAGTGCATTTATCACAGACACTGTGAACTTGATTTTGTTGCCTAAAAATAGGTGCCTAATGCTGTATGATACGTCTGAGATTATCTGAGGCATCCATTCAAGGATAAGACAGGACTTTTGGGAGCACATGCAAGTAAAGGGGCACCTAGAGATCAGACAGGATCTTTAGGACATCTAGGACATCTTAAATGATTCAAATTCTTTATTTTTATACAATCTTTTACTAAACCTAATACATCATCTTAAAACCCAGAAGTTAGAGGAAAAAATGAAGAAAATGAGAGTAATATACTGTCAATATCTGGCATCTAATACTGATGCTGCACAGCCTGAGCATTGGCTTCTAAAGCTGATATTTGGCTTAATTATTTGGGCAAAATATTGTATTATTTTAATTTGGAAAATGGTTTCTAAAGAATCATGCTACTGAGCAGCCATATTTACAGCTAATATTTACATTCTTGATGCTCCTACACCTGGGGAGAAACAACCCCAGACACCAGTACAGGCTGGGGACCGATCTACTGGAGAGCAGCTCTGCTGAG